>OX104071.1:19602267-19622251 GCA_944474145.2 Dicrocoelium dendriticum
ACCATAAAATCCAATGTTACAAGATACTGAAACAGCATGTTTTCCGGTGCACTACAACCCAAAATTTGAGCAACGATGAGCAAGTATGCACAGACATGACAAGACTCAGAAAAGGATTTTCAACGTCAGGTTAACAGTGCAGCCACATACAACTTCCTCGTCTCTTTGCGTCAGCAGGCCCGACGAATGATGAACAGCGGCTGGGACGAAAAACGGGCTATGAATGGGTTGTAGTGTAACTGAAAACCTGCTCTTTCAGTATCTTATAACATTGGATTTTATGGTTGTTTTAACCTTCGAAACGTCCATTTGTTTAACTGACTGCACATCCATGGTCACAAACCGTTTTGGTGAGTTCCTCGCTGCACGTTTCTCGCTCTCTCTGATTCGCTTCCTATTCTTGTAGCCTGCACAATACACGTTGGGTTCAGTCTCCTCCGACTTCTATACTATCGTACTTGACACGTCTTACGTGTCATTGCTTACCGACTAGTATCCCAGGCTCCGCCCAACAGTTGGTGACCCCCTGTCAGGAACACGCCGCCCGCCATTTTGCATTTTCATTCTGATGAGCTCGTTCCAGTGATTTTGTGATTCATTACTTGTGATCATATTGTTTTCTCCCCTACCACATATTTTATCTGCTTTTTGCAATGGATAATCTAGAGTATAAGCGGTCTCCATGCGCGGTTAACGCCGTTCAGCCTGCCATGGTCAATTCGGTTGCATTGGCCCCTCCTTTTTGGGAGAATGATCCTTTATTATGGTTTTTGCATTTAGAATCCGCCTTTTATATTCGTAAGCTTTCTTCTGATTTCGCCATGTATAATCAGTTAATATCTTGCCTTCCTTATAGTATATCCTCGCAGGTGAGAGACATCATACTTTGCCCCCCTCTAGTAATGAAATACGAGACACTTAAACAGGCTATTATTGAGCGAATCACGCCTTCTGATAAGGTCCGTTTGCAGCAACTATTTAGTGATCTGCAGCTAGGAGATAGGATGCCCTCAGCCTTGTTGCGCGAAATGCAACAGCTCATCGGCACGTCCAACATGGACGTAGGGCTTCTCCGCGAGCTGTGGATGCAACGCCTTCCGGAGTGCACTCAAGCAATCCTTGCAGTAGCAAGTGACTTGCCAATCACGGCAATTGCAGATCTAGCAGATCGCGTCATCGAACGTCGGAATAATCCGCCCTTCCGATAGCCCTTGGTCCTCGCCCCTGCAGATGGTCCCCAAGAAATCTGGTGACTGGCGCCCTTGCGGTGATTACCGCGCACTCAATCGCCTAACCGTCCCAGATAGGTATCCCATCCCACACATGCAGGACCTCACCGCATGCCTCACAGGTAAGACAATCTTCAGCAAGATCGATCTGGTTCGCGCCTATCACCAGATACCTGTGGAAGACAATGACATTCCTAAAACAGCCGTCATCACTCCTTTCGGTTTGTTCGAATTTTTAAGAATGCCATTTGGACTGTGCAACGCCGCACAAACCTTCCAACGCTTCATCCACGATGTTACTCGTGGCCTTGACTTGGCCTATTCCTACCTCGATGATATTTTAGTGGCCAGTTCATCGGAACAAGAGCACCTCGAGCATCTTCGATCTCGCTTCCAGCGCTTGACCCAACACGGTGTCACAGTCAACCCGACTAAGTGCGAACTCGGCAAATCAACGGTAGAATTCCTAGGCCACCTCGTTTCATCGTCTGGTATTGATGTCCTTCCTGATAAGATCCAGGCAATCAAGGACTTCCCAGCTCCGACTTCCTTCAAGCACCTCCGTCGATTTTGTGGCTTGGTCAACTACTATCGACGCTTCATTCCGCGCTGCGCTCAGCTCATGCAGCCACTGACTGACCTACTCAGAGGAAATGAACGTAAGTTCGCTTTCCCTGACACAGCACAGGCAGCCTTCGCCGAGCTCAAGGATGCTATCTCCAACATAGCCCTCCTCGCTCATTCCGAATCGACTGCACCTCTTTCTATTACGACTGATGTCTCAGACGTGGCGGTAGGAGCCGTCCTCCAACAACACGTTGGTGGGCAATGGCAACCCCTTGGGTTCTTCTCCAAGCGCCTGCAGCCAGCGGAATCCCACTACAGCACGTTTGGTAGAGAACTGCTCGCCATTTACCTAGCAATACGTCACTTCCAGCACACACTTGAAGGCCGCGCTTTCACGGTCTACACTGACCACAAGCCCCTTATCTCTGCCTTCAACTCTGCTAGCGACAAATACTCACCACAGGAAACAAGACACCTAGACTTTGTCACGCAGTTCACTGCTGACATACGTCATGTCTCAGGTGTCGACAATCCCGTCGCCGACGCGCTCTCACGCGTCAACCTCACTCTGCAGTCTTTGCCTACCGTCGACCTTGCTGCCATGGCATCGGCTCAGGCTCAAGACGAAGATATACAGCGCACTCTGCAGTCCACTTCGCTGCATGTGCAACCTGTTCCTCTCCAAACCACGGAAGGAAGCATTCTCTGTGACACTTCCACAGGTTGTCCTAGACCTCTCGTGCCCGTCTCCTTCAGACGCACAGTCTTTGACGCACTGCACTCACTATCACATCCGGGTATCCGTGCATCTTTGAAACTGGTCACCAAACGCTTCGTTTGGCCACGCGTAAACAAAGATGTTCGTACCTGGGCTCGCGCCTGCCTTCAATGCCAGCGCTCCAAAGTACATCGTCACACCCGCAGTCCTCTTGGTTCATTTCCTGCCCGGACTCTCGGTTCTCGCATGTACATTTAGACCTGGTAGGTCCATTGCCTCCGTCGCGCGGATTCGTATACATTCTGACATGTGTCGACCGCTTCACCAGATGGCCAGAAGCCATTCCCGTAACAGACTGCACAGCTGAGACTGTTATCCGGGCCTTCTTAGATCGGTGGGTCTCGCACTACGGATGCCCATCCACCATCACAACTGACCGCGGAACGCCTTTCGAATCTTCACAATTCGATACGTTCTGCAACTTCTTAGGTTGTCGCCGCATTCATACCACAGCGTATCACCCAGCAGCCAACGGGTTAGTTGAACGTTTCCATAGACAGCTTAAAGCCTCGCTCTGCGCCTCCTCCGACCCTAGCTGGAGCGAAAACATTTCGCTCGTACTCTTAGGCATTCGCAGCAGCATCAAAGCTGACTTGCAATGTGCACCAGCAGAGCTGGTTTACGGCACGACACTAAAGTTACCAGGAGAATTCGTTTCACCTCCCGCATCGTCGGGTATGCCTCCGTCTAACTTTGCAACCTCCCTAGCTCAGCGCATGCGTTCACTACGCCCGACCCCGCCCCGTGAACAGACTAGAGATGTGCAAATGCACAGCGGACTCTCTACCTGCACTCACGTCTTCCTCCGCACCGACGCAGTGCGGCGCCCTCTCCAGCCTCCCTACACTGGCCCTTTCAGAGTTCTGCAACGGACTCCGAAACACTTTACTATAGACCAGAATGGTCATCGAACAACGGTGTCCATCGACCGACTCAAAGTGGCTTTCTTTGACGAGCCACTTGCAGCCCATCCTGATGCTCTCCCACAAGCACCCGCACCTGTGGTGACTTCCCGAGCACTGGATAACCCGGATCCCTCCGTACCCCTTGACCCGCAACCTATCCCGCCGCAACCCCAGGCAACCGACCGACGCGGTAGACAGGTCAAACGTCCGGTCCGTTTTTCCGATTTTGTAAGCGTTTGCTATTTCCATTAACACGCCTTTTTCGTCTTTAATGGTTATCCTGCGTCTCACCCACAAACGTTTTGCAAAATCGACAAAAAAACCCAAAACATTTTGAAAAACCTAAAAAGCGTATTTGCTTTTATCATACATGCCATGTTCCCTCTCCGGCGTCAAGCCACTTCCCCGACCCTTGCCAACCCCCTCTGAGTTCTACCTTCCAGAAACTCAACCGCCGGAACTGCCCAGGCAACCCTCGAGTTACTCGCCAACCGGCTCAACGCAACCCTGGAGTGACTCGCCAGCCGTCCTCACCCAACGAACAGACAGTCGCCCTCGATCGCAGACACCCACGAACGAATTGGTCCCCAAACGCCGCTTAGGCATTGCCGACGAGGACGCCGGATTTCTTCGTGGGACGAGGACACCCGCATTCCTTCGTGGGACGAGCACGCCTGGATTTTTTCGTAGGACGAGGACCGTGGACTAAAGTGCGGTGGGGGGAGTGACACCTCCCAAGCGCACCGTCGGGTCTGCAGCAATGGGAAGGTCCTGTCGGCCTTTTTTCTGGACTAGCCAGTTTTTGTTGCAGTCCGACCAGCCCGCCCCGACGGCCCACCGATGATGCACTCTGGTCCACACGATCGTCATAAATAAAACTAACAAAAGCCTGGACCCAGCGAATCTGCTACACCCCACTTTGGAAGCCTTTCTCAAGCCCCTGCAAACATTCGCATCCACCCTCACCTTCCGTTCCCCCCACTAACAGCTCCATCGAAGGCTTCCATCCTTCAGCCTTCTAGGGGGAGGCCCTTGTAGTGCAACAGAAAACATGCTCTTTCAGTATCTTGTAACATTGGATTTTATGGTTGTTTTAACCTTCGAAACGTCCATTTGTTTAACTGACTGCACATCCGTTGTCACAAACCGTTTTGGTGAGTTCCTCGCTGCACGTTTCTCGCTCTGTCTGATTCGCTTCCCATCCTTGTAGCCTTACAATATACGTTGGGTTCAGTCGCTTTCGATTTCTATACTGTCGTATTTGACACGTCTTACGGGTCATTGCTTACCGACTAGTATACCAGGCTCCGCCCAACAGTTTACGATGACTGCGATAAACAACAAGACTTATAGCTAAGATAACTGAATCACCGTAACCTAACAATTTGAAGGTTGCTAACCGGCACCGTACATTGAAAACTGACGGAACACTTGTATTCAAACTACTAACTCGTCCAAACTGTTTTCAGTGGGGGGCAAACGACGTAACCTCAAGGGACCAATACTTACGTAAATCTCTGCTTCAGTGTATCCAAACATGCGGAGTCCGTGTTGCATCTCATCCAGTGTCACCATTTTATCGTTGTTCTTGTCCATTATGGCGAACAACTGCATCAAACCCTCAGAGGTTACAGTGTCCGCCATTCAGGTTCCGTAGATCCTTTGCTGTAATAGATGGTCAGTGAAAAAGGGACATAATACCTTTGCCCCAAGCATAAACACCATAATCAACCTATGCAAATGGTGAAATCATGAATGGTTTTAATGTAAGGATATTGTTGAATGTTAACCGCAGAGGAAGAACACAATTATAAATGCTTGCTTTTTAACTTGGTCCGGCATGCTACCGAAAAAATGCAACATCGATCATCGTGAACCATGGCCACCGGTTGAGCGAAATGTGATTTGCGGAATCCGCTAGTGTCAGAAGATCAGGCAACTCATGTATTGACGCCTACGATACGTGCTATTCGTTAGGGAGAAGACCATCACATACCATGTAAGCAACGACTGCTAACACAAAGGTTCATAGTTTAAACAGCCAATCCTAATTGTCTTGTTGACATCCGGGGATCACAACCAAATGACACTGGATTAGCGTCTTGTTCACTGATTCAGTGTCTTTCCGGTTCGCTCAGTTGATTAGCCATCATTACAATAAGTGTCTTAGATTTACATTCATTATCGAGCACCTGTTATTCCTGGTTTGCGTAGTTTACCGTATGAGGACAGGTTCGAGAGGCTGGGACTGTACACCCTAGTTTGTCGTCGGCTGTAAATCAACCTCATCATGATCTACCACATTTCTACCAAGATCATTCTTCCACTTGTCTCACTTCTGAACAGTTTGCAGCAAACGCAGACCCCAATACAAGCTTGTGGTTTCAGGTCTGAAAGGAGTTCCACATCCCCTGTGGTTGGAACGGCGAGTGGTAAATATCTAGAACAATTTGCCGGAACACCTAATAGAAGCGAACTCCGTACACAAGTTCAAGTGATGGTTGGATGTCTATTCCCCAAATGTTAGATCCAGAGAACGATTACTCACAGATATGGCATACTGTTGAGTTCTAATCTACCGCTGGCTAAACGATTTTTTAACGAGAACGCATGAAAACATGAAAAACGATCAGAGTATTGACAAGTCGTAGTTTACTTTTAACGTTTTTGATCATATTTCGATGGAGTTGTACAGATATATATTTCTGCTTGCTCCCACAATACAGTATTCAAATACTTCCCGGTGTTGTTCAGACCAAGCTGCGTCCCGTTATTCCTAGGCCGAATCAATGCTACCTTGTCCATTCTGTCTGCATGCGTCCCTGCCTTAATCGCAGTCTATTCGCTAGTCCTATACTACCACTATTTACCCAAATTATCAGCTAACGTCATAATATTACACGATTTGACATAACAGGTGCATAACTGACAGCTATTTACCTTACCATTATGCGTAATCTATACTGGTAGAGAGAAGTTCGCATAATGAAGCAGGTGTTTCAAGACCTATACGACTGCGTGTACACGTCTATTATCAAGGTGCTCAGTGGAAAGTGGAATAGTGCTGTCTGCCATAACTCATAGAACGCTTCAGATACGAAGGCAACCAGCAGTGAAGGCGAATGTTGTTTTCCACATTTCCAACTGATAAGCCGTTTGATGACATTTATCGTGGGCTGGTTTTTAGGCAACAGTTGTTTGTACAGTTTGCTACACGCAGTCACACCCAACCATAAACCAATTCAATACTGGTGTTACCCACACTGACGCTGTTGTATGGTATCGATGAGGTGCTACTGAGATACTACCTTACAGAGTATAACTATCAATAAAATCCTGTGTTGTAGAGTATTAAATGAACGAATGTTTCAAGCTCACCAAGCACCCTTCCCTGCGGTTAATAATTCTCTATCAAATCCATGAAATAAAATAATCAACTCAGCAGCACTTGATATTGTGTTGAGTGGGTGATATTAGTTGGTGGGACCTCGTGCAGGCAGTCTCTTGGTTGAAATGGACTACAGCACAAACCTAGCCACTGACCACTTTGTTATTCTTGCCAAAGATTTTTATTGCATCATAGGTTTCGGACAGAATGGGTGAAAGCATACTGTAGCGCATACGGCAAAGGCAATGAAGCACCATCTTTATTGGCGCGATCACAAGCTATATCACCACTCAAACAGGAATACCTTAATGAGTCCCATTTCCTTCCAACGACTCTCTATCTCTCCTGGCTTTCGGTCACGACACGTCCACACACATTGGAGGACTCGTGAGGAAATGTTCCCTGCCCATTTCATCTCCGCTTCCACTCGTTCCATTCGGACCAGCCCCGAAGTCGTTCGATAGCTCGCGATTTACTTGAATGTGGATAAATCACCTGCGTGGGGTTGATTTGGGAGGCTGTAATAACGGCGCTTTTGTCTGATGTATTGCGTTCTCTACGAAGACCCTCACCGTTCTGTCTGGGTCAAGCTCACTACCTGACGCCGCTGATGCCCCGTTTTCGTCTCGTTCCGTCAGACCAGTGTTGCTCCGTCTGCTCCCACTCATTGCGCCTGTTCCCCTTTCCGTCCGCCCCCGCTTTAGTGGTCTTTCTGTCCTCCGGACAATCACTGCCTTCCGCATCCCTACACCCTTCCCTTCTCCAGGTTGCTTTTATTTCGAGTGCCACGGCCATAGCAGGCCGGCATTCATCTAGCGTTGGGACGCCAAGTTGTCAATCTTGCAGTTCCCACGCTTCCAACCGAGTACTGCGTAGGGGCCTTTCTAGCGTTCCCTGAATTTCCGTGCTCCTGCCCATCCATGTTCAGGGCGATCGTGTTATCGTATGGACTCGTTCTGCTCTGTATAGTCTGCACTTGTGGGCCACAACTTGGATTCATTGTTGCGCTTATTAATAGCTTCTCGAGACCTGGTTTCACTTTTGGCAGTTGCATCCAAACGTTCGCGATGTGTTGCTTGCATGTCCCACTCCTGCGTATGAGCTATGCTTTTGTCAAGCGGAATTCTTGGTTGTCTGCCAAGCTGTAATTCGAATGGCGCAACTTGAGTGCTCGACTGCTTGCTGGCTCTATATGCTAGAAGAGCCCCAGAAGCCAAATTTGTACAGTTTATTCACGTCTACAGTGTTCCATTAAACCGTTCAGTCAGCCCGTTGGTCTGTGGATGGTACGGTGAGGTGCATCGTCTCTGGGTGTTCCAATATTCCAATACTGTCTGAAACGCCTTCAACTCAAAACAGAGTCCTTGGTAGGTACTAGCACACTGTGACATTAAAATGGCCGCTGACCACTTCGTTATTCCTGCCAGAGATTTGTATGGCACCAGAGCAATCATATAGCATTCATTTCTACTTTGGTCCGAGGTAGCTGCTAATGCTCAAGGCTGAATCTCTGATATCCGCGTTATAGGGCAATTAGGGACAGGACGTAGCTGATTTAGGTAGCAATTGATAAAATGTAACATTTTTATTTAGTTCATTTTACCTGCCGAAGTAGCTTAGTCGCAACTTATCCGTGACAACCCGGAGATTAACCCCGTACCCAACAGTATGTTCTCAAGTAGGGGAAATTTGTGCACAGTGATGACCGTGCGTTCCCTCGTGTTCACATGGCTCTTTATTATTAGTTTGCTCTCAAAATTTCACCTCGGTCCATTCCAACGTCCATCAGATTCTTCAAATGTTTACTGCCACACGTATTGAAAAACCATATGCAAAATCATGCAATGTGTATCCTTGCTTTTGATCAGCGTGGATCGACACTGCCACCTTCAAAAGTCACTTGCAGGTCGATCAAGGATGGAGGATTAACTCAGTAAGATTGCACGCTGCATCTCACTGCACTGAGAATGCCACCTCGCATGGTGGTGAAACGTTTGCGACAAAACCACCAAGCTCGGAGAACAAATGAACAATGGAAAAAGACCAATAAGTTTCGACTCACACCTCTTGACAAAAACAAAATTTTTCCATCAGAATCATCAAATCGGGTTCTAAAAGCCAGCGCACAATAACTTGGTGCCATCATCCGGGCAACATTAAGCTAATTAGACATTCGATATTTTGAGGCACACTTGAAACCGACCGTTCCTTCCTAGAGAATTGCAGGCAAGTAATCCAACTACATGGAGAAGATACATGCCATTTTGTGTAATAGGACAAAATTCAAGTTTGATCCGATGCGGAATGATAGCGCGGCAAATGATGGAACCCAAATTATCAAATCATAGAAAGAAATGCAGCAATGAAACTACATGGATGGCTACACACTTGCGAGGCCTTCCCCGCGTGGCTCGCATCCACCTCCCCTTTAGAGACTACCGAAAGTGCATAAGCCCAACTACCGATCATCGAAATTTATCTGGCTACCCCGCGCATCCAGTAGCTAAATGGCTTGTAGAATTGAGTGAACTTCTGCGCAAAAGTTCTCAGCCCATGCTGTGAGTGATATATTTGACAACAACATGGCTGATGGCATGGCTGGGCAAAGTATACCAGTTAATGCTCCGTGGTACCATTTATAAACAATACTTTTTCGACGAAAAATGCTATTGACAAGTGGATGGAGTTCCAATGCGACCACTGTTAGGACCGCTTCTTGCTCAGCTCCTTCTCCCATAGGTTAGGCGTAGCCCTATCTGACAACTTACTAATCCTCTTCATTTGCTTCGGCGCTGTATGGACGACACGTTCATCATGTGTGACCCCCACATCGAACACGTTTACTTACTGGACCAGCTTAACAACACACATCCATCATTAACATCCATCTAGGAGGCAGAGAAGGAAGGTTAAATTCCGATTGGATGTTTCGTTGCCACTTCGAAACGATGGCTCATTTGGGAGAAGAATCATCCGGAAGACAACCTGGATGGGCCAGTACACACACTTTCTAAGTCAACGAAGGTTGTGGTGCTAAACTTACCTTCCTCTTCAGTAGCGACCTCAGACACCACTCGGAAGAGAATAAGCTACAATCCAACAAAAATGCGCGACCTATTAAGAGTGCGTGTCCCGTAATCTAATCGGATGCGACCGACAGGTTCTGATTTATATGGTTGATAAAGTGTGGCCTGAGCACCGAAGTGCGATGGATCCAGTTGCCACGACTCATCTCATAAGGATAACAATAACATACAGCGGCAACTTAGGGGGACTAAAGGCAAATAGCACGTAAAGAAGACGGAAGCCAGAAGGAAGTGCGTTAACCTAACCAGAATGGAAAGTAACAACCAGATGCAAGAAACCGCATGCGTGTACGCCGCGGACTGCGTAACTGCTCCATCTCTGATACGGTCTCCAACCATTGGTGTGGATTATCCCGAGGCCCCATCCACAAAGACGCAAGCCCCGCTTGACCAAGCCACTAAGCTTCTTCATGATAGTATGGCACATCATGAACTATCCATCTCGCGGTTTCGCCCAACTTGGTGCATCCACGACGTATAACGCATGTCGGGGAAGCCGGTCAACGGGCATACGGAAGACATGGCCTAGCCAACTTGACCAACGGATACAGCTATCAGGATTTGATAAGAGAAAATTGAAGCCGTTCGAAGCATGTAGCGGTACAAATATAGTATGATAAACATGTTTAAAACCAAGTTTAAACTTGCAATGAGGCAGTAATGATGTGTCAATTCACTTTACTCTCCTCATAACTGGTTGGCGGCATCCGGTTTCGGATTTGCTTGTCACTGTGGCCAGCCACAGGACGCCTGCGCCTACAGAGGGACCATGGGTGGCTTGCGCTGCATCACCCACAGCGCCAAACACACACCCCATATCCAGTGTAAACCCGAAGGAATAAGACCGGGAGGCATGTGGATGGGAGCCACGTTTCATCAACGGAGCCGGCCCACACTCCTTCACAGGGGAATCAAGCGCACACAAGGCGGTGGCTGGACAGTAGTCCGCTCCACACTGAGTGTATGGAACCACTCTTTGATCCTAACATGGCCACAAGAACCGTGCATCCCGTCCCCTCCATCAACGATCAACTGTCTCCTAGAGCCAGTATGGACAAGGTAGTGGGTAGGCACCTTGTCAACATGCACATCAAGCGCAACGGCACAGGGGATGTCAAACAAAATCCATTCACTTGAAACGACAAGATGAAATGAAATAAATCGAATAATGCATACACATACGGTGACATAACTCTTCACTAAATTACCATATGAAGTAAGTTGGTTAGCAACGAATCCGCGATAAGTAAGAAATGTCTATGAGTTACTTAAAAATACTACAATGCAACAAAGTTACCGAAGATAAGCGCAGTTATCGCAAGCAACGTGGCCAGTTAATAGAAGATTATTCAGGTAGGCAGAACAAACCAAATAAAGTGGAATGAAATTTAGCCAGCTTAAAAGACCTAGTTTAAGTGTAAGTTGCTTTTGCCCAACTGCGGTGAAGAAGCATCAAGAATGCAACAACAGCCTCAGCATGGGGCACTCAGCCTCATAACTAGGACAGTGCTTACATACCTCACCAGAGGTTCTCGCGCACGATATGCCAGCAGTATCGATCGGTGGTCATCTTCACAGTTAACTAAATGCTCAGATGCAATACGCAGTGAAAGTGACCATAGAGACTTTATTGGAAAGACATAGGCTTACAAATAGGACTGCAGGCATTTTACCAAGATATCCGATCGAAATTGTGTGCATTCCGGATCACTTTCTGAGCAGGAGAGAAAGAGTTGATAGTAGCTGGATAGCATGAAATTTGGCGAAATGGACTCAATGCAGATGTTCAGGCCTAGTTTGTTCGAACCTTCGATGTAGCCAACATGAGCGCGGAACTGAAAAATGCAATCACCTATTGGGGAGTAAGTATCTGAAGCACAGATTTAACTTTAGGCTAGTAGTCCTTCAAATGTCGGTCGAGTAAATAATGAAGATTTCACAACCGATTGTCTTATACTTGTTCTGTACAGGTTGCTAGTTGCGGGTAAAAAAAGATAAAGGCGGAATCCTATCGCCAAGTAGTTGGGACAGAACATGAACTACAGTGGCTTAGGATTCACCTGTTTTAATAACAAATGTGATTTTCCTTGGTTGTCAACTAGCTCCGGGGATTTATGTGACTTAGATTTTGCTTAACAGAAATAAATGCTACTCTGATTTCCATTGTTAACGTGGATGACATCGGGTTGGATTTGAAAATATCTATTAGTGTCTGAATAGCATCAGAATAGCAAATGTGTATAAAACTTCAATAATAACTGTTCATATCAAGGAAAAGGCGTGATTCTTGGCAGATGGTGACAACATCTTGCTTATGATTGTTTTGTTTTTCAGGTGAGAATAATGCAGTTTTATAGATAATGTCCCGGAGCAGCCTGATACCTCGTCGAACAGACTTGCAACAATTTTTACCTCTTTACAATCAAAGTTCGACTGCTTTTTAAGGATGCTTCAAATGCTGTTTGGCTATGGTACCATCTACAAGTCTTCATCACTCTACGCGAATACAAAGCTAAAGCCAAGGCTCAGGCGAACCTGATCCATAAAACGTTAGGATAATTTTGATGTGTTGAGGAAGTTTAATGGATTGCCGATGAAGCCATACGAGTTCAACGGACTGATTAATATCGCTTTTCCAATGTTCTCATGCGCGAGTAATAGTTCATTGTTAGCCTTGGCGTTATCGATCTTGGAAAAGATGCCGTACCCTTTCTGATGAAGCCCTATCGTACAGTATGGAATCTTCTATCTTAAGGTATCTACCTTAATAACAACACTTGCTCGTGACCTATGTGGCCCACATGTATACACAGCAAAGGTCAAAATAGGAGCTTTCATCTTCTTCTTTTACCTGTCCAAATTCACCACACAATCCTAGTGAAGTTCAAACTGACTATAATGGGTACGATTTGTTCACACGGACGCTGCTCGGATGACATTTGGCCACGGCTTCCTTAAATCTTCCTAAAGCAAGGTCAGTAGGGAGAAAAGATGGATTCACCGTATTATTTATCGGAGGGCAATTGCTCAAGAGCCGGCAACCTAAAGGGTCACCAAGTGTCAAAGGACCCATGAATACGTCGACGAAGCAGAGACGAAGCTTGGATTCCAAGTTCAACAGCATAATTCATAGCTGTATGTGCACCTTTCGTGTTGCTGTAGTGTGCTTAATAATAGCACGTAAATCAGATAACATTAAGTGCAGCCTATCACAAAATAATGCACTCGGGGTCCTAGTGCCTATCATTGCTACCTGTTTAGATTAAATAATTTCGAAATCGGCCCCTAGTGCTTTCGGGCGAAAAACGCCCAATATCTATCTGCTACATCAGTTACGGTCCTAGTGATCGAACTGATCCCGATTCATTTCGATGCGAATCGCGGTCAACTTTGAGATTGGGTGTTGAAATCCATTCACACAAAGAGCGCCTCAAAATGCCCCTACAATAGCTGCTTCTAGCTGCATGAGTTCAATACGCTCAACTACATTGAAGGCACCTGAACAGGTAAGTACGCGGTCAGCTGAGAAATAGAGGTATACTGCAATGTGATTCTTCAGCAATGAACAATATTTTCTAAGCGTGAAAAGCAGAGACCTGTGTTAGGAATATCAGGAGAAGGAAGGGAATATTCAGCGCAAATTTCGGATGAGTTCCTACATGTAACTTGGTCAGTTAATGAAAAAGGACATGCATGCGTACTCCAGTTATGATTTTTAACCACTTTCTGATAATCTGTAGGTCATATGTGCTAGCAAGGCAATGGAAAATCTCCCAATGAGGTAAGTCAACCACGAGAGAGCATGTACATGCTCATACTAGAGCCTACTACAGTGTGTCATGGTAATTTAACTACGACGCTGACTATTATTCACACAACAGATGATTGTGAAGAAAAAGCCATATAATGAAGCCCACAGAGGAACGTTACAAGAAAATGTTCAACTGGCCTGGTCTATTAAGCACTACTGTTATCGAGAGTTTAGGAACAGTGAAAAAGTAGGGCGTTCGTCAGGGAAACCTTTTAGATTGAAAACCATGATCTACTGGACTCGTACTCCCTACAAATGAACCACGTAGATACCATCTTTCAGGAGTGTAGGTGTCACTGTTGCCAAAGAGCGAGGTCAAGTGCCTAAAAGCATCGAGCTAGACTGGATACCATACCAGGAGCATGCATATTGGAAATACGAAAATAAAAACTGTTTTGTGAGCCGATAATCCTGAATCATTTTTCTAAAACTATGCTATCGTTGACAAACGTATGATCAAGACTCGTTGGACAAAATTATTGGCTGAATCGAGCGCATTTTGTAATATAGTTTAAACAAAGAAATGAAGAAATGGTATATTCCTCAGCGATGTGTCGCACAGTCGAAATATGTGATTTAATCAATGTACTAGTAATACACCAATGTTACCTTAGAGACATACCTACTGAACGAAGAACATTCACTGTTTGTGCAAACAAGTCGGTAACGTATTTATTTTATTTTTCTGATCGATATTCGCACCCGATTAGACCACGTTAACGTGGACTGAGCAGAAATTCCATCGGGCCGCCGTCACACACGCAGTGAGCGTTGACAATAAACTAGTAAGCTCACGGATTGGTTGAGTGGCGACAGTAGTCATCATGTGTCCTTGAACGCAATCTTGACATCATGAGACTGAGTACATGCTTTTGAAACTGGGCGCCAACCGCCAGTTCCCCGGAGAAGATTAGCTCAGAATTGGTTCAGTGGTGCTCGATGCGGAGTAAACTGAATTACAATCGATGCAGAAGTGATCACACTGATGATGTCTCAACGTTATACAAACTTCAAACGTGGGAAAATGATTGGCTCTGTGGGTATCGTCTGGTTATGAGACACATGAGACCTTCAGATTTATCGTAAGATTGATGACTTGAATGCAGTGGCGGAGCTACTGCTTCTGCTGCCCGCGACGGGTGTAAAATTTTCGCCCTGAAAGTGGAGAGAATAAACACGTGAATGCCACACAATCAGCTCAGGGTAAATTGCCCGTTAGTTTTCGACGATATGGACAATGGAACAATGGAACCATGGTTTATTACGGGTAAAAAAAGCATCGCTTAACAAGTCCCGTGAGATGGAAATTATTGCCAAAATCAATTGCATGATAAAGTGAAAAGCGTTGTGGGGGACTCACCGTAGACTTATGTGGAATAGCGGAGATGTTCGCGCAATAAACGTATAAATCCATAAATCCATTGGTTAGGCGTTTGGCAAGACACCGTTTGATTGCGTTTTGCGGCCCCTGGCTAACAAGTCATAAAGTGAAATGTAAGTGAGACAATGCATCGTTAACTCGTCTTTTAAATATCGCCAAATTGGGAACAGAGACGACATAATAAGGGAGGGCGTTCCAAGGCTGGCACACGCAGAGAGAAAAGAAATTTTTACCGCATTCAAGCCGGCTATACTGAATTGTCAGTTTCAGAGGGTGACCTCTTAGTTTAGTGTTGTGGTTCAATTCCAGCAGCGGACGGCAAATGTGGTTTGGGTTCTTCAGAATCTGGTAAACCATTATGAGATCCCCCCGCAAAAGCCGATATCGACTGCTGTAGATTCTGAGAGATTTCAGTCTAAGTTGATAGGGGAGATGAAAGAGGCCCCTGACGTTCTTGGTTGCCCTTCGTTGAGGAGTCTCGAGAGCAACGAGATCCTGTTTCTGCCACGGCTGCCACGACTGGATAGCATATTCTAGGTGCGGTCGCACGTAGGCGTTAATCATTTGGGGAAAGATTGAGGGTTCAAACCGACCGAAGGCTCTGCGAAGAAGGCCGAAGTGTTGATTGCCGGTTCTCGTCACCCTCTCTGTTTGTTTTGAATACCCGAGATCTTCCTGCACCAATAGATGCAGGTCACGCTCCTGAGCGACCTTCTCCAAGGTGTGGTCTCCAAGCTTGTAAGCGCTCACTGGCTGGTGACGCAGATGTATCACCTTGCTCTTAGCTATGTTCAATTGAAGCGTGTTCCTCTTTGACCATTTGTAAATGCAATCTAGGTCATATTGGAGCAGATCCTGATCTGCCTTGTTCTTAATCGCCCGTCATATCTTGACGTCATCGGCGAAAATCAGGAAATTTGAGGAGATGACTCTTGCCAGGTCGTTGATAAACACCAGGAATAAACGCGGTCCCGGCACTGAGCCTTGTGGGACATCACATTCCACCTCAATTGGGTTAGAAAGTGATCCCCTAACACGTACTTGAAGCTTCCGTTGGTGAAGGAAGCTGCCAATCCAACCAAGTACAGGATCTCCGATTCCGTAACTACGTAGTCTTTGAAGTAGGATGCGGTGATCAAGGCACTCGAAAGCTTTGGAGAAGGCCAGATAGATGACGTCGACTCCGACCCCATCATCGGCCACTTTCGTTCAAATACCTCGTGCAATAAGTAGGTTGGTGGTGCATGACCGGTGTTGACGGAGGCCATGCTGTTCCGGTATCAAGATGTTGCATTTTTCCAGGTAGTCCATTAAAGCCATTAGCGCCGAGTGCTTCCATCACCTTCGCGAGCACAGGGAGGAGAGTAACTAGGCGATATTTTGCAGGATCTGAACGGCTACCGCCTTTAAAAATGGGGGTGATAATGCCACACTTCCACATAGTGTGGACTTGTTGTTCATCAAAGCACCTTTGGAAGAACTGTGACAGTGGTTCAGCTAGCTTGGTGGCCGTAGCCTTCAGTGCCTTCAGGCGGATGTTGTCTGCTCCCGGAGAACTAAGCAGCTGCCGCGCGACCACCACCAGTCGCGCGCGGGCTATAACGCGAGGACGCCCGCCCCTACGCGGATTCGAACCGGTGACCTTATGGTTGCAAACCAAACGTGCAGACCACTCGGCCACCGGCCGACGATCGTTTGGGACACTGAGATAAATGTGGTGAAAGTGACCATGATGGGAAAAGTAAGGTCACTGCTGAGAGAACCGTTTGCACAACAGTGACACATGGTGCAAAATTTTGTTGGTCATACAGAATAACACTAAACTATTCAACCTTCAGCTTATCAGGATATTTTGCTTGTTATATTTGGTATCGAATGATCACCGGCACTAAAAATACCGCCCGGGGCGGACGACGACGCCCCCTCTCCTACGCCACGCCTCTGTTTAAATAATAATGTCTTTGCTAACTGTACACCTTTGGAGTGGCGATAGGATTACTGAAAAACACATCTCATTTTTACTGCGACACTCAATTTTCCTGCAAGATTACCAGTAATTCTGAAAATTATTTGTGCTCTAGGCATATGACCAATGCAATTCCAGAGTGACAACCACTATAGGATCTGCCTGTTACATCGAGATGGAAGCTTAAAAGCTAGTTATTTGTATTTTGAGTAGATTTGGCTCGTTCCACAACTGAAACCGTGAGTCCCTTATGTTTTGAGATTGCTTAGTTCACAGGAGTTTGTTATCTAAACTGCGCTATTGTGGATTACATTCATCATACCATTCTACCGGATTTATGTCAAAAGGACTCAAGGAGGCGGCACATGAGTGAGCGACTAAACAGTCGAACCCGCTTGATTGCCCACCATCGGGATATTTCAAAATTGGGCAATAAACCGGGGTGGACAATTAAATGATATTGTCCATTTTTTTCAGAAGGGAAACAACCATTGACTAATTTTGCAGTCTATCATTTGAATTGTAACGTGCTAGTAAGGATAACATGCATACTCGTAACTAAAGCCTACAAAAGCAGAAAAGCATGACCTATAATTTCAAAAATATAATATAAAACATTTTGCCTGGATAGCTATAGAAACTGGGGCTATTGTATATTTTTGCTGAGAAAACAATTTAAAGTCAATTGTACATTATTTTGAGCTGCTATTCCAGTCACTTTTGCACTGGTTAAGTCCAATTTAGACAAGAAATTGTTGTCTAGCTCTTGAATGAGACACGCGCTGATTGCTGTTACCCAAGGAGGCATCCTACACCTTATCCTCTGAGTCTCTGCCTTCTTTCCGTTTTTGGCCTTTTCTCTAATATATTACTGACGATTTTAACTTCAACAGTTGTCAGATATGAGGTGCATTATTATTGTTGTCAAAGACAATGAACTCTTTGCATTGATGACTGGGTTTGTGCAAGCGCTGATCTTGTTCTCATTGATGATGGCATTATCAGAAAGTGTATTGGATGCTAGTCGACTGAAGCCAGCATGCCGAAAGCAAGCTTTTATTGTTGCATCGGGAACCTATGTCCAACTTTTTGAAACGAACTGAACTGCATCGAGCATAGAAATCATGGCATTGACACACATTGCCGAAGATGAACCAGATAACACGTTGTTATCGATGTGATAATGAATTCGGTCCACAATTTCTTTCCGTAACGGATTTTCAGATTCATAATCACACCTTGGTCCACGTGTTGAAGAATGCTGTCCAGTTTGCAGGCAAAATCCAAATTTGAATGTTCTTCAGGCCTTCTACCTGTGGATGCGCTGTGCAATTATCCAAGAAAAACAATTTTTCGGCCAATTTGTTCTAGCTTCTTGTCCCATTCGAGGACGCGCTCGGTGAAAAGTTCTTTCGTAATCCACGCACTTTTGTTAGTTCTGTAACTTACGGGAAGTGTGACCACGTCCACGCCATTAAAACATCCTTCTTTCTTACTACTTCTAATGGAAACCAGTCTTCTTTTGTCTGTGCCTGACATATTCGCGCAGCACAAAAGTGATCCTATGCAAGACTTTTTTCGATCCGCTGAGCTTGTCGGTAGGAAACACAAAGAGCCCTCTGAAGTTGCTCGGTAAAAATACCTGTTTCATCTGAATTGTAGACGTCGTTATAATAAAATGCACTTAACCGTTCAGGCAGTCCATCTGTCAACCAATTTTCACGGACTGTTTGTCTGCGGAACTCTTTGACTTATGCACATGTTTACACGCAATTTGATTGTTATTCTTCCATCTTTGCAAACGTCCTTCTGTGGAAGAAAAGGTTTTGCAGAAGCGAGCCTGTAACTGTTTGGTTGTGCCCACGAACTGAAATCATCCAGTCTTTCGATGCAGTTTCAACGTCTTCACACATTCCACATCACTACCTTTTCTGAGAGCCTGCAGTGCCATGCGACAAATTCCGCCGGAGTTCCTTTTCGCTGGGAATTAACCTGGCTAGAGTACGACGAACAATTAACAATGATTTGTCACGGGATAAAAGTTAGTGTTTAACATGTCCCGTAGGATGGTTAGGGTGATTACGCTGAACTCAAAATATATGCGGGTCATGTACTAAACATCTGCCAAATGAATACTTTGATAAATAACATCAACATTTAAAAAAATCGAGTGTAAATGTTCAGAAATACACTGGAGTATAGTAGTTGTTGATATAAGGCGTGAGAAAACTGAAATATGGTACCTCCCTTGGAGCCATTTAATGCATAAATCCTGTAGAAGGGCATGACTGGCGTAGTCCACAACAGAGTAGTTCAGGTAAAAAGTGCTGGGAGCTAAGAGCAACATTTAATCTTTGTTTGAAAACGTCCAAGCTAGAAGAGGATACAACCGGGTCTGAGAGTGCCTTCCAGGGTTGGCAAACAGGAAGAGAAAAGTAATTTCGTCGACACTCTAGACGGCTATATTGTTCCTTCAATTTTAAGCAGTTACCCCTGAGCTGCGTGTTGTGGCTACGTTTCAGCAAGTGGCAGCACACGTGGGTGGGGTCATTCAATATCTGGTAGGCTAATGTGAGATCGCCGCGTAGCCTTCGATAGGGTCCGCTGAAAATTCCCAGCGACTTCAGCCTTTTGTGGTAAGAGTGATAGCGCAGGCCCTTTCCATTCTTTGTTGCTCTTCGTTGTGGTGCGTCTAAAGCCTCTAGATCGCGCTTCAAACAAGATTGTCAACCTTGGATAACATGATCAACATGCGACCGCACGTAGGAATTGTGCATCATTGAGAAGATTGATGGGTCAAATATCCCGATTGTCCTTTGCAGTATGCCGACGTGCTGGTTGCCTCTTTTCGAAGCTATCTCAGCCTGTTTTGA
>OX104071.1:19622745-19683810 GCA_944474145.2 Dicrocoelium dendriticum
GCTCAACACCCACAGCTCCAACCACACACCCCATATCCAGTGTAAACCCGAAGGAATAAGACCGGGAGGCATGCGGATGGGAACCACGTTTCATCAACGGAGCCGGCCCACACTCCTTCACAGGCAAACACAAGCACACTGTATTTGGGAATCAAGCGCACACAAGGCGGTGGCTGGACCGTAGTCCGCTCCACACTGAGTGCATGGAACCACTCTTCGAGCCTAACACGGCCACAAGGACCGTGCACCCTGTCCCCTCCAGCAACGACCAACTGTCTCCTGGAGCCAGTATGGACGAGGTAGTGGGTAATAGACAGGTAGGCACCTTGTCAACATGCACATCAAGCGCAGCCACACCGGGGATATCAAACAACAGCCAAACACTTGAGAGAGAGAGAGAAAGAAAAAGAGAAAAACTCGATTAATGCATAAGGAAACGGTGACATAAACCTTAATTAAATAGCATACCTAATAAGTTGAAGAATAAGTTGAAGAATACATATATATATATATATATAAATATATATATATATATATATATATATATATATGCCCCATGCTGAGGCTGATGTTGCATTCTTGATGCTTCTTCACCGCAGTTGGGCTAAACCAACTTACACTTAAACTAGTCTTTATAAGCGCTGCTCACCTACGAGTGTGGACAAAACTCACACTGCCCGTGTGACCAAACGCCAGTCTGATTATTGTCCTCAAGTGCTCAATGTGTTTATATATTGCAACACAGGCAAATTTTGGGCCTTGACTGTCAAAATTAACCATCGGTCAGTTGGAGATTTGGAAATTTAATGTAGCTAAACCCTCCCAAGACTGAACTCCACTACAGGCCCTGTCCTTGAGTTCACTCTTCAGTTAGAAATAAAGGGAGCTAGGATGAAATATAAATCCAGTAGAATTAATGACGCACCGCACACAAGTGGTACGATGAATTGCGTACATAAATTGGGTGGGGTAGTTGCAGGACATCAGCAGTTTGCCCCTTCATTAGGTCCACGTCCTGCAAACCCTCATGCCTGTGTAAGGGAAAGTTTAAGCACTATATTGAAGGAATAAGGAAAAACACTTATCCAAGCCATCAAAGTGCGCATGATTCCTAAATGCCTTCAGTGGGTCTTCAAGCTCAGTAAGAGTGGCAGTAAGAAGTAGCGTAGATGAAGAAAAGATTGAAGGCAAATCCCATCTATCCAACTCATGGACAGTGCCCATATTTTCATAGGTCACCACTAGCTCAAAGTGGGGGGAACTAACCACAATACTGCAATCTGGAAACGTTATTTCCATCAACATCAATTTTGCGGTTGCATCGTTTGAACTCAGCTTAACCCGCCCAGTCACATCGCTCACTAACACTTGGCCTCTAGGACATTCCGGTTTGTAATATGTGGCACCTTCTGTGTGCGACGCCCATGTATGTGCCTCCACCCCTTTCGTTGACAAGTGCTTTCATGGGAATCGCGACTACCAAGGCTGGTTAGAGAGATTTCCAAGGGAAGGTTGGACTAGGTAAGTGAAATTGGGTTGAAAATACGCAGCGTATTTGGGTTGGACACAAAGTAAGGTGAACGACGTTGAGTCAGTCCAGAATAACACAGCCAACTTGTTCACCGCTGGCCGGGTTAAACTACGTCAAAATTCTGCAACCGAAATAAGGACAAAACTGCACACATCGGTGATGGAGACTGCGTCCTGTGTGCTGAGTAGACAATTGTCGGTATTGCTGTAAATGCAACAATATTTCCACAGTGAACCCAAGGATCAAGGGTGCGAGCTAGGGAATACACCACATGGTGAATGTGAACGGCATTAGTATTATTTACATATCCTGTTGCGTCGAAGATATCTTCAGAGTGGGTAGTTTATAACGTTCTGATGTTCGCATGGTTGAAGTCTGAAAACCCTAATTGTGCGAAATTTGCGGTTTCGCAGGCCAGATTTCCTGAGCTGAGATAGTTGGTAGTAATGTCATTAAAATGTCAATTGTCTGCATCTGATGTTATGTCAGTACATGAAACAACGTAGAAACATTTCCACGCCAACTACCCCCGCATTTGCTTACGCACGCTATTGGGTCAAACAAGGATCGTCCGAACAAGCCAGACTGTATCCAAGTCTTACTGGACAGCTATTCGCGCCTTTCTGGCACGCAAATTAAATTGGGCTTACTGTAGGAATGGTTGCTTTTAAATCTAAAGTGCAGCTTCCGAACCGGCTGATGTGGGTTCCGAACTTGACAGACCAACTTCCAATCGGGTAACGGATTAACGCGCCAGTGCACTCAAATACAGCGAACAAACATCGCACAGAGACGGTTTCTATTAAACACGCGATTCATTTGTTCAGATTCAATGACAACATCTTGTCTGGCAATGGACGTGTTTGCGAACTCGCATCTAGCAGTTCCTCTCACTCTTGGAAAAGCCTGACATAACGTGCGCAGTAATTTCGTATTCACTACTATTCAACTATCCACGCTGATATCCCATACTGTGATACATCTGACGGTTGCTTCACCCGGCAAGCTCACTTGGTCCTACAAGGCGCTTTCCAAACATCCCAGTTTTCCGAACAAAGAAACTGTATCTACATTATATCAGGCTGATCATGAAAGAGTACGGCGCAGCGAATACCAGCATGAAAAGGACCATAAGTTGAACATATCACTCGGGCATGGCTCACTGGAAGTCGGTCCCGTGTCACTCCATTGCGCTAGACATCAGATATCGCTTCAACCCCCGTACGAACACACAAACTTACGTAGGTGCAAACATATTTTGAAAACACTGGGAATACTCACACGTCCCTACGCGCTGCCAGTAACCTGCCATACAGACAGATACGTAAAAAATAGGCCAGAAAAGTGATCAAAATATGTCATTTTTTCTAGACAATTAGTAAAATGTACACGCATATGTCGAATAGCATTACGACATCCCACAACGCTGATATCCTTGGTGGCTGCTTCCGCAATGCGTTCAAGGAACTGCAGCCTCCATTCCATCTGCGTCATGAGTTTCTGGGGATCCCCGGCCAGAAGTTCCTCGTAGTGTACTCTCATCTCATTCTTCACTCTGGCCTTCACCACCTGCTAAACATTCTCGATCGGATTGAGGAACGGAGAGTATGGGCTCAATCTCAGTATGGTTACTCCATCGGATCCATCTACTGACGACAGTTCTTCCAGTCGTGTGTGACATGGTGCATTATCACATACCACGACAACCTGCCGGAGCTCCATCTCCCGTTTCAGGTTGTCTAAATAGCTTCGCAGCCATTCGAGAGATAGGGAACCTGTGAATGAGCCTCTCCGGGTTGTCATCGACACTTTCCCTTCCATCGTGAGTGCACCGATTAAATGTAAATTGTGCCCTCTGCTGTTGGCAACTTTGCAACAGGCCCTCACTCCTCTGGGCGCCCGACCACGAGTACGTTTGCAGTAAACGTTGAAGTTCGCTTCGTCAATCCAAATGAAGAACTTGCCATCGCTCTCAAATTGGAGAAACTGCTGAACGAATTCCCTGCGTATTCCTTTGTTTCGCTCATTGTTCATTCTCTTGGGAACCTGATAGATGTTCTTCATAGTTATCAATCGACCATCTAGGTGCCGTGCAATTGTTGACTTCGAAATGTCCTTGTCCATTTCTGCTCGTACTCGTACTCGCATTTCCCGTAGTGTAAGAGTTGAGTCCCTTGCGATCCAATCCAGGATGTCATCTACGTCTTCCTCCGACAAAATCCGTTTACGACCGCGCGCCTGCGTAGTACTCGGTTCCTGATCAAGAGAACGACGAATCCAGGAGTAGGCTGTTTGATATTTGACGTTGTTCACAGTTGCCACAAGCTGCCAGTCATCACCGTTGACGAAAGCGCCCAAAACTCGGTCCCGAATATCTCATGAGATAATCTGTCGAACGTGAGAAGGCATGCCGACGACGTTAGGATCATAGACATGGTTTCGGTCGTGCGTTTATGTTCCAGCTGTTCATTGCTCTCAGACCAATTGTGATCCATCGTTTCGGACGTGAGGGGGGCGCATACAAGCCCGTTGCACCGTCGAAGTGCATTCCTCCAAGGTTCATTCACAAGTCTCACCCAGTCAACGAGCAGCGCGCTCACCTCCCCAGACTAACGCACCGAACATTGGCATCCGGCCAATGAGAGCACACTTAAGGTCAGAGGATTGGCTCTGAGCGGCTGGCGAATCGCACAGGGTTTTGCAACATTATGGACTTTCTTTGCAAAGTTTTGGACCTTCTTTACAAAATTTTGGACTTTCTATGCAAAATTTTGGACTTTCTTTGCAAAATTTTGGACCTTTTATGCAACTTTGCGGGAAACGCTATAGACGCTGTCAGATTCTATCGTAGCTTGTTTACGCAAATGGTGCTTCTTACTTCGACTTTACACCGGTGTCCTCCATACAAAACGGGAACAACTTCATCTTTTTCAAGTGATGGATCCTGGATTCTGATGAGCCTACCACTAAGCTGTTGTGTTTGTTGACAGATTCCTCCCAGGCCACACAAGGGGACCATTCGGGTAGGAAAGAACAGCTAGTTGAGCCAAGAGGTCGGACAGGCTATCATAGTTGGTTACGAAGAAATAGTATTTGGTGCTATCTTCACGATATGCAGTGTAGCACATGTAGCGGAACACTAGTATCGCATGATTGTTACGGCCCGAAGAAATGGTCACTTTTAATAAATCGATCATGAATTTCTCGTTAGTGAAAACGAGGTTCAAGATGGACCGTTTGATTATTCTCTTAACACACGTTATGGAAGTGAGATGGTCATGCAGCAGTGAAGCAGCGGTTAGCTCTTGCAGTTCTGCCTTGTATTGCTCACCGGGAGTGAAATAAGCTTCTTTGGTGTAGAGAACTTAGCTATAAAATGGTGCCAATAAATTATTCATAGCAGGACTAGCACCTCGTTCATTTCTAAACTTGACAATGGTGAACGATATACTATGTTCGCTAAACATATTTCGTCCTGCCTTAGGTGTAGGCGACACGATAACGCGTCTAGGCTTTGAACCCCTGGGTGGTTAATCAGGTCTATTTGTAGAGCGAAACAGCAGTAAATAAGTAAACCACCTCTCTTAGTGGATCGGTCGTCGCGCAAGCGTGTCATAAGGCAGTGATACCTCAGTGTCGGTAATTACTTCTTTTAGCTATGTTTCAGTTTCCAGGATGAGGTCTAAAAACCATGAGACTTACCGAGATCCAAGCCCGGCTATTCTGATGAGAAGATTTTGTGCGTTTGTATACCAACAATTGTGAGTTACTGAGGCCAGAGGCATAAATGAGCACACAATATTTTCCGTGAATTTACGCTGACAAACATTTTTAGATGAATTTCTGGCCTAACGTTCGGGACCGTTTCGGTCTGTTGCAAAGAGCACCCGCTACCTTATCCTTTAGAGGCAACTTGTGGCGGATTGCCTGTTTTTGCGGTCGGCTGCAGTTTTGCACTGCATTTAGGTTCAGAAACGCGAACAGCTGGGCCAGCGATAAAATGTCGCTGGCTTTGTATTCGCTTAGCCATTGGTTGGAATTAGTTCAACCGTCTTCAAACGTATTTCCAACGGTAGTTTGGCGCGTAACATGCCAATTTCCGAGCAATTTTTCAACCATATGTTTGGAGTAGAGGAGTTTCAGCCCCTTGGACCAACTCCTGTACTGCGGGCTAAGGAAAACTTGGTGTTGATTTGACATTTACGTCACAGAGAGAGAGGGCTTTGTGGATATAGCGCCACTTTTCCAAGTCATAAGTTTGGGCATGCAATCGACAGAAAACTGAAGTTGGGGAACACCATGAACAAAGATGGATCTTTAGTCGTTTTTTCCTGCGATATTCTCCTGTGCTTCGCTTCTCTTGCAGACGTTCACTCCCAAGAATGTTAGGGAATATTCGGAGAATGCACGACAAACCACGAAGACTGAGCTGATAAGAGGACGGTCCCCGCTTAGTCCCCTGACTGAAGTGTCACTAGAACTACCTTGGTTCGCCATAGTAAACTGACTTTTGGTGGCGGACGATGCGAACCAAACTGGCCTATTTAACCTGGATTCCTTTTCTTTGAAACTGTCTCCAGTTTGTCTGATAGAATTTCTCTTTGTCTCAGTCAGGTTAGAGATCATATTATCTTCAACGTATTCTCTACCCTCCTGGTGTTCACAATTTTTGATAAGAGCAGTTTCTGGCTGCAAACCTGCTTGCTAGTTTTCGTGGTTGGAGCAGCTGGCTCTACTCTATTAACCATACACTTGGTTTGTCCACTCTGTTTTAGAGCGGAGCCGAAGTTTTGGCTGCGAGAGTCGAGTTCTGCTGCAGCTGATTCTTATGCGGCCGCTATACCAGCTGTCGCGCGCTGCACAATCGTTGTTAGTTTGTCACATTTCTGTGCCAGCACGGAGATGCACCTTACTAGTAGGTTGAACTCTGTTGAACTAGTAGGTTGAACTCTGTACAGAACTAGTGCAGTGTAGTTCTTTCACTTCCACTTTGGTTAATTTTAAACATCGTGAGTGGAATTTCTTAGTGCGGTTACATGTTATTCCAACTGGAATAGTCTTGGATTATGTGGACTTTGTTTTCCTCGTTGATGTGTTACCAACCATGCAGTGGCGTAATATTAGGCACGTGGATAAATTGCCATCGCGATTTGTTTATCAAGGTTGGGTGCACCGACAGTGTCGGGGCAAGCACACAATGTCTGATGCAAACTCTGCAGGTGGGAACACAGATTCGAGCAATGCCGGCGGAGGTCAACGCACGGCATTTCTGCTGTAGATAAGTAAATGCGTGGCTATCGATGGGGACGGACTCCGGCTTGGCAGATAGTTGAGCGTTGACCAGAGTAGGCATGTGCAGCAACGACTGCTTTTACCCAGTATTCCAGTGTCATGTGACTTTATTTCACCAGCCCACCCCTGGCCATCAACAGTTTGATGAATCCGGTTAATACGACAGTAACACGTACTGGATATACCGGACACAAGCCCAATCCCACTCGACTTGTCCAATCTCAACCGCTAATAATATTGAAGAAATATGGATGATGTAGAAAGCTTCATGTTAATAGATTACTGTACAATAAAATCCGCATCATCCAAATACAGTTAAACACGAAAAATATCCAGAGGCTCACCGGGCTCCTACTTCTTCCTTGCCGTGTTCGTCGGTACGGCCCATTTCTTCGGCCCAGTGAGGGCTTCAAAGCCGTGACCCACCGTTTTTCAGGTACAGCGTTGTGGCTGATGAGGGATGTCAGCAGCCGACATGCCTAAGCGACCGACTGTGATATGATGAGTGTGGCATTGTCTTTGAAGGTGGCTGGGGTGCCGAAGGCAGGCTGGTCAAACTATATAGCCAGTAACTTGAATCTTGCTGAAGTTTGGATCGTGGCAGGTCACAAAAGGCTGGTTAAGCATGTTAGTTACCAATATGCGCTGTGTTCTATAGTATCAAGGTTCTGCTTGCAACAGAGTAAGTTACAGTAGATGCAATTCGCCTTACCGATAAATACCACCGAGACGAAACTATAACCCAATATGTACCCAGATTACAGTGGCTGTCTAACTGAGTCGAATGGTCACTACCTTGTGTCGGCTTGGCTACCGCTTTCACCAATTAACGACAATGAGACACGAGAGAACGGGAATGGAATTCTGGCTTCTTTTCATAGGAGAACGGTACAGGAAAGCTAAGTGGTGAATACTTGTTGAAACCAACCAGAGAACTGAAAATGTGCTACTGAATAAAACCAATAAGGATCGCGGGAGTAAAGAACCAATCAGATGCGCACAACGGGAGAAAAATGAGTGCGTTGGTGTCAGAATGGAACTCTGATCTGAGCAAAGACAACAACTCTAAACAGCCAATGACACTAACAAAGTGATAGCTTGAAACAAGCGTCAATGAATGTACGCAACAAAACGAAAGCCTGCAATTGTGGACGATTGCGTACACACAACTGCATTTTGCCGATCCTCCAATACACGAACTCCACTTTAACCATTTGGACGCCTCTGCTACGCTCTAATAAAATCCCTATCATCCGATACCGACATAAATTAAGCGAACTGTTTAATGTCATGTGTCAGTGTTTCCAGTCAACCTAACAATGCTACCCTACCAGCCACTCCATTTATCAAATGACGTAGCATTACAGCGTCCACTAACCCTCATATACTTTCATGGGGCTGCGGGTTTCACTTTATTGTGTAACACACCATTCAACGCACACCATTGTGTACCTTTCTGAAGGATGACCGTCAGACTATCATTATGTCGTTCACTACGTATGGAAATCCTTGAGATGCGACTCAATGGACTAATTCTTGATTGCAATACGATCTCACTACAAGTTACCAACCTCCATTCGCGTTCGTCTTCTCACTGTGGAAGGAGAATCGCGGATTAGGGAAGAGTAGGCAGGCTTTCACCAAGGACGTGGTTGTGTATACCATATATTCACACTGCGGCAGGTGCTAGGACAGCGCCACACGTACCGAAGACCGACAATAGCTATGATCCTCGACTTTAAGAGTGCATTCTACTCAGTCGATCCATCAATTCTGTCCGAAATGTGTTCCCAGTGATCTATGTGGACATTTTACTTGCCCTGTACTCTAACAACACAGGTCCCATCAGAGTCTAGCGTGACATAGCAGATGTTTTTCTGACAATATGTGGCGTTCATCAGACTTGTCCAACACCCCATTCTTGTTTAATTTCGCCGTGGACTCCATCATGGTGTGTTCCCTTGTGGAATCTCAAGTTGCAGGCGTTGAAATGCTGTCTGGTGGAAAGGTAGATGATCCTGAATATGCGGATGATATTGTCTTGCTGTTTAAGGATGTTAGCGCAGCCAAGTTAACCCTTCAAAGCCTCTCCAGACTGGTCCCGTAATTTGGCCTGCTTTTCGCACCTTCAAATTGCAAGGTGTTGTTGCAAGACGACGCGCTACTTGGTGATCCCTTGCCGCTTGACAGCAAGGAACTCGAGGTGATTGAGCAATGCACTTACCGTTGCAGCTCTCATCAGCGATGGACGCATAAGCACTGAAGTCAATTCATGTATTGCAAAAGCTAGAACTGCCTTCGTAAATTTGCAACAGCTGTAGCGTCACAACGGGGTTTTTGTCGGTCTGAAAGCCCGTGTTTACAAGACCACCGTGAGGAGTGGAATGGTTACTTCGAGCTGAAGACCTCCGGCGCCCTCAAGCATTTGATCATCGGTGCCTGCGAAGCATTGCTAGTGTCGGACGGCACTAGCGTGTCCGCAATGATGATATGCGTGGGCGAGTACTAGAAAGTGATAACCAGGCTAGTCCCGTGAACAACAGATAGCAGTGAATAATTTGCGTTGGCTTGGGCACGTACTACGTATGCTCGGTCACCGCTTACCTATGAGGGCCTTGTTTGGTCTGCCAGATGTGGGGTGGCGCAAAGCTAGAGGTGGGCAAAAGTTGACTTGGCAGAAAGGAATAAACTCACTCACTATAAAACTTGGTGCTGTTAATCGGTCTCGCCTTCCATGCTGAAGTCCACGTGACCCGCTTTGTGTTTGGCTGGAGAGTGCAGGACACGCCTGCAGTCGGCACCAGTGGCGCGTCATCAGTCCTCTCGTAGTTGGACTACCAGTTTAAAGTGTGCTTGTTGTTGAGTTATCTGCGGGGTAATGGCTGATTATGACGTGGGGCAGGGAAAGCCGCAACGAAGCTGTCTCGCCGATGCCGCCTTATCTTTGCACGATAGCCAGCTGTTTGTGACGCATGTTGTTAACACAAGGTGTAGGCGCCTTGACCCCCTGTGTTTGTTTAGGACATTAAGGTTTATGCTAGTTCCTTATTTTCTCCGTTAAAATTCTTCCTTCCATAGGTCGCCATGGTTGCACTACAGCGAAGCATCAGTTCACATGGCTGATGATGCTAGTGATGAATATGATCACACACTTTCTGCAGAGCCACTTGGTTCAGAGTTGAAGCACCATTTTGGTTACATGATGCAATTGTAGTAGACAGAGGATTCCCCCGTTGACATGAGACACGACGGTAAAAGAATACAAAAATCTTATTTTTACCAGGCACCAAGGGAATATGAAGCGTCTGTCTGTGTTGGCCTGCATAAGGTTGGTTGAATAGCTCGGCACACATTCGAACGATCCTCGATTTCGGATCTGGCTTGTCTTTCTTTGCGTTACTGCTGATTCGAATAGGATCCCATAGCTAGCCTGGTGTATCGGTGTCGTCCTAGTCGTAGCTTAGACACCCTGTTCCTAGGCTATCTAAATAAATGATCTTATAGCGCTTACTATTGGCGGTTCTCATTTACCAGTAGATTTGTGGTGTTTAGTTGCCTTCGCGTTATGCTATATAGTTAGCCCTAATCTTCGCCATTACACTGTATTCTCTAGAGAGTTCATCACCCACTAGAAGCCACCTTCATAACACTGCATCAGGATGTCAGACGATCGCTTTCACAGTAATCGTTAGAAAAACCGTAACTGCAACTCCAACCACATGTGGTCCGATTTTCTTGGCAGACACTATTTACCTTCTTGGACATTGATGAGGACGGTAGCATCAGCCGGCGCGAATACGAAATCGCTCTTTGTCTGAGTTCCGAACGGTCGGTGGAGTAAGTCGCCGAGTACCATTTTTGATGTTTGGGGTGTTGCCGGCCTAAGTTGCTTCTTCAACGGTCATGAAGCGATGCACGACGTGAAGGAGACAAATGTAAATTGTACCCCAGTAGGACGAAACGACTGTCCAGGGCTTTTCCAATGTGGTGATTAGACTCACTGATGTGTAAGCTGTCGGAAATAAATAGAGAAATTTCAGATGAAATACCCCTACTCATCAGTGCACACAACTTGGTAAGAAAATGTTAGTTTTATGGGTAATAGACTATTAGGTATTCTATTAGCTCTGCACGGCAAAGAATCTCCTTCCAAAAGTAAGGAATAGCTAAGTTCGGTAAGCGCTAATCTCACTATTTCATTAGGTTTTAGCTAAGATACACGGTTGGTCGATTGAATCGATGGCCGCTCTTTTCTTTTTCGAGTAAACTCGGTAAACCGACTTCGGTGCAAAACGTTTTCCGGTTTCCACTCGAATGTTATAAGCATGAGGTGTTATACATTTCCGTTGAGAAAGTTCACATTCATACAGCGTTTAAGCCTAACTTCTGCCCTAAACTTATTTGAAGGTATCCAGATTCAGGCACGTGAAACAAACAGGATGAATGCCAATGCCTCTGGGAACCCGTTCTGACCAAATAGGGAGAAATTCAAGTGGATCACATTAGGAGCCGCAAAACTGTATCTATTTTTAAATGCAAAACGTACGTAGTTACTTAATGCCGAACCACATCAGGAGTGTAAGCAACTACGGGACACGTGAGAGTGCCTTCTGTAGGTGGCACACAAGAAGAGAACATTCAACGACCTTCCAAGCACATGTACTTATCTGTCCATATCAGGATTTGACTTCAGAGGTTGGTGTAACGATTGGGTTATAGAGAAAAGCGATACAAATGATTCGGCAGCCAGGCTTTACAGAACAGGGCTTATTTTCTCGAATGTTTGTTGACTGTGGTGCGGAGTGATGAACCCATTAAAAAATTACATCAAAGAGCCCCGTACTAGTTTCTAACTCTGAGCGGAATTCTGGGGGATCAGGTTGCCTATTGTCAACGGAACTGTAGAAAGCTCCTACATAAAAGGATGGTTATGGTAAATATTGTAAAACATGAACACCGAGTAAGCAAAAGTAAGTTCACATTGATTCGCTCACCTAGGTGTACGCAGTTAAAACTGTACATCCACTGCAAGTCCATAAGGAATGACGACAAATGTGAAGTTTACAACTATAATGTCACCTAGTGGTGAACATGTGTAAGAGGTGAAAAAACTGGAACACATGCTGTTACCTGACTAGCAGTGAAATCTCCGTGAACAGTGAGTTATGTGCGATGCTGAGATAAAATGAGTGTACGGTCAACTGGGGCTTTAAACTCCACCGGGAGGTCATTCAATGCTTGACAAAGGCATACGGAAAAGCAATTGCGACGGTACTCCAAAAGTCAAATATGCGGTAAGTCTACTGCGAGGCGTTTTTTTATTTTTGCTACATCTCCTTTTACTTACGAAAAACCGTTGTGTTTGTTTTTATATCCTTGGTAAATCCATTGTTCTATCGACTGTATTGCCCTGCTAGCTGGACAGGGTGGCCTCTCAGATTACTGTTGGGATTGAGCTCCAGCACGGTAATCGGCGATATGGAGCAATGGGTTCCTCCATGAATTCCAACCCCATCTCGTATGAGAAATGACGCATCCTGAATGAGATTTTCCGTAGACCGGCGGTAAAAGACTACAGAAGAGTGGGATACATATTTCGCTATGACTGTAAGTTTGAAATATGTATTAACTGCGAAGACGAATTGAATCAGTGGACATTAGAGCGAGAATGGGGAAGTCCAGTGTGTATACTCCGTTGCATAGTGCCCGAACTGTTGGTTGTCAGTTTTCGATTGTGATTTTATTTGATTGCTGGGACAACTCAAATTGTCCCGGGGCATCACACCATGGTCACGCTTGACAGAATAGCACTGCTGTTCATGTGGACAGAACCTTTAAGAGTATACGGTTTGGTATCATATGAGAGCATTCTACATCTGTCCAAGTTGGACTGGTGCTGAGTTCACGCCGTTCACTGATAATAATTAATCTTGTTCCCAGGCCCACATACCGTGAATCGGCTACATCAGACCACTTGTGGGGGCCACTGAAATGGAGACAGCTTAGAGCTAGGCTAAGTATAAGTTGTTTGCAAATCGCATTGTGCCTAGCGGGAATTAACTTCCTTTGCCTTATTGAAGTGGGATACCATAGAACACTTCGAATGATGCCTAGACGGAAATTGGTTGGCCCTGTACTCCGAATTTCCCTGAGTGGTCACGATAGCCTCTGACCACATTCCGATAAGTTACGCTGCTTCATGGAAACGTTGGGGCTATTTTGGTCTACTGTTGTCTTTCTCTGTAATAGACGCAAGAAAGTTCGATCAAGTCGAAGTGCTAAGGGGTTTCACGATATCTTGGAATTTATGTGCAAACGATCGGGAAGTCATTATTTCAGAAAACTTGGTGGACGAAGGGTTACTATATTTATGGTTGTAATATTTCACCGATGAACTGCAAATCGATTAGTCTCTGTATGTAGCTTAGCCATGCTCGTTATAAAATGCTAAGGTTAAGCTAATTCACTTCACCTGATGAAGCTTTTGTGTCAGAAGCGAAAGGTTGTGTATCAACAAAAATATATTAACCGGTCGTCTAGCAAGTTTTCTGAAATGCTAAGGGCTTTGTTTCGCTTCCAGGCAAACGAAAGGGGACGTTCGCTAGGCGAAAGCTTGCGTTGCTCCTGGATCCTATCCAGTCCTGCCCGACATTTATGTTAATCCTGCACTATATCTTGTTGCGGTCGGTAAAAAATCATTTGCACACAATCATTAACAAATAGAAAAATAACAGAACTGACAATAGTGAGTGTCACCGAATTTAAATGGGGCCAGACCGTGGTTTGCAAGCTCTAATCACCAACGGCTAGAGTGTCGACTTGATGTAGCTAGACCGTCGGATAATTCATACACCAATTAAAATTGGCACGAAAGGAAAAACCAAGCATTGTTTTGCACCAAACAGATGTCAGCGGGATGGCGGCGAGGGAATAAACTCTGAGAGTTAAGCTAGGTGAACAAAGTTGATCTGCAAACAATAATGAGATATCTAGCTTACTGGATGCTCAATGCTACTGAATCGATCTACATTTGGTAAAATGCCAACGCTTATTTCAGTCAGCCGGCGGTCATGCGACAAGCGTTGCGAATCGCAGCTGGCCTGGCCTGACCTAGCTCAGTCTATAACGGGACGAGGTCAAATGTGTGGTACTGTGTGGGAGAGAGAAGAACACCGGAAATGGCGCTCATCGAAAACAGCCTTAATGTCATCCAACCCAAGGGCGATTCTGACAGATTGGATCTCCAACTGAGTAACGGGTCAATGACCCTTTGAATAAGAGGGAGTAGTAGGGGGAGTAATAAATAAATACTTAAATGAATAAAAAATATAAACGACATATTTCCCGACTTTGCGAGACAGACCGAAAACGTGAAGTGATAATTTTGTTCAACATAATCGAACAGCAGGGAAGCTGCTCGAGTTTTTCAATCGTCCGAATGGAGTGTTGTGAATGTTCTATCAATTTGAGGTAGTGAAGTATGGAGTGATTGAGAGTAGGAGCAATGTAGGTATAGCCAGCCGTTTCAGTAAAGTAATACGACCACCAATGGAACCATCTCCTGGGGACCTGCATCCATGCGGAGTAATCCCTCGACTTTTTCATCAGCAATCCCACTTCTCATCTGACCATGTGCTGATGTGGCTTACAACAAGTAAGCCGTCATCATTTTGACACGTTTGTTGGATGTTTTTATGTGCAACTAAGCCATCTTCACGTTAATACTAGTTTGTTTGGGCCACTGTTATAGGAAGCTGGGCCGTCATCAAGTTGATGTTGCAGTTAAGGCCATATACATGTATATATTTTTTTCAAGTCTATGAATAGACATTGAGCCATCGGAAACCATGGAACTCAAAACAAGGTACAGAAATAGTAAAATAAAACACAACACAACACCTCAAAGTCCATGGTTACGTCAGAGGGCGAGATACTACCCGGTTGCCCAAGCCGAAGTAGGGTGTTGACTTAGGGGACACCACCTCGAGCCTTTGGATGAATAGCCTGCCCGCAAGGCAGCGGAGCGAATCCAGGGAATCGCGCCCATTGGGAGCCGGTGACTGATTGCTCAGTTCATACGCCTTTCGTTTGTTCCTTTGTCAAACAGGGGCCCAATGCTCCCCAAAATTACAGCATAAATTTGCTGGAATACAATGCTTCGCCAGGATGAAGCAAGTGGCAGTGACTTTATTTAGTGGCGAATCACGTCCGCCACGTCAAAGTGTTGTTAAACGGACATATGTGGCTTTTTATGGGGAGAACGCTTGCCAGGCGAAAACCCACCACGTCCTGGAACACTGCCGCCGAACCATTCACTGGAGAGGGATAATCCCGAACCACCCAGCTGGCATCACGAGGAGATTGTTCGGCAAGCTAGCCAGCAACCAGGTCGTATCCAAGTTTATTAATTTTAGGGGGAGGATAGCGCTCTTACATGCTAAGCACTGCCGCCATACGGCCCATCCCACATTTCAGCTGTTTTGAGTCCCGCATTTTTTTGTACTCAACAGTGAGTATGTGACCAATCAACTTGCGTAGGTGTAGTAAAACATTTCCCGATTGGTTGCGTCTACAGTGCAATTGAATTGGTCCCTAACGCTTTGATTTGCATCTTTAAGCCGGTTGAACATGCTCAGTAGTGCAATTGAATTACATCTGGCATCCTTTCTACTCACAGAGCGCGCGCAGTGACCTTGGTATTGAGCTAGCCCGAAGCAGCGAATGATGGTAAACTTAATCACCCTTGCATGAATGTTTGAGTTGGTGGGGTGTGGGATTAACTCTTGGGCTGCCGAGCTTGGATTCAGCAACGGTGACTAAGCTGAAGCTAGTTCTACGCAGCTTCGGGGCACAAGGTTGTGCAAACACGTGATGCGAATGGGTATAAGTGGACTACCATGTACGTAAAGGCATACTTTGCGAACGGCACCAGGGGGGAGTGGCTGTGAATACGCTAATTCGACACCCTAATAGCGATCTTATGGCTTTGTTTGCGCTGGCGCAGGCCAAGTTTTTGAACGACTTACCAACGCTAGTGCATACAACAGTACTGTGTCCGGATAGCTAGGCAACCGGAGGTGCATAGCTGCGAATGACCAAGGGTGGTGTGATGGGCTTGCGAGCGGCGGTCTGCTGAGAGGGTTAGCGCCGAAATACGACTGTGGTAAGTTGGTTACAAGGCGAGTAGACCATGCTTTGTTAGAACAGGCGTATTCTACCGTCATAGTGGACGCAGCACACCGACTTGTTGGTCTCTGAATCAAATGAGATACTGCGACCGGACTGCCGGCATTTTGCATCGGCCGATATTCTGTACAAACATATACGCATGGGCAGACTGGCGCAGAACCAACGTAAGGGCGACCGACACGCATCAACTGAATTCGTATCTCGTACGCAGTTGTGGGGTGTTCGCACATGGGAATCCACACATCGTTGCTTGGCAGTTTTATCTGACGCTTTCACCGGCTGTGCTCTTGCAATTGTACTTGGCCGATACACCATATTGGCGAGCAACAATTCAATTCGTTCCAATGCTAGTTGTTGCGGCAAATCCCATAATTCCGCTAGGTCGATAAAACACAATTCCCTATCTAAAGGCCTGCGCACAGGTAGACAAACAGAAACCTATCAGTACAATGGCACATAACGGGTCAAATAGGTAACGCTTCATATCCCGTAAAATGGTCGTAATGAAAAGAGGAAGATAAAGTAACGAAAGAACCAATAAAATGGAGTGCGCCGTGGTGATTTAGCAAATATTTGAATGAAAACTTAAATATATCCACCCAACTAATCCCTGGCAATAATTTACATCTTCGGCACCAAGCGGGAAATTCCAAAAACATAAATTTACAAATGAAATCCCCATTATAATCCCGAAAAAGAACATCCCTATACGTAAATTCCGGGATAACACCGTCAGGTTCTATGTGTCCGGATATCAAGACATTCACAGGTGTATAACTGCGAATGCTCGGGGTCTGGGGTGTGAAAAGTTATGGCGTGCTTGTGAGTAAAGCGACAAAAGTGGCCTGCGCAACTTGCCACTGAACTATAGGTTGGCAGGTGGCCACATGGGTAAGAGAGAAACGTCATGGGCGGCACTCTCCTGAGAGCGCCAATGCCATGATACGACTGGGATATTCTGGTTTTTAGGCGCGTACGCAGCGAAAGACCTGTGCACCGTAAGCCAAACGCAGTACCTCATGCCATCCAGCCCAAAGTCAACGTGAGGCATTGCAGTTGCCGTCAGGTGCTTGCACTGGATGGATAATTGTGAGGTCTTGGTGGTTAATGATTAGGCAATCGCGATGACGGCCACTTCGGTCGCTTGAGTGGTTAGTGTGCTTTGGAATCTGCACCACTAGCATTTGGCAGGACGATTCATGATGCGCCGCATACATTGGCACAACTCAGGCGTTGAAGCCAACGCAGTAGACCGCATAGCCCTCTGAAATGGAACAATGGTGTGATATGGTTAAAAAAGCAACTAATAACAAGTCCTGTAAGATTAAAAACCTTACGAAAATTGAATTGCATAATAAACTGAAAGGCGTTTTGCTAGACTCAACATAGACTCATGTAGAATAGCGGAGATTTTCGCGTATTAACAGTATAAATCCATGAATCCATCGGTTGGGAGTTTGGTAAGACACCGTTTGATTGCGTTTTGTGACCCCTGACGAACAAGTCATAAAGGTAAATGGAAATGAGACAATGCATCGTCAACTCGTTTGTCGAATATCGCCAGATTGGGAGCAGAGAGGACATAATTAGAGAGGACGTTTCAAGGCAGGCACACGCGGAGGGTAAAGAAATTTCTACGATATTCAAGTCGGCTATACTGTATTTTCAGTTTCAGAGGATCACCTCTTAGGTTAGCATTGTCGTTCAATTAGAGTAGCGGACGGTAAATGTGGTTTGGGTTCTTCCGAAGCTGGTAAACCATTGTGAGATCCCCCCGCAAATCCCGATATCAACTGTTGTACATTCTTAGGGACTTCAATCTAAGCTGATAGGGCAGGTGAAAGAGGCCGTAGACGTTCTTGGTTGCCCTTCGTTGAGTAGTCTCGAGAGCAACGAGATCCTGTTTCTGCTACGGCTGCCACGTCTGGATGGCATATTCTAGGTGCGGTTGCACGTAGGCGTTAACCACTTTGGGAAAGATTGAGCGTTCAAACCGACCGAACGTTCTGCGAACCAGGCCGAAGGGGTGATTTCCGGTTCTCGTCACCCTCTCTGCTGGTTCTGAACACCCGAGATCCTTCTGTATCAATACACCCGGGGCACGATCCTGAGAGGAATTCTGCATGGTGTGGTCACCAAGACTGTAAGCGCTGGCTGGTGACGCAGATGGATCACCTTGCAATAAGGTATGTTCAAATGAAGCACATTCCTCTTTGACAAAGCATAAATGCAACCTAGTTCATGTTGGAGTATATCGTGATCTTAATCGTCAATTATCGCCTCTCATATATTCACAATAATGGATAAACATCCATCTGCCATTCTGAGATAGCTGATTGGTTTACATCCGACGTCTTGTTTTAGCGTATCTCACAGTGCCTGTCCTCACGCGGCCATATACAACCAACGACACTATGCACCTTCGACATTACCGCAATAATGCTTAAAGTAACGATTAACAGAATGGCTATTCCTTCGCTGCGCACGGTATTCCTCTTCGTGATATCACCTACGTACCATTGCCCCTCCATGAACTGAGGACCTAACAGTACGTAACAACAAATTACCTCTCATCATTAGCAGGAATGCAGTTCTGATTGCCAAGAATCATCCATATAACCTCTGGTGGGCTCTGGAAACGCGTAACGCGGAAACACGCGGGAAATCACTGCGAAAGCATTTAGCATGAACACCATCGCTTATACCAGTAGGTCGAATCAATGGCTTTGTGATGCATAACTATGAAAACACCAGTCCCAATTATATGCACTTATATCAACAAAATGGGAGCAATTTACAAATCAGTGCAACGCATTGCGTGAGCCTCATTCCTCCTCACGTGATCCAGCATGTGCTGGCAGTGCTGAGACGTCACGCAGGCTCGTGCCTCTGACACAATTCGCTCTATGAAACACATTCTGCACTCGGTCTTGTAGAGTACATTCTCAGGATCTTCCTGAAGCATCTCGGAATATGTTGGCCCCCCTTGGGTACAAGAGAGAGGTTTTGAGCTGCGCACCACTGACAGCGCTAATACAGAAATACGACTGCGACAATTTTGTTACTATGTGAGTGGGCACTGCTTTGTTACAGCAGGCGTTAGGCTGGTATTGAGCTGGTATTGTAATAAGGCGGCAGAAGATCTCCCTGAAGAACATTCATCGCAATGAGGCTGGACCTTACCGTGGTGCGATGGTTTGTGTGCCTCAGCGATCCATTGAGCTATGCTGGGTGGTGCTTTTGCACCTTCAGAGTCACTCATACCAGATTGGTCAATGGTTAGAGGTCAGACAAACTCAGCCTCCTGGTCCTCCAGGTTGGGGGTTGGAATGAGGGTGGCACCTTATTCCTTAAAACGGACTCCTTGTAGTCCAGCGCCAAACCCGCTGCCTTGCGGTCAGGTTTTTGAACCAAAGGCTTTGGTTGAGAACCCTAATCGTTCTCCTGTCTAGGCCTGGGCAACCTGACAGTATCCTGCCCACGCAATACAATGAATCACACTTCAAACAAATTGCTGATGCTCTGGCCACCGCAGAGGATAATCAACGGTGCCTTATCTGATGCATCGAGCAGGGTGGATAGAGTTTGGATGCTACTGCTCAAGCCTTCCCGTCTTCTTATTCCCCATCTTACGCTTTTTCACTCTTACCGTCCCCTTCCAACTTCACTTATATCCCCCCAGTTTTCAACCCCCCGATTCTTGGCCCTCCCCCAACATGCTTTGCTAGGCATTTATCTTCTAGTTTCAACTCACATGTGAAAGCGAAGCGTCACTCCTCTCCTGTCGACAAGCCCATGTCCAACCAAGCGGTCCATTCCAGTTCATCGGATTCAATTTGGAGCCCTCGATTTTCCTTCAGATTGGCATGCCTTAATGTACGCACACTCATCATCATCATCATTACACGTTAGCTGGAGGTGGAATACACCTCAGCTATTGTGCCGCAATACAAAAGACAAGAAAAGGAAAAAAACAGTGGCACGCCCGCTGAGTCCCCAGTAACGGATGGACATCGTTCCGGAGAGCTAACAGCTGGCTGCCGTAAAAAGAGAATCATATTATGCCTAACAGATGAGATCAGTGGTTGGAGGGGGATACTAAACAGGAGAGGGATGGGCAAAGGAAATCACAACACAAACGCCATTGGTGCCGGCTCCTAGCCATATCAGCAAGTGTGTCCAACCAAACGTGTTCACCGTCCTTAGGACCCCAGCCAGGCAGTCGGGATGCACCAACCGACGCCAACTTTGAAGTGAGGGTTTTCATTTCTCTCGACCAAGTCATCACTTGGCCTCCCCTCCTCCTCTTCCAACCGCACCCACAACGCGCAAACAATGCACGTCGCGGGAGTCGGTGTGCTGGCATGCGCAACACGTGGCCCAGCCATCGGAGCCTGGTGCGTGATATAATGCTGCTGAGCGGTTCACTCGCTCTGCCTGCACCAAATACGCGACGTCGAACACATGTACGCACACTACTACAGATCGGTCAACAGGCGGCACTTGCCCGAACATTGGAGACCCTCTCGATCGATATCTGCTGCTTATCAGAGACCCGCCTGCAAGACTCGAGCTCTGTGCTCACTCTGCGATCCCCTTCAGGTGACGCAAGCAGTATTTTCTCATTGCGCCTATCCAGTGACGATGCAGCTTCGAGCACAGGCCAAGCTGGTGTTGGCATTGCCCTGGTGCCCCGGGCTGAAGCTGCTCTGGTTGATTGGATTCCAATCAGTAGCCGGATGTGTGCGGTCCGATTGGCTGGCTCCTCTAAAGCTTCGAAGTCGCGCGGGACTAATAGATACCTATTCATCATCGGTGCCTACGCGCCCACAAACTGTAGCGATGATTCGGTAAAGAACGACTTCTACCGCCAACTGACTCAGCTCCTTCGCCACAGAAGAAGCACGGACACTGTTGTTCTGGCGGGGGATATGAACGCACAAGTTGGAAAGTTGTCCACTGATGAAATGCATCTGGGCGGTCAGCACGGTGTAGGCTCCCGTAATGATAACGGTGAGCGGTTACTTCATTTGTGTGAAGATGCTCGTTTATTTCTTGCGAGCACTAATTTCCGACACAGCACCCGCCGGAGGGTGACTTGGCGCCCACCAGCCTCGAACCAACCTTGACGCAGATCGATCACATTGCTATCAGTTATCGCTGGAGAGGCTGCATCCAGAATTGTCGTTCGATTTGGAGCACATGTGTGGACACTGATCATGCACTTGTATGTGCTGACATGCGGATGCGCTTTGGAGGACGCCCACGACGACGCTGTGAGCGCATTGACACCAGCCAACTGACAAAGCCAGCTGTTCTGAATGCGTATCAAAGTACGCTGACATGCGAGTTGAGTACTCGCTCACTGGAGACAATTGATGGTCACTGGTCACATGTTCGCCAGACCTTACTAGCAGCGGGCAAATCCTCATGTGGTATGTCTAATAGCCAACATCGACATTGGGTCTCTTCACAGTCTCTGGAACTTATAGATGCTCGCCAGCATATCCCGGCTGGAAGCGAACACAATGAAACTCGCAAAGAGCTCCGGGCAAAACTCCGTACTAGCCTGAAGAGAGACCGCGAATCTTGGTGGTCTCATCGTGCGTCAGAGATGGAAGTGGCCGCTGCCCTTGGCAACCATCGTAAGTTATTCCGTCTGATACGGGAAACGGGCAGCAGGAGACCTGGTGTTAGGGAAACCATTTGTGATCAGAGTGGACAGCCTATCCATAATTTGTCAAAACGTTTGGAGCGTTGGGCTGAGCATTTTGAAAAGCAATTTAATCGGCTAGAATTGTCCGATTCGCCGGTCACTGATCGCCCCGCTCCGTGGGCTGTCCCTTTGGATCCACCCTCTCGCTCAGAAGTCGAACGTGAGATCCGACTGTTGAAGTTGAACAAAGCTGCGGGACCAGATGATCTTCCTCCAGCGCTCTTCAAATTCGGAGGCCATGCTCTTGTGGATGTTTTGCATGAATTACTAGTGAAACTTTGGGAGCAGGAGACTGTCCCAACCGACTGGAGCCGCTCCGTTATTGTTCCCATCTTCAAAGGCGGCTCGCGCTCGGAATGCGGCAACCATAGAGGAATCAGTCTGATCTCCATCGCCTCCAAATTACTCGCCTCCATAGTTCTTCACACACTGACTGGCGCTCGTGAAAGCCAGATTCGTGAAGAGCAAGCCGGGTTTCGTCGTGGTCGTGGCTGCATTGACCACATCTTCACTTTGTGTCAGTTGTTGGAGCACCGCCACACATATTGGCGGCCCACCGTTTTCGTGTTCCTCGACAACAAAGGTGCCTTCGATTCGGTTGATCGATGTGCCCTTTGGAATTGTCTACTCAGGAAAGGTGTGCCCGAGAAATATGTAAATATTATCCAAGCATTATATGCGCGTAGCACGGGCGGAGTGAGGGCTTACGGCAAGCTGTCGCCACCCTTTAATATCTCTAGCGGTGTGAGACAAGGATGCCCGCTGTCACCTTTCCTCTTCAACTTCGCTATTGACGAAGTCATGGAGTTTGCATTTACAGCACATGACTTAGAAGGTGTGGAGCTACTCCCAGGAGAACGACTTCTTGACTTGGAGTATGCTGATGACATTGCCCTCATCTGTGACAGCCCCCAGACGTGCCAAGCCGCGCTAGACAGATTAGCACTGGCTGTCAGCCGCTTCGGGCTTTGCTTTGCACCATCGAAGTGCAAAGCGCTCCTCCAAGATTGGCAGGGATCGCCTCCTGCGCTGACCCTTGGTGGGGATCAGCTAGAAGTCGTTCAGAAATTCAATTATCTGGGAAGTTGTATCAGCGCCCTTGGGATCGAAGACGAGATCACGAACCGTATAGCGAAAGCTCGAAGTGCTTTTGCTAACCTTCGCCACCTTTGGCGGCGGCGCGACATCACTCTCGCCCTGAAGGGTAGAGTGTACAATGCAGCGGTACGTTCGACCTTACTGTACGGTTGCGAAACCTGGCCCATAAGATCGGCGGACATGAAGAGGCTAGTTACGTTCGACCATCGGTGCCTTCGCAGTTTGGCTCACATATGGTGGGAACACCGCGTGAGTAACGAGCGTGTTCAACGCCTTGTTTATGACACAGGAAAAAGAACTGAACCGCTCAGCACCGTTATTTCACACATCAGGCTCCGATGGCTCGGCCACGTGTTACGCATGCCAGCCCACCGACTCCCTCGACGTGCGTTGTTTGCTCACCGGGGATGTGGGTGGAAGAAGAGGAGGGGTGGCCAAGCGATGACTTGGTCCAGAGGAATGAAGTCCCTCACCTCGGAGCTAGCCTCGGTTGGAGCTTCACGGCTCCCTGGTTGGGGTCCAAAAGACGGTGAACACGTTTGGCTGGATACACTTGCTGACATGGCAAGGAGCCGACCTCAGTGGCGTTCATGCTGTGAGTTTCTTTGTCTCTCCCCAACCCTTTTAGCCTCCCCATCCATCTACGATCTCATTTCCTAGGGTAAAACATAATATTTTTTTCTTTTTGCCTAGTAGCTAGCTGGAAGCTTACCGGAACGATGCCTATCCGTTGCTGGTAGCTCAGCTGGCATGCAACTGTTGTATCTTCTTCTCCTTTGTGTATTGTATTGTACCTATGTATGTATTTCCTTCATGTATTGCGGCACCATAGCGGAGGTGTTTTTCCCACCTCTAGCTGATGTGTATAATGATGATGATGATGGGTAGGAGCATTTGTCACTGACTCGTGAAATCTGAGTGCGTCCAGTCAGTGGCATAGCAACTACTTTACGCGCCCGGGGCAGATGTCAAATTGCCGCCCCCCCCTCTGGTGGTTGCAAATATGTAAACTCTCACAATGGAGGACATCCCTCAAAGCGTTCGTTTCACATAACAACAAGCAAGTATCTAAATTTAGAGTACTGCCGTGAACTCAGGCATTTTAGTGATATAGTACTCATGAGCAAGATTTACAGCTACACATTTGGCGCATTACCTGAGGCAGTTGTATTGATAACACTATCCATCGGCAAGTTGACACTCTATATTGAGAAGTGCCAATCCGTGAGCGTTGTCCGCTCCAATTATGATGGAAGTTAGTTCGTCATAAGCTTACGTTTTGAGAATGCGCTCTCACAGCTGGCAATGCTAAGAGTTTAGGTAAGAAATATCCGCATCAGATTCCCCAAGGTGATATTTCTCTATGTTGCTCAAAAGCTTAGAATTGGCATTGATTTTCTTGTGTCCTGAAGCTTTAACAAAATACTGCAACTTTGTACTAAGACCGGCAAGGAATTCCTCTTATTCTACCTATTGGCCGAATTCACCAAGAGGACAATCATAGCTATTTTCATGCATAATTAACGGTGTAAAAAGATCAAATTAGTTCTTAAGATCATAAGTTTGCTGAAGTGTACAGCAATTCATCAACCCAACTGTCTATGAGAGGCAGCATTTTCCGGTTACACTTCGCATCAAATACCATCGATATAGAAAGCAATTCTTCCCCGCTCATTCGTATCTTTTGGCGGATTCGATGTCTTATGCTAAACCCAATTTAGCCTAGTTTTTGTTTGATTCATCCGTCCCAATGTTTGCCATTTTCTCTCCATTCCGAGGAAACCAAACTCTTACCTTCGTATGCCTGACAGATCCAGGCCATTGGTTCAGACATATCTGTTTACCTTTGATTTCCATGAGTATTGATACCCAAATGCTCAGAAACAAACTGAAGGTAAACAACGATACCGTGATCAGAATTAAACATGCAGCTGATCTTGTGGTTGCTTTTTCTTATTATGTGGAATGTTTCACAGAAGTAACGAGTTCTGTGTATTTCCTTATCAGAATATTTACACCGCCCATTCGACTACTATATATACCTTTTACAGTCGCCTGATATTTATACCGGGACTTGAAGTTATATTTAGCGAAAACTGGGTGTTACTCGTCCATCGTACCAAAAATGTAACAGGATGAACCGTCGCAGAAGCTGTATAAACACAGAGACTGGTTTATGCATGACGCATAGGTAAACTTTCTGCTGATTTCATAGATACATCTCTGGACACCCATTGGTTAGCGCAGCATAACAGCACCATTGTCAAACACAAGACCATGACAGTCGACAGGCTGAATTCCATCCTTCTCCGGTTCTCTCAAATGCAGTCCAGCAATTTCCTCTGCGCTTTTGCTGCAGCTCTGAGTGAAGCTCAGAAACTGCTCCACTACCGTCACTACATTTTAATTCCTCTGATTTTTGTGAGACACATCATAAATGCTATCGACAATTTAGCAAGCATACTTGCATTTTGACCTGAACTATGATTTTCTTTCTCACCTGATTTATCCAAATCCTCCTTAATTCATTTCGAAAGTTTGGCGACCAAGAAAAGGTGCTGTCAACAAATGTCCGTCAACAAATATACAATCCTGAAAAGTTCCCTATATGTTGTGGTCAGCCTTGTCATCCTGAGTGTCTTCTCGGTGACCACAAAGTTTCATACCTTGCTTGATGAGAAGCCTGACGTTATCAAGTATTCTGGCTAAAATTTCACGCAACCAATTTTCTAAAACTACTTGCTCAATTTACTTAATTAGCTTACCTTTAACTAGCCACATCACTAGTTCCCTGCAGTTGAGGAATGACTGAGCACGCGATGTACTACCTTCGTGTTCACATGCTCTAGATTTCGTTTCCACCAATCAAAAAACTAGACTATCCTGTTGAAGACATCCTGCAACCGAAATTAAACAGGGCTTTTTTGTAGGAGAATACACCGTCGGGGTTTGCAATCTCTGTTCACCCTATCTCGAATCCCGAAGAAACAGTCCGTGTTAGTTTTTAGGCTCAGGTTTACATTCGTTACAGGTAGCACCAGTTATGGAATTCACGCTCGACATGTTGCAAGGGAGCAGCTTTAAGCCGGACAAGCATAGTACGAATTTCCTGAATAATCTCAACAGCGTACTGCCACAAACCAATGTAATCCTTCGGTTTGTGTGTGTATGTGTGAATGAAAGTGTCCTTACATTTCCAATTCTATAAATTCGTGCGCTTGTTCTTCATCAGCATTGCAAACATTTCCTGCTGCTCCCATGCTGTCAAGATAGATTTCGTTGACCCGGATATCATAGCGTTACACTGCAAATTATGCCTGATAATAGCTATGATTGTCCGCTTGGTGAATTCGGCCAATAGGTAGAATAAGAGGAATTCCTTGCCGGTCTTAGTACAAAGTTGCAGTATTTTGTTAAAGCTTCAGGACACAAGAAAATCAATGCCAATTCTAAGCTTTTGTGCAACATAGAGAAATATCACCCTGGGAAATCTCATGCGGATATTTCTTACCTAAACTCTTAGCATTGCCAGATGTGAGAGCGCATTCTCAATACGTAAGCTTATGACGAACAAACTTCCATCATAATTGGAGCAGACAACGCTCACGGATTGGCACTTCTCAATATAGAGTGTCAACTTGCCGATGGATAGTGTTATCAATACAACTGCCTCAGGTAATGCGCCAAATGTGTAGCTGTAAATCTTGCTCATGAGTACTATATCACTAAAATGCCCGAGTTCACGTCAGTACTCTAAATTTAGATACCTGCTTGTTGGTATGTGAAACGAACGCTTTGAGGGATGTCCTCCATTGTGAGAGTTTATAGATTTGCAACCACCAGAGAGGGGGGGCGGCAATTTGACATCTGCCCCGGGCGGGTAAAGTAGTTGCTACGCCACTGACTGGACGCACTCAGATTTCACGAGTCTGTGACAAATGCTCCTACCCACTAACCACCTACTCGGATGTTCTTCAGGGAGACCTTCTGCCGCCTTATTACAATTAACTTACATCAGATCAATATTAGCCTAACGCCTGCTGTAACAAACCAGTGCCCACTCGCATAGTAACAGAATTGTCGCAGTCGTATTTCTGTATTAGCGCTGTCAGTGGTGCGCAGCTCAAAACCTCTCCCTTGTACCAAAGGGGGGCCAAGATATTCCGAGATGCTTCAGGAAGATCCTGAGAATGTACTCTGCAAGACCGAGTGCAGAATGTGCCTCATGGAGCGAATTGTGTCAGAGGCACGAGTCTGCGTGACATCTCAGCACTGCCAGCACATGATGGATCATGTGAGGAGGAATGAGGCTCGTGCAATGCGTTGCACTGATTTGTGAATTGCTCCCATTTTGTTGATATAAGTGCATATAATTGGGACTGGTGTTTGTGTTGCTATGCATCACAAAGCCATTGATTCGACCTACAGGTATAGGCGATGGTGTTCAGGCTAAGTGCTTTCGCAGTGAGTTCTCGCATGTTTCCGCGTTACGCGTTTCCAGAGCCCATCAGAGGTTATATGGATGATTCTTGGCAATCAGAACTTCATTGCTGCTAATGATGAGAGGTGGTGTGTTGTTACGTACTGTTAGGTCCTCAGTTCATGGAGGGGTAATGCTACGTAGTTGATATCACGAAGAGGAGTACCGTGCGCAGCGAAGGAATAGTCATTCTGTTAATCGTTACTTTAAACATTATTGCGGTAATGTCGAAGGTGCATAGTGTCGTTGGTTATATATGGCCACGTGAGGACAGGCACTGTGAGATACGCTAAAACAAGACGTCGGATGTAAACCAATCAGCTATCTCAGAATGGGAGATCGATGTTTATCCCTTATTGTGAATATATAACATGTGACCAGTAACGATTAAGATCACGATATACACTATCGTGACCTAGGTTGCATTTATGCTTTGTCTAAGAGGAATGTGCTTCATTTGAACAAAGCCTAATGCAAGGTGATCCATCTGCGTCACCAGCCAGTGAGCGCTTACAAGTTTGAAGGCCACATCTTGCAGAAATCCTCTCAGGATCGTGACCCGGGTGTACTGGTCCAGTAAGATCTCGGGTGTTCAGAACAAGCAGAGAGAGTGACGAGAACCGGCAATCAAAACTTCGGCCTGCTTCGCAGAACCTTCGGTCGGTTTGAACCCTCAATCTTTCCCAAAATGATTAACGCCTAAGTGCGACCGCACCTAGAATATGCTATCCAGGCGTGGCATACGTGGCAAAACAGGGTCTCGTTGCTCTCGAGACTCCACAACGAAGGGCAACCAAGTACGTCTGCGGCCACTTTCACCTGCCCTATCAGCTTAGATTGAAGTCTCTAAGAATGTACAACGGTCGATATCGGCGTTTGCGGTGGGATCTCATAATGGTTTACCAGATTCGGAAGAACTCAAACCACATTTGCCGTCCGGTGCTGGAATTGAACGACAACACTAACCTAAAAGGTCATCCTCTGAAACTGAAAATACAGTATAGCCGACTAGAATACAGTAGAGATTTCTTTTCCCACCGCTTGTGCCAGCCTTGGAACGTCCTCTCTAATTATGTCGTCTCTGCTCCCAATCTGGCGATATTCGACAAACGAGTTGGCGATGCGTTGTCTCATTTCCATTTACCATTATGACTTGTTAGTCTGGGGCTACAAAACGCAATCAAACGGTGTCTTACCAATCTCCCAACCGATGGATTTATGGATTTATGCTGGGAAAGCGCGAAACTCTCCGCTATTCTACATGAGTCTATGTTGAGTCTAGCAAAACACTTTTCACTTTATCATGCAATTCAATTTTCGCAATGATCTCCATCTCACGGGACTTGTTATGCATTTTTTTTATAACCATAACACACCATTGTTCCATTTCAGAGGGCTATGCGGTCGACTGCTTTCGATTCTGCACCTAAGTTGTGCCAATATATGCGGTGCACCATAAGTCGCCTGCGAATTTCTAGTGGCACAGCGTCCAAAGCACAGGAACCACTCAAGGGACAAAAGTGGTTGTCATCACGATCGCCTAATCGTTAACCACCAAGACCTCACAATTATGCCTCCAGTGCAGGCACCTGATGGCAACTGCAATGCCTCACATTAACTTTGGGCTGGATGGTATGGGATACTGCGTTTGGCTTACGGTGCACAGGTCTTTCGTTGCGTACATGCCTAAAAGCAAGAATATCCCGATTATATCATGGCATTGGCGCTCTCAGGAGAGTTCCGCCCATGATGTTTCTCTCTTACGCATGTGGCCACCTGCCAACCTATAGTTCAGTGGCAAGTTGCGCAGACCATTTTTGTCGCTTTACTCACAAGCACGCCATAATATTTCGCACCCCAGACCCCGAGCGTTCGCAGTTATACTCCTGTGATTGACTTTATGTCCGGACACATAGAACCTGTCGGAGCACTGGTTAATCGTCCTAACAGCGTCATTCCGTAACTAACGTATATGGATGTACTTTTTTGGAATTATTCCTGTGTCCACCCTTCTGAGCGCACTGCTTATACTGAGGTTATGATCTCCAGCTACTGGTTTGGCTGCAGCCGCCGCCAATGCCATTGAAATACAGCCTGTTATTGGTAATTCCGTGGACAATGGGATCAGCCATGGCAGTAAGAACATGAAGTGGGGTTGAATGGGTTTTTGGTAGGAGGCTGTATACCAGGATGTTGAAGGCTCCTCATTTGTCACTGCATCTGGGGAACAATTGCGCTGCGAAGAAGAACAACAACGGATACAACTTGTAACTGTCGTAAACAGGGTATACGACCAAGTAAATTGCAATATCGCTGTCAGTGTGCGCGACTACAGACCGCATGAACATAAGACAACTTCAGAAACAAATGCAGCGAACACGTAGGTGTTCACTGAATAAGCATCAGGCTATTACAACCACATTTAAGAAGACTAAAGTGCATACATGAGGTTTAAAAGCGGTGAGTCACTGAATAGAAGTATCGAATCGATAATACTGGTGTGAAGTCGAGTGGAGTGGCCTGGTCGCCATTGTTAGTCGTACTGACCTGAGGTCAAGATAAAGGGAGAGTTTGGAAGAATTGGTTCTGTGCACACAGGTCCGAGTTTTAGAACCGGATTACGATCATGTTTGCGGCCCACAGCAAGCGACATTTGAATGCACCTGTGTGACTTCCGGGTACACAGTAACTTGGTGTGTATTCACCGACAATGGGCGTACCAATACTTCACAGTGAGACACTTCGTGGGCTTTGGAAGCTCCCAACTGTTAGTCAACGTGAAACAACACGTTGGCTGAAGTTTATCGCTTAGTTATAAATTCCTAAGTAACTGAAAGAAGTGACACTGAAAATGATTTATATTTGACGGTGCAGCTAACCTGGTATTAGCTACTCGGAGGAATCCAGCCAACTAGGAACGAAGCACGGTTTCCTAGGTCAAGTGAGGAGGTTCCCGGAAAAGCAGAGTTAGAAATATCTGAAGTTAATGTTGTAGGATTAAATCGTGGGTAAACCATGGTCAAAGCAATGTTCCAAAATGTGCAAAGCCAGCAAAAGAAACAACCAATGAAAATTTGGCTGATTTAAATGAGTTTAATATACCATAATAGGGACAAGACATACTGTACAATAAGCGCAGAATACAAGCACGTAGCAAAAGATTGGTATTCAGTGCACTTTCAAAAACAAAAACAAGTTCGGGTTAGAATTAGTAATTTTCTCGATTGCAAGCGTGTTGTTCAGTTGGTTGTGGATTCAAAACATATCAAAAGCAAATGAGTCACTGCCATTAATATATAGTAATGATAAACAGATAATGCAAGTTTCCTTAACCGTAATCCGGCGAGCAAAATAGTCTGAACAACACGAGTTACTCAGCGTACACAGCTCACGGAAATCTTGTTGTGAGTTCCGGAGGTGAGAGGTGATTCGTCAGTTAGTGTATAAGCAACTAATACGCGCACAGTTGACCTAGGCAGACAGTATTCATTTAGACGCGTGATAGTCATAATTCAGCATACAAATTCTCTGGAAGTTTGCGTTGGTAATGTTGCTTAAACTAGTAACGAAACGTTTGCAGCCAAAGTACCAAGATCAGAGTACAACCGAAAACCTCCACCAACCTGATTAGTCTTTCGATGAGTTTCAGCATGCGGTTATGCGATAAGATTCATCAGCCACCCCGGGCATTCACGCAACAACAGTCGATGCAGCCGCCTTCCAGCTATGCGAAACACATGATAAAATCAGCATAATCAGTTCAGTTTCAACAGCCGTCCCAATGTAACATTAGAGGAAATGGTATCAAACATCCACCGCCAAATTCCATTGAAACTTATTGGGTGTTCTCACTAGATGTGAACGCTCGTACGCATCGAATGCTTAATGGCTGACCACAGTGACGTTAGTGGTATGTGCTGCTGAGCATGGATCTACTCATGAGTAGACAATGTTAGGTACGGTAACCTATTTTCTTCTGAGGTCCTAAATTTCCCTGTGTATACAGATGTTATAGAAAATGGTGGAAAGATGCACGAGGTCTGAATTTTGAAATTTTGGATTATTTTAGCAAATATGTTGGTTTTTCTATTTGTCTTATTTTAAGGACGCCAATGACAAATGTTACCGCGACAATGAGAATGTAGAAGGAAACAGGAAACCGCTTTTGCTCAGCAGATACGAAAATGTTTGCAGCTTTGAAATGACAGTGGTTAATATTTTTTCCACGAGGTGAAAATATAGGTAGTCCACATTCACGCAAACTAGGTGATCCGCTGTAATGCGTGGCATGCCGCAGATACGTTACACGTAGTGTCACACCACACGCTGGGCAGAATAGGTTAGCCTTCTACCCACATTGACAGCATCTCCATTGTTTTGGCGTTAATTTCAACTGATGTCCAGACCAAGATTTCCTGATTCCGTGTTCAACTTTTCGTCGTGGTGTAAAATTTGGTGGGACGTTTATCTATGCTAGCTACACCTGCAAGCAGACTTTCACGTTAGTTCGTTTGAAGAAAAGCATGTCACGCTGTTCTTTCTTATGTGCAGGTAATTTTCTGCATAAAATCCAAACAGTGTTCACTGTAGCATCAGGGGGAAAAGCAAATAGCCGCCATCAACACTATTGCTACGAAAATTTCTTCTATATTAACCGGCATTTTGGTCCAGTAGCTGCACTCCCCTCATGGAAGTGTTGTACTTGGTAAAGATACCATGTTGTCCAATAAGTATGTGTTGTTTGTCTTTCGCCGACCACATCTTCTGGCAAAGGATATGCACCCATCGAGTTGCTGGCAAGAGTCACAGCGGAAGTAGCTTTCCAGGACAAAACAAACACGTCATCTCGCTTGTCGAACATGTAGTCATAAGTAACCCTGTTTAGTTTTCACAGGGCCTTCATACCGATGGGGCACTTGTCCGTTCTGTTTGCTCGGACTATCCTGTTGCTCATATGCCTTTACTGGTTATGGATTTATGGGCGGCAAGTTTGTAAATAATTGCCAAAGAGATGTGATAGGGCGGCCCGTTCGGTAGCTTGTACACTAGACCCATAACAATGTCATACCCCACACCTGATGTCATCTCGTATTTGGTCTGACCTCCTTCTTAGAAATCCAGATAGGCAGCATAGCCCAGGGGTGCTGCAATTACCCACTAGACCCGAACGTAATGAGCATTCCTGTGACACATTGCTTCAGTCCATAACGGTAGTAATATCGTATTATGCTTTCATTCAAACACAGAATTTTTCATGATGAATTGCAAAAATCTTTCATTGTGTGGTGATGGAGCTTCCAAAAATTTGTCATATGCTTTGAGATGGTCAACTTCAAGTGGGACTGGAACAGTAGGAAATTCCCGTGTTTGTTGCTTCATAAAAACCTCTTTGATCCAGGTTACATATCAACGGCAATTTCGGCATACTGGGAGAACCAAAGCAACACGCACGACTCACATCTTGAGCAATCAATTAATGTTCATGTGACCTGCACTAGCAGTCCCTGCTGCGACGGCCACGTGAAGTAGAAGTGAAAATACGAAGTAACGAAAGGCGGAAATAATCGGAAGTATAAAAGTAATAAGAGTAAGTATAGTTGAGAGTAAAATTTAAAACGTGAAAGGGAAGAATTGGAACTGCAGCCCAAGAGCGTCGAGTTTATGCTCAAGCTCCTTAACTGTTTGTCATGAAACTACGCCCTCCTGTAATGCATTCCAGTAATCAACTACTCTACCTGACAGTCGAAGCTTAGTCAAAACCCAGTCGGTTCGTGGTTTGTGCAACTTCATTGAATGACCACGGAGAGATGATAGTATGGTTGGCTCAAAAAGTCAAGACAAATCAGAGCCAATCTTCCTTGTCAGAATGCAATAAGTCAAAATCAAGTTGCCAAGATGTCGGTGATTGTGCAATGAAAACATTCCGAGCATAAGGAGTCTCTCGGGTTATGACGGGTGACTTAGTGCTTGAACCATTTTGTGCCAATCCTAAGGACCCGCTTCACTGACATCCTATCACGAACCAAGCACGGTGAATAAGCTTGGACGCAAAATTCTAAGTGCAGTCTAACGAAGAGCGGAAAGAAACTGGTGAATATTTCTGGTGTAATGATTCCGAACGACCTGCGGACCATCCAAAGCATTCTGAAACCTTTGACAGCGGCCTTCTTCTAGTGCTCACTGGACTAGAGATCAGATGAAAAAATAACACGCAAATCAACCTGCAGGGAAACCCGATGTATCTCATGCCCTCCAAGCAAACAGCGTATGCACAATGAGCAATGATTTAATTCGGGTAAGAACGCAGTTGCTTGACAAGTTCCGCAGAATAATGGCGGTAAAACTACAAAATCAACGGATATGTGTGTTGTCTATTTGAGAGTTTATCTAGCAGATATGCCGCTGAATAACAGTAGTGTAAGAGAGGATTGAATGCGAACGATGAGGCAAAATGGGGACAAGTATAGTCGTTTTACTCTGTGCGAAAAGTAAACACGAGAATACTTCATTCTGTACCGCCTCCTCAGGTTTATGTGATATATCAATCCGGTTTGAAGGGATAATTAATATGTTCCAAAGTGTCACAGTTTAGGCAACGAAGTGAAGTTTTTTTGAAATTTTTCATGATGGGATAGGAAACAACTAAGTTTGGGTGAGAGTTCCAGGGTTGGCAACCCCGAAGAGAAAAATAATTTTTCCCGCATTCCACGCGGCTATACTGTGCACACAGTTTCAGAGATTTACCCGTGCAATTGATGTTATGGCTTTCACCAAATGACCGTATTCATGATCAAGATCACCCAGTATTTGGTAGACTAATATGAGATCGCCGCGCCTCAGCCTTTGATGGTAGGGCAGATTTCGTAAGCGCTTGACGTTCTTTGTGGCCATGCGTTATGGTTTCTCCAGCACATCTAAGTTGCACTTCAACCAAGGTTGCCAAGCTTGGATGGTGTATTCACCTCAGGGCGCAAGTAAGAATTGTACATCATGGGGGAAGCTGGATGGGTCGAAACTTCGGAATACTCTCCGCAGCAAGCAGACGTGTTAGCTCAATTTACAGCTGCCTCTGACTGCCCTGAATAGTTAATATCACTTTGAACAGGCATACCAAGTTCGCTTTCTTGGGAAGTTGTTTGCAATATATGGGACCCAAGCTTATACAAATAGTTATGTCTACATCGCAATTGAACAGCTTGATAACTTTCCACTTTGAACGGTAGGGTCTTCAGAACCTACCAGTTTGAAATCGCGTTGATGTCACGCTGGAGCTTTTTGTGATCATTCGGTTCTTTGATCGCACGCAATAAGTTTATAACGCCCGCGAAGAATAGGAAATCGGAAGTAACTTCCCTTACCAGGTCGTTTATGAAAATCAAGAATAGAAGGGGCCGGAGCAGCGAGCCTTGTGGTACGCCGAACTCCACCTCAATTGCGTCGGACAAGGCTTATCACACTCTCACTTCCAGCCGAAGTGCTTGCAGAAAATTGTCCATCCAACGAAGCAGTGGGTCACCAATACCATAGAGCGGAATTTTATAGAAGGTAATTCAATGGTCTAAGTGATCAAACGCTTTTGAGAAGTCCAGGTAAGTGATACCGACTCCTGCTCACCATCAAGTGCTTCAGTCCAGCTATCGCATGCAGTTAGCAGCTTCGTAGAATATGAGTGTTTTTATCGGAAGTCATGTTGCTCTGGTACAATGATGTTGTGATTTTCCAGATATTGCATGAGTGCAGCCGCTATGATAAACTCTATAATCTTGGAAAGCAGAGGGAGTGGCGTTATCGGACGGTAATTGCTTGGGTCAGTGCGACTACCTCCTTTATGAAAAAGAGTGATGACCACTCGCTCCCAGATTGTTGGACTACGGTTCTCCTCCATACAGTGCTGATAGAATATAACCAGAGGTTCCACCAGACCACTGGCTGCTAACTGTAAAGCATTCGGTCGAATGTTGTCAACACCAGTAGAGCTGTGAATATGCAGGGACAACAGTATATTTGACACAGTTTTGGTATAAAAGAGATTTGGATAAAGCTGACGGTGGGACAATAGAAACATGGACAACCGTTGGCCCAGTTACTCTGTGGAAAGTTCGTAAACAATGGAATCGTAAGAGATTGGCTTCTTCCGTTACTGGTCGCGTGCACCCCTCAGTCTTGACCAGTGCAAGAATTCCGCGTTGCATCTTACGAATGTAGTGGCAATGAAGGCAAAGATCACTGGCAGAACGGACAAGCTGCGAAAACTAAGGAAGATGAAAAGCAATGAGGACAAGTGGGACGAAAGTCGACGAAGCACCTCGAGGCCTATGAGATAAGCCGGAAATGGACAACGAACGACAAACGATGTTAGGCCCAGGCCGAGAAGAGCGGGGGACGTATTGGTGAACAGTCCAAATTTCCGGAGAGATACGCGTTTGGCCGCGCCTCCAGGAATAAGCACGAGGAGAGCGACTTAGCCCTGATTAAGCAAGTCAAGGGCATTAGAACGAATCCAGCCCGGTCAGAATAGGACGTGCGGAAGCAAACATACTAGAGTAAATCGGCAAGCAGATGCTTCACTGACCGACTGAAGTTGAGGCAGGAAGGTGACGCCGAGCCAAAGGACTATGTGTAGTGCGTGGTGCTCGGGAAATGTCCTCTATACGTGAGTGCGTGCGTGCTTGCTGTGAATCCGTTGTGCATTGACACTAAAGACTGTGCGCCCCTACAGTCATTCTCCGTACACGACGGTCATTTGCTTGTCTGTATTTAAGTTTGCGTTTCGTGCGGAATCTCTTCATTAACTCCTGCTGATTCGTCACCAAATCCCCGCGGATCAAGCCCACATAACAATTAAGGTTTACCAGGTAGGCAGGTGTTTTAGGAATTCGGGGAGCCCTTGAGTGCTCTCCACGCTAAGTCCTTCAAGGACATGCATTTGGGTGCTCAGCTCCTCAGAAATTATTTGCTTGTCCTTTGACGATGGAAAGATTTACCAGTGTGTTAAATGTCCTTGTGAAAGTGTACCAGGCGATTTCTGGGGGGGGGGTCAGTTAAGAAGGTTTTAGTTACCTTAACAAGCGCGGATAACATGTTGTAGTACGCAACTGTAGACACTTTATCATTCTCTTCCTTAGGATATTCCGCCTAACATACATAGTTAGACATCAGAGTAACCTGGTCACTGCGACCCAGGACTGTGCGTGTAATTATTCCGGCGATCATGGTTTCTACGTTGGTGAGTACAAGATTACGTATCGACGGCTTGATAGCAGTTCAAAATCTGCTGGGAGAGGTCAAGTAATTGTACAGAGAATAGCTGGAAATTACCTCTTGTAAACAGGCTTTAAACTGCATGCTATCAGTCCCTGCTAATTCCAGGTCGTGCGCATTAATATTGGCTGTGATCAGAATGGGAGCGGAGGACTCGCTCAAAGCAACCTGAAAAACGTGGTTCACTTTGGAGCCCATTTCACACGTAGTGTTTAGTGGACGGTAAATCACATCTATAAGACATCGATCTTTGTTCCGTAACCATAGCCGGCACCAAAGCGAGTCCGGGGCAGAGATCTCTGGGTGGTCAATAAGTTCGCATCGGACTTTAGTGTTGTAATACAGAATTACGCCACCAGCTCTTCCAGCTGTGTCATTCCGAAGCAGTGACATACCGGGTAAATTGACCTCAGAATCTGATATGTCGAGGCTTAATTAGGTCTCTGTACTCATGAGGAGATTATGCGGTTGTGACGCCTGTCGTTCTCTAAGTTCGGCCAACTTACTAAGAAGACTTTGAGTGTTAATATACACTATAATGTTTTTGATGTTGGAAGTGTTTGGGTGGACAACAAATACGTGCTTAGTTTTAAGCCAACCGTTCGTTAGTCGGCCGCTAATCGTTTTTTGCGCTGGGCATTGGTTCTTGAATTTCAGGCAGGCTGCATGGTAGCACGGAGCATTCCAGATCGAGATGTTCTCTCGTGTATCTCCCTATCCAGTCAGGTGTCGTGAATGTTATTTCGCCTACCACTCTGCAGGATTGTAGAGGCGAATACTGTATTGAGGTTGAATATTCCAATGAAGCGCTGCCCGATAGCGGCCGTGCGTCTGCTATTTTTAGCCTAATCTCGGTAGGTAACCTGGAGCGATGCTTCAACCAGCTATCCAATAAGACTTCTGTCGTTAGTTCCGAGTGTAGCACGAGTTTCACTATTTTCGGACCGAAGCCGTTGTAATTTGGTGATTAAGGAATTCTCGTTAATGATTTCGCGATAACGTCGTCCAAAGAGAGCCCTTCGCGGATGTAGCACCAAACCTCTCGGTCATGTGGGGGGGGGGGGATCGCTTGACCCTAGGCGCAACACTGAACGCCTGAAATTATTGCTAGGCAATTGGTACAGAGTAGACCAGTCCCAAAGTCTACCAAGGACCTGTTGCAAATACTGGGGACCATCGAACTTGATCACAGGGAACAGGAATTACAAATCTTCGCCAAACATGGAGGACGGTATGCTTAAAGATTCGGGTAACTCATTTGCGTATAGAGGGAACAACAGTGGGCCAAGGACCGTGCCCTGTGGAACCCCAATAAGGACAGACTGTCGGAATGACATGCTTGAATCCACTCTGACGGACATCTCTCGACCTTCATTGTCATTGTTTGCCACATAAAAGCACTTCATGATTGTGTCAAGTCTGTTCCTGTTCATTGTTTGATAGGTGGCTGCATTGTGGACATCTTGTTCAGGATCTCAGTACATGTATCGTCGTGTTAATTGATAGAGCCAGTAATAGACAGAATAGCTAGAAAAGCATGCATGTCAATAGTAGTTATAATGTATGGGTGGTCAATTTTTGAATGGCCATCAGGTGTTCCATGACAGAATTATCGAAGAAGTCTTCGAATGATTTATACGGTGTAAGTTCTTGCTTTAAGAAGTCAGGTGGACATCTTAGACAATTGTCTGTGAGGCTGTGCCGTTAGACATATGTCTTCTTTCCTCCACAGTCTACATCTGGTATCATTTAGCGTTTTAATTGAAGAAACAGGCATAGAGGAAGTAACTTCATCTTGTACAGTTTGATTACGACTTTTTGGTTCCACTTGGGATGGTTCACTCTTCATTGTAATTACTGGTCCATGAGGCAATGTTAAGCTAACATCCGCTTCACTGAGTAACATCCTTGGTTCATCAAGAAATCCAGCATCCTGAATCATTTCACTGATGTCAGCTTCATTAGAGGATTACTGTGTTTTCTACACTTGCAACTAAAGAAATTATAAATAGAAATATCCAATGCACTAAATCACGTTCCAAGAAGTCCTTAAATCGGTGGCCAGACGAAAATAGGTTAAATGTGGGATTATTTGCAGCAGCTTCCAAATGATCTATTAGTCCACATACCAGGAAGGCGTTTCATTACATGGGCCACACCATCGACCCATCTAGTTAACACAACAGAAACAAACCGCAGCAATTATAAATTCGTTGTTATACGATGAACGAATGTGTGGTAGTTAAGCTGAGTAGGTAAGAATAACCCAATGGAACACTAGCTTTGAAGTCACAATGGAGTGTTGCGTTTACAGTTGTTTTGGTATGGTCTACACGCCACCTGAACTTTTCCCAGAAATGATCATATTAGTAATCAGGAAAATCAGCTCGTCACATAATAGCCATCCATTTACCAGTTCGCACTGTTTCCTTCATTGTAGTTGGGGGGCCATCTTCGATGCGCTGGATTTAGACCGATCGGGTGACATATCCGTGGAGGAGATTAAACGCGTGTTCAACAGAGTAAGGATGCCCATTTTAACCCCGGGAATTATGAGCTGGATTTCGGAATACGATGTGAACAAAGATGGAAAATTGGACTACAAGGAATTTCTCGCATTCATCAAAAAAGGAAAAGCTGCACAAACATGGGAAACATGAGAATGTGATATTTTTTCATACGTATACAACATCACGGATGTAATAATTGTCAATAAAGCCCGGTTAGATCTTCCGATAGATTGGAGTTTAAAAATTCTGAAGATCGTGACACTGTCTCTGGGTAGGCGAAACAAAATCGAGGGAAGGGTGGAGAATTTGCAGTTATACATTTTTTTCAGGCTATGGAGAGCAAAGCAGAAGGTAATTGAACATCCAATAGCGAGTGTTTAGTCGAACTGAGCGTCCACTTTCGAAGTGGGTAACTCAGTGGACAGTTGTGCATTGTCAGTGAGCCACCTGACCAGAGCAAAGAAATTCATGTTCAGATAGAGATTGATGGACATCTCCGTCATTTCTACTAGCAAACCAGTTACCAACAAAAGCTACTTTCCTTTGATCCAACCATACGGTGCCGAAGGCTACAGTAGTATCGGATGAATCAAACATAATTGACTGGAAGTTTGTATCAAAGCAAGATGGAAAAATACCTATACCATTTGTGATACTGTTTCAATCTTAGAAAGTCCCAATAGAATGGAACAACAGAATGATGCTTTATCTTGCCTAAAATGGAAGTGTTTAACAATTACTGAGGCACAACCAATGCGTGATCCACAAAATGGAGACAAAATAACGGGTATTTCGATAAACTCACCATAATGTTCGGACGAAAATGTACATAAAGCGATGTACCTCAATTGTGTGGGGTAATGGAACAATGGTTTCATACGGACAAAATAGTTACTCCTTAACAGGTCCCGTAGGACGGTCATGGCGGAAATTCAAATTATATAAGAATTGTCAGTAAAATTAAGTTTATACTGATGAACTTGAACAATGAACAATAATGTATCACGGGTAAAAAGCAAGTGCTTGACATGTCCCGTAGGATGGTTGGGGTGAATACGATGAAGACAAAATATATGTGGGTCATCTACCGAGCGTCTACCGAGATGAATGTTTTGATAAATAACGTCGGGGTAAAATAATAATAAAAATCTAGCGTAAGCGTTCAGAAATAGACGGCGTGAAGAAAGTAAAGTATGGCACCTCACCCGGGTCAATTTGAGACATAAATCCTGTAGCAAGACATGACTGGCGTTATCCACAATAGGGGAGTTTAGGTAACAAAGTGCTGGGAGCTAAGAGCAACATTTAGTCGCTGTTTGAAAACGTCCAAGGTAGAAGAGGATACAGCTGAGTCTGGCAGTGTGTTCCAGGGTTGGCAAACCCGAAGGGAAAGTGATTACTTCGACACTCTAGACGGCTATATTGATCCCTCAATTTCAAGCAGTTACCCCTGAGCTGTGTGTTGTGGTTAAGGTTCAGCAAGTGGCGACATGCGTGGTTGGGGTCACTCAATATCTGGTACACTAATATGAGATCGCCGTGTAGCCTTCGATAGGGTCCGCTGAAAATTCCCAGCGACTTCAGCCTTCCGTGGTAAGAGTGATAGCGCAGGCCTTTTCCATTCTTTGTTGCTCTTCGTTGTGGTACGTCTAAAGCCTCTAGATCGCGCTTCAACCAAGGTTGCCAAGCTTGGATAGCTTATTCAATCTGCGGGCGTACGTAGGAATTGTGTATCATGGGGAAGATTGGTGGGTCAAATCTCCTGTACGTCCTTCGCAGCATGCCGACGCGCTGGTTGCCTCTTTTCGTAGCTACCTCATCCTGTTTTGAACAGTTGAGTTCACTGTACTAGCACACTAAGGGCACATTCCTGGGAGCTGGTCTGCAATCCGTGTGCCCTAAACAATTACGTGTAGTCATATCTATGGCGTAGTTGCACAACCCGACATTTGTTTACCTTGAATGGTAAGGGGTTTTGAACTGACTAGTTCGACACCGTGTTAAGATCGCAATGGAGCCGTTCGGGGTCGCCCGGCCCTCTGATCCTTCGCCATATCTTGATATCATCCTCGAAAAATAGGAAATCGGAAGCGATCGATCTCGCCAAGTCGTTAATGAACACCAAGAATAGACGAGGTCCAAGCATCGAACCTTGTGGTACACCACACCGCATATCAATTGCATCAGACAATGATTCTCGGACTCTCACCTCTAGCCGTCGTCCGTGTAGGAAAGTGCTAATCCAACTCAGGACTGGGTCGCCAATGCCATAGTTCCGAAGCTTCTAAGGGAGAACTCGGCGGTCTAAGCGATCAAACGCTTTTGAGTAGTCCAGGCAGATGACATCGACTCCTGCTCCATCATCAACTGCTTCAGTCCAGTTATTACGTGCAATTCATAGGTTAGCAGTACATGAACGCTTTTGACGAGTGCTATGTTGCTGTGAGGTCATTAAGTTGTGGCTTTCTAGATACTGCATCAGTGCATCTGCGCTGATTGATTCAACAACTTTGGATAGTACGGGAAGTAGTGTTATTGGACGGTAGTTGGCAGGATCAGTGCGGCTAGCTCCTTTATGGATAGGAGTGATGACCCCTTGCTTCCATACTGGTGGAATATGGTTTTCCTCTAGATATCGTTGATAGAAAACAGCCAGTGGTTCTGCCAGATCACTAGCCACCGTCTGTAGAGCCTTTGATCGGATGTTGTCAGCTCCGGGAGAACTGTGGATACGCAAGGATAACAACTTCATCAACACAGCTTCCGCAGTGAAGGTGATGTTTTCTAAACCAGATGGTGGAGTATTAGAATTGAGGGGAATGTTTGTGCTCGTTACCTGCTGGAAAGTTTGGGAGTAATGAAGCCGTAGGAGATCAGCTGCTTCCATTGCTAATCGCATGCACCCATCAGCCGTGACTAGTGCTGGAGTCCCCCGTTTTACCTTTCGAAGGCCGTTAACGTGCTTGTACAGGAGTTTGCGATTCGTGCAGAATCGCTTCATTAACTTCTTCTGATGAGTGACCTTATCTTCGCGGATCAGTTTCACACAGAAGTTACGATGTGTCACGTATGCAGTCCAGGTTTCGGCATTCGGGCAGTCCTGGTGATTTCGCCATGCCAAATTCCTCTGGGACAGACATTTATGTGTTCTGCACCTCAAAAATGACTTGTGCTTGTTTTTGGGTTGGAAGGACTTCTGTTCTAATGCGTGCACAACCATTGTGCTAAACGTCCTTGTAAATGTTTCCCAGGCAGCATCTGGGGGCATTCGGTTAAGAAAGTCCAAGATGTATCTTTAACAAGCTTAGATAACACATTGTAATGCGTGACAGTATGCACTTTATCCTCCTCCTTTTCAGGGTACTCGGCATAGCATATATAATCAAAGAGTAGAGTGACATGATCACTACGACCCAGTGGTGTGCTTGTAACTATCCCATCAACCATGAGTTCTTCATTAGTTAGCACAAGATTCAGTATCGACGGCTTGTTAGAAGTTCGAAATCTGGTGGGAGAGGTTACGTGGTTGTAAAGAGGGTGGCTAGCAATAAGCTCTTGCAAACAGGCTTTAAACTGCGTACCGTCGGTTGCTGGCGTTTCTATGTCGTGTACGTTAAAGTCTCCCGCGATAAGAATGTGGGTGTAGGACTTGTTCAAAGCAAACTGAAAAACGTGGTGCAGTTTGGAGTCCATTTCAGACGTTGAGTTTGGTGGGCGATAAATCACGGCTAGTAGACATGTGTCCTTGTTTCGCAACCAAAGGCGGCACCAAAGCGATTCGGGAGCTCGGATTTCCGGGTGATCAATAACTTCACATCGGAGGTTTGTATTATAGTAAAGAATCACAACACCACCCCTTCCGGTTCTATCGGTTTGAAGCAGCGACATACCGGGTAAATTGATCTCAGAGTCGATTATCTCAGGGTTTAACCATGTCTCCGTAATCATGACGAGGTCCCGCGGTTGTGAGGCATGGAGTTGTCTAAGTTCGGCCAACTTGCTTAGAAGGCCTTGGGCGTTTCTGTACATGCAAGATAAGGTTTTTGTTGTTAGGAGGTCATTGATAGATGGCAAGTTTGTGTTAGTTTTTGAGCCGGCTCTTAGGTGGCCGGCCATTAATTGTTTTTTGGTTTATGTATTTCACTCGTGTTGCATGACATTATTGAGCGTTCCTGAACAGACGTTTCACTCGTGCTGTGATCGGACCTCCTGTGTGCCGTGGACGCTGTTGTGTCGGTCTCTCCACAGGACTGTGCAAATAAAGTATTTGTTACGTTTGCAAGTTCCATAGAATTGCTTCCGACATTTGGTCGTTCGCCTGCTGCTTTTAGCCGGATCTCTGTTGGCAGCCTAGCATGAAACTTTAACCAGCTATCCAACAGAACCTGCGTCATCCCCTCGGAGTGTAGTATTACTTTCATTAGCCTTGGACCGCAACCCTTGTAGTTAGGTGATGACGGAACTCTTGTCAGGGATTTGACAAAAACATTGTCAACAGACAGTGCTTCGCGGATGTAGCACCACTGCTCTCGATCATGTGTTTGTGCATCGTAATCAGAAAAATGCAGAAGCTCAGGAACACCATGAACAAATTTTGTTTTCTTGCTATCTCTATTAGCAATGCCGCGTTGGTCAACTGCTTCTTTGGGCGATCTTTCCAAGGTAAATCAGGCAATATGCGTACTCCGCTCGGTGAGTTGCGAAGACGGACTGCTGAGAGCAGGACAGCCTCTGTCTCATCTGCTGAGTTTAGTGTTACTCGAAGAATTCGAGGTTCACCAGAGTGCACTGAGCTCGGGTGACGCGCTACGCGTTGCAGCATTGCAGGCTCAACCCAAATGCCAATCGCCTCGCAGATGGAACTTCACTGGTTGCGATCGTCTTGCAACTTGCCTTTTATTGTTCCAGATTTGGATTCGGGAACATTGGTGCACACGAGAGTTAACGCAGCGTGGTTTTGTCTAGCGAGTGTCGGCTTTAAAGTTGTTGCTCGTGTAGGATTACTCTATACTAGTCCGAGAGTGTTCTTGCAGTGGTGTGGATACAAGAAAACCAGAAGAACCGACAAAACAGATGATATTCGTGAAAGGCTACAATCGAACCAAAATCGGATGAAGCGACGAGAGCATATGTCAGTGTCGGAACTCACCGTGGACACAAGTGATGAGCCGGATGTAGGTAAGAATGGCCGTAGGGTCGGCATTAAAACAAAAGCCAATATTGTACGATTGAGTAACAAAAGAGTACATAGGATAAGAAAACTTTTTTGGGTTGCTACAGAGCTCCCCTCCTAGAAGGTTGAACGAAGCCTTCGAAATCAAAATTCGTCGTGGATCGAAGTTCGTAAAAGGTATTCGTATGCAAGTGGTATCTGTTCGTGTTCGGAAATAAATGTAGCCGACAATTAGGATCCGCTGTGCCATTCGGTCTTTATTATGTATTGATTGCAGGGCAGGGTGCATTTCGCCGAGCCGTTGGAGCGGGTTTGTCGGACTACAAAAAACTGGCTAGCTCAGAAAATGGTCGACAGGACCTCAACCTCTGCTGCTGCCAAACCGTGCGCTTGGGAGTGGTCTCTCCCCCCGCCGCAACCAGCCCCACGCCAAACCGACCCTCGTCTCACGGAAAAACGACCATCGCCCCAAGAAGTAACGACCGTAGTCCCACGAAGAAGTGACACCCGTCCCGCGGAGAAACGACCAGCATTCATATCAGGGTTCTCGAAAACATTGGTCGTGCGGACCAGTCGATCGAAGGGGAGGGTTGTGGGGTGTAGAGACGAGAGAATAGAAAAACGCGCAGAAAACGCCAGAAAGAAGGAACGAATGATTTGCGTGTTTAAATTTTTTGTGCAGGCATTCCCTTCACGAATTTCAATAAAGCAAGAAGAAACAACAGTGTAACAGAATTTACTGAATTCAGTAATTTCGCGTATTCTCCTCAGCTGTTTACATACAATGAGTGGAAAACAGTGTGATGTTAACAGCAAAATTTCAAAGCGGTCGAAGGTCTTTAGGCTCACGTGACGTGGCTGAATGGCATCCAGCCATCAAGTTCACAATGGAAATCGAGTCCGACGGATCTTTCCACTTCCTAGATGTTAACTTACAGAGAAAGCCAGATGGTACACTCTTTCGATCTGTGTACAGAAAAGCAACATGGACGGGGCAATACTTGAACTTTAATAGCTTTTGCCCAGTGAACTATAAACGAGCTCTAGTACGTACCACATTTGCTAGAGCTCGCCAAATTTGCTCATTAGACACAATCGAACATGAACTAGAACGAGTCACCTTGACGCTACAAGAGAATAGGTATCCAGCGCGATTTACAACTCGGCACGCGAAAGTACGATCCGGAGATAAACCACCAACCGATGTCTCAAAGAAAAAGTATTCATTACACTGCCCTTCAAAGGAGATCAAGTTGACCGAAGATGCAGGCATCGCCTCCGTCAATCGATTAAGAAGTGTTACCATGCGGCTGAGCTAGTGGTATTGCATCATGTCAGAAGGCTGCTCTGTAAATCCAACCTGGACAGACCAGGCTCTCAAGTTACCGCCTCTTCCATTTACCTCTTTAATTGTACTTGCGGTAGCAAGTACGTAGGCCTAACTGAGAGAAGGCTGTCAGCGAGGATTGCAGAGCATGTTCCACGAAACATGATTGCTAAGGGTCCGAAGCTACCAACTAGCTCTATTGCCCTCCACATACTAGACTGCCCTGAATGCCAGAACCAACGTGGCAATTTCAGGGTAGTTAGCAAACAGGCTAATCCCCGTTTACTACAGTTTGCGGAGGAGGCAGCAATTCGCCGGCTGAAGCCAAAGCTATGCAAGCAAACGGATTTCTTGACCACGCTAGCCCTACCCTGGTGAGGCTAGCGATTGCATTTTCCTCGGAACTGGTCACGTGAGCCTAACGATCTTCGACCGCTTTGAATTTTTGCTGTTAACGTCGCACTGTTTTCCACTCATTGTACGTAAACAGCTGAGGAGAATACGCGAAATTACTGAATTCAGTAAATTCTGTTATAATGTTGTTTCTTCTTGCTTTAGTTAAAATTTTGGTTTTTGAATATTTTCAGGAAAAGGTTTTTCGGGGGGTCTTTGATATTTTTGCTTGTTTTCAAAACCTTAGGCGACAAAAAATGGGGCAAATATATACAATATCTACAAAGTTAAAAGTATTTACACTGTACATAGTCGGAGAAGCGAACGGGCCTTACGTACCTCCCGACCACGGCGATTGGTCGTGGGAGGCGGCGGACTAGGTTCGGGTGATGTCGGGACTGCTGAAGCTTGCAGACTGTGAACGTGGTCTGGTTGGACTTCACTAGCATGCGGAAAATTGGTACGGTGAGTTTTGACGTCGCACGAAGCACTACTAGGAGAAGTAGGCGAGCTGATTTCTTCCATAAAGGCAGGCTTTAGATGGTCGATGGTGCCGACTTCGCGTCGACCACCGCTGTCAATAGTGTACGTCATACTCGCACGGTGTAGCACTTTGAAAGGTCCTATGTACGGCGACTGAAGATGCTGTCGAACACTGTCTACGCGAATAAGGATGTGTGAACATGTAGACAACTTCTCGGGTGGGCGTATCTCATGCATCTGGTGAGTCAATCGATGTGTCTAACTTCCGTAGTCAAAAGAGGAAATAGATCGGGCTGGTGCTACCAGCTGTCCGGGCAACCGCAGCGTGCAACCGTAGACTAGCTGCGCTGGTGTTGCGTCAAACTCGGTTTTAACCGTGTTTCTTAAGCCTAGGAGAACTAGGGGCAGCGTTTCAGACCATGAAGGATCTGCGTGCACACATAGCGCTGTCTTCAACTGTCGGTGAAAACGCTCCACCATGCCGTTAGCGGCCGGATGATACGCTGTAGTCTGGACGTGGCGACAGCCTAAATCCTTAAGCAATGAAGCAAACGTGTGCAAAGTGTGCCCCACGATCAGTGGTCACTATAGCGGGGCAGCGATACTGTGCAACCCAGTGTCCGGAAAGAACTTTCGCGACTGTTTCTGAAGGGCAATTCGGGATAGCGATGACCTCAGGCCATCTAGTAAATTGGTCGATACAGGTCAGTAGATACATAGAGCCTTTCGAAGGCGGCAGAGGACCTACGAGGTCGACGTGCACGTGATGAAAACGTGCGTCTGGAGTCGGAAACGTGCCTAATGGGCTTTTCGTGTGCTTGTGCACCATCGCGCGTTGACACGGAAGGCAAGCAGCTGCCCAAGTACGGACGTCCCGATTGACATTGTGCCAAACGAATGGTGCGGTTACGAGTTTAACCGCTGCACGAACGCCTGGGTTTGACAAGCCGTGCAACGTATCGAACACGGTCTGTCGAAACTCACTTGAGACGACTGGGCGCAGCGTGCCCAGAGCGAAATCGCAAAGTATAATCTCGTTTGAGGCTGTCAACAGAAGAGGTCGTATGCACAGTGAGGGAGACCTGCCTAGTAGATCAATCTCAGGATCGTTGAGTTGCGCTGTGGCCATGGCTGCCAAGTCGATAGCAGTGCCGGCGTTAGCGGAGATGGCTTGGATTCGGAAAAGAGCATCGGCGACGGCGTTGTGCACACCTCAGACATGCCGTATATCGGTCGTAAACTGAGCAGTATAGTCAAGGGGGCGCGACGCTCTAGGAGAGTATCTGTCGGTGGTCGAGCCGAGCACGTAAGTAAGGGGTTTGTGGTCGGTGAAGACAGCAAAAAAGCGGCCTTTTAAGACGTATGGAAAGTGGCGTATCGCTAGATATACGGCTAGTAGTTCTCTAACGAACGTGCTGTAGCGAGATTCGATATGTTGTAGGCGTTTGGAGAAAAAGGCTAAGGGCTGATACGTGTCGGCTACGCGTTGCTGCAAAACAGCGCCGACTGCGACGTCCGAAGCGTCAGTACTAAGGGACAGTGGGGTTGCCGGATCGTGATGCACTATAGGATCTATGTCGGAGATAGCCTCTTTCAGCGACTTAAAAGCAGCGCGTGCTGCAGCCGGAAACTCGAATTTCTTGAGTTTCCTTCGGATAAAGTCCGTAAGGGGTTGTATCAGCGACGCGCAATCTGGTATGAACAGTTGGTAAAAGTTGACAAGCCCATCAAAACGCCTAAGCTGTTTGAAAGAATGACGGTCGGGGTAATCGATGATGGCTTGAATTTTATTCTGCAGTGGCACGACGCCTGCAGAGGAGATAAGATGGCCGAGAAAGTTTACTGAATCGACACCAAATGAACACTTTTCTGCGTTGCTCGTCACCCCGTGTTGAGATAAACGATCAAAAAGTGTTCGTACATGGCGCATGTGCTCTTCTCGTGAAGAGCTCGCGCTTAAAATGTCGTGGAGATAAGAGTAAGCGAAATCTAAGCCGCGGCAAACTTGGTCGCTGAAGCGTTGAAAAGTTCGCGCTGCATTCTCTAGACCAAATGGCATGCGTAAGAATTCGAACAAACCAAATGGAGTTGTCACGCCAGTTTTAACTATGTCCGCTTCGGCTAACAAACTTTGGTTTTATGCTCGTATCAAGTCGATTTTGCTGCAGATATTTTACCCGCCAGACTGGCGGTGAGATCCACTATGTGTGGGATCGGATAGCGATCGGAAGCGGTAACCGTATTTAAGGTTCGATAGTCCCCGCAGGTACGCCAGTCCCCCATGATTTTCTTCGGGACCATATGCAGAAGCGACGCCCATGGGCTGTTGGACGGCCTGACGATACCGAGTTGAAGCATGTGGTCGAATTCAGCTCGTGCTACCCGTAGTTTGTCAGGAGCAAGCCGTGTTGGTCGTGCGCTAACTGGTTGGCCACGCGTGACTAGGTAGTGAGCGACCTCTGTCGTGACTTGCGGAAGCTCCGCAGCTGGTCGTACCAATCGCGGGTATTCGGACAGTAGGTTCGCATAATCTGATGGTACATCGGCGATTCGAAAAATGCGGTCATCTAAAAGGCTGTGGCGACCAGCAGCAACAAGCAACCCACAATGTCGGAGGAAGTCGATCCCGATAATTGCGAAGGGTGCAGATGCAACCATGAAGACCCTCTGAAAATCCCGGCGGGGATTGAGGTCCAGGCTCATCATGCGCTGACCGAATGAAGCTATCAGAGAACCGTTGGCCACACGTAAACTGTACGTAGGCTTTGACTGCTTGTCGTTATCGTTTGCAGGGATGACGCTGACTTCCGCTCCCGGGTCGATGAGGAAAGTGATGGAAGAACCTCGATCCTTAACGTAAAACAAGCCATTTGTTTGGTTATTGACGGCAGCTGGCCAAACATGATGCAGATGACTTCATCACGTACGTCAACCGTGAATGCCAACGTTTTCAACTTGGCTCGCTCACCGAGGACCAATTCAAATGCTTGATTTTCGTCTCTGGCCTCCAGTCTCCACACGATGCCGATATCCGGACGCGTCTCCTGTCCTAGCTACAACAGGATAGCTCAGTCACACTCCAGAACCTGGCCGAGGAGTGTCAAACGCTGCTCAATCTGAAGCACGATTCTGCAATGACCCAGAACGCCGCCGCATCTGGTATGGTCCAGACAGTCACAGCACCGAGGGCGCAATTGTCCGCGCCCTCCAACCAAACCTACCGAGCGAAGTCCCCACCCTAAGTGTGGGGATTCTGTAGTGCCTGGCATTTCCACCGTGACTGCAAGTTCCGCCAGCAGCGTTGTCAACGTTGTGGACAGGGTGGGGCACCGGAATGGTTACTGCCATCCTCCATCTCCCAAGGGGGCCAAAACTGGGCTGGTCCCCACCCGCGATCCAAAGAAGAGGTCCCGACCCAGACGCACACCCAAACCTGGTCCGGTTGGCAGCTCCCTGAGCCTGCTGGCCACGTTCCAAATCAACGCTGCGGATCGGAGAAAATTCGTCGACGTCTTGATCAACGGTCAGTCGGTCCGATTGCAGTTGGACACTGCGTCGGACATCACGATCATCTCCGAGGATCTCTGGCGATCCCTTGGCAAGCCACCATTCGAACCGACCTCCCAATCTGCCACCAGCGCCTGTGGTGGTTCGCGTGCAGCTAACTGGGCAGCTGCACTGCTCCGTCTCCTTCCGGGCGCCACGTTCAACGCGATCTGCTACATCACAAAGGCGAAGCTCAACCTGCTTGGTCTCGACTGGCTCGAAACCCTTGGCTTGGCCGATCTTCCTCTTCGGGCCATCTGCAACGCGGTACATCCTCCGGCAGTACCAAACAACAGAACTGACGACAAAGTCAGTCAGTCCGCCCCCGTGTCCCAGGATTGTCAACAAGCCTCAAAGATGCCACCACACCAATCACCGGTTCCTTGGCATCCGCCAGCAAAACCGTGGTCCCGAGTGCACATTGACTACGCTGGTCCCATCGATGGCATTTCCTATCTGGTCGTGGTCGACGCCTATTCCAAATTGCCAGAAGTGGCTCGCCGTCAACTTACCAACCGCATCCGCCACTCTGGGTTGTCTCCAACGAATCTTCAGTCAACATGGCCTTCCCGAGGTTTTGGTGTCCGACAATGGTACCCAGTTTACCTCTTCTACCTTCGAAGACTTTTGTCGCCTCCACTGCATCGAACACCTCTGCTCACCGCTTTCCCATCTCCAATTTAATGGTCAAGTGGAGCGATTAGTAGACGCCTTCAAGAGGGCGCTTTTAAAATCTCGCGGGGAGGGGACCGTGGATGAGTGTCTTCAAGCCTTCCTGCTCTCGTACCGGTCCATACCGAATCCAGCTACGCCGGGATGCCAGTCACCAGCTGAAGCATTGATGGGCCGCAGCATACGCACTACCAATGAAGCACTCATTCCGCCTGAGAAGCCACCTAGTCACTCTGGTGTCTGCACCAAGCACAAAGAATTCGTCGTTGGAGCCCCGGTCTACGCTCGTGATTACCGAGCAGGTCCTACACGATCGATCAAAGCAACACTGACGGCCAGGGCGAGTCGACATCCTGCATGATGTCTCCGTGGGTGATGACACGTGGGTTCGCCATCGCAATCAACTTCGACCGCGCCACAGAGAAAGCTCCATGCCAGCCAGCCTTCACGTACGCCTGCCGCTGCACATCCTGCTGGATACCCTTTGGATTGGCCTACACAACGGGAGACCACGGTAGAAGCTGCTTAATCACCGCCGAATCTGGAGAAACCCTCCTTGCCGACGAACAGGAAGAATCCGGAGGTCGCCGAAATCCCTCCAGGTCAATCTTTGTCAGAAGCGGTACGCTTTCTCTTCAAGGAGAGGTGTTGCGGACCCGTCAAATATTCCTGCAAAAACGTGCCAGAAACCCCGGCAGAAGGGCTGTGGAAAGCGAGGTCCAATTCCTCCCCACAACACAGCAGCGTTCAGCCACTCCGAGACGCGGCCCAACTGCGCATCTTTTGACAATGATCTTTTACAAACTACCACCTCTTCGTGCTAGCGATTTTCCTTAACTAAATAACCTATAGCATGGGCTATGAATCGCTCTTTGTTGGTCGTAAAAGAGCCTGCAGAGGACCGCCTATCTTTCTTTCCTCTTCGCCTTAACTGGGAGTCGGTCGGGTCACGTGCTTTTGTGTGTCGTTGGCCGAGCAGCGTACGCGACTAAGTCACTCGCGCGCGTCTACCGTAACCCCCTCTCGTGTGCGTCCGTTCCGAGGGCTCAGCGTCTACCCAAATACGCGCGGCTAGGATCGTTCGCACGCTCGCTCAATTTCCGTCTCACCACCGCGCACCCCGGGCTAAGCTAAAGCCGCCAGGTCAAGGCAAATCCGTTCGATTGCCAAGCGTTCCAATCCGTTACCGTGGACGTACTCCAGTCGTGCCAGGGACAATCTTATCAGGCATCTACGCAATCATATCAGAGGCGTTCCCTCAATTATAACAGTCATGTAAACTTCTGTGGCGACCCGCGTCGACAAACAATCTGAAATGGCGAAGAAAATCTATGTTGATAATTGCGAAAGATACTGACGCGACCGTGAAAACCCAGTGAAAGTCTCTGCGGAGATTTAAATCTAGGCTCGTCATGCGCTGACCGTATGAAGCTATCGGTGAACCGTTGGATGCCCATAGATTGTACGTGCGCTTCGAATGCTTGTCTTGTGCGCTGGCAGGGATAACGCTCACTTAGGCTCCTGTGTCGATAAGGAAAGTGAAGCGGGAGCGCCTATCCTTGACGTAAAACAGACGGCCTGTTTTGTCGCTGCCGGACGCCTGGGCCGCATGAACGTGCCTGCGAACTAGTTTCCCTGTGGCAATACACCACGCTTGGCACAAGGTGAACGGCAACGTCGAGCATAGTTACCATACTGGCGATGATACCAACACAGATTATTTATTAAATTGGCACTTCAAGCTCGGCTGCGAGGGGTGATGGACTGAGTCTGTGCGGTGACCTGGATCTGTAAGGTAGAGGTCGGGACTGATAGGAGCCGTGACGTATGGCGGCTATCTCGTGGTCGGCGTGCGGTCTCACTAAGCCTTGTCTTTCTAATTGCATTATTGCTAATTCACGGCGAAGCGCCGCTATCTCCTCGTCTCTGGGGTCAGCTTGCGCGGACGCTTTCGTACTCAATTCTCTATCAGCTAATGTGGCAAAAGTATTACCCGATACCTTCGTGTGCCGTGTCTGCGGTTATAGCCAGCTCTTTGAGTGATCTCTCTGGGTACGCGAGGAGTATTAAAGGAAAAGGGTCAGGTAGGCGGGAGAGCCACGGTTCTTTTAAAGCTTCTGTACTAACGTACGAAGGGCCAGCCATCTGCTGAATACCGCGGAGCAAGACTGAAGGCTTGCGATCGCCTAGCTTAGTGCTATTAATCCGTTGCTCCAATCGAGCACGAGCTCTGGGTTGCGACTCCTTTAGGATCAATTACTTCATTGCTTCGTATTTACCGTGCTTCGGTGGATGAAGCAGTACATCTACAACCATTGTCATCACCTGTTGTGGAATGCGTGGGACGAGTTGGTTGTATTTAGCTTGATCGGCAGAGGTCTCTCTGTTCTCTTGCTCTATCTCAAAAATGGCAAACCAGACGCTGGGCTTGTGTACCATAAAATCCGGAATAGCCAAAGTGAGCAAATTCATGCTACCGCCCGATCCGGGTTTTACATCGGCATCAGACATGGTATATGATTAATACGAGTGAAGTTTAAAAACAAATGGACAGTAAATAATCCACTAGGGATTAGGGAAAAACGACTTGGAATGAATTCACCGAAAACGACACGACCAAAAGTTTGAAATTTCGCGCGCGAATCGGGGTCACCAATTTGTAGGACTAGTTTATACTAGTCCGAGAGTGTTCGTGCTCTGGTGTGGGTACAAGAAAACCAGAAGAACCGACAAAATAGATGGTATTCGTACAAGGCTACAATCGAACGAAAAACGGATGAAGCGACGAGAGTGTACGTCAGTGTCGGAACTCACCGTGGACACAAGTGATGAGCCGGATGTAGGTAAGAATGGCCGTAGGGTCGGCATTAAAACAAAAACCAATATTGTACGATTGAATAAAAAAGTTTACATAATATAAGAAATATTTTTTTGGGTTGCTACACCGGCAATTTGGGCCGTTTAGTAGGTACCACTGAAGTTGACGGTGAAAACTGCGTCGCCCCACGTGTGCCCGGTAGAGAAGATGAACCTACGTATGTTGCTCCCGGGGGTTTATCGAGGCAATCGATGCGCATGTTACCTGCTTATTCCCTGCACCGGACTGCCTTAGGATCTGAGCTGTCGTTGTCATGGCTGAATCTCCAGGTGAAGCGTCTATGGCTGGAGGAGTGGAAGCAGGCATGTTTGAAACTTGTCCGATTATGGGAGTGAGATGACCCAGTGGATTTAGAGACAAAGACGGTACAGGGCGGTTGGAGCGTCTAGCTCTCTTTTTCGGCTTAGGGTCAGAGCTTACTTTGGCCGCTTGAGATATTAGCGTGGCCATATTGACCTAAGTAGAAACGATGTTAGTATTGACAAAATGCGCGACTATTTCAGTCAGCCTATCGCACTTCTCTATGAGCAAAGATAAATACTCGACAACTGACATGTTGGACCAAACCAAAATGTATCAGCTACTTTGTTTGTCTGCCTCACTTCTAGGACGTATTTGCCTATACATTGCCGACAGTACGATCTAATGCATCTAGAACTGGTTATCCCGATGTTAAGAACTATATTGCAGTTCTCTGCTGAACATAGGCGAAGTTCAACAACTGGAAGGTTAGTCGCCCTCTTATCGTTCGCAGAAAAGCCTATCCCAGCGCTCTTTGTGGTACTGGCGAGCACGCTTGATGAATGTTCTATGCGCCAGGTGTAACACACAAACACGTCAAAACACGCACATGAGTTGAGAGTTGTCCAGCCGCACCAAGGTCAGTCGGCCGCGACAGATGGATATCTTACGGGCGCAGACTGTCGAAAGCAGCGATCGAACGACGTGCGGTTGAACGTACACAGCCACACAAAGCGGCAGCGCGTATTGATCGAGCTGCCTTAAGCGACGATAAAGGTGGAGCGCTGATACGTGTCCTTAAGTGCCTTGGACGAGATGGTCGGTTGATGAGCGAATCAAAATGACTGCATCATTGTTATGCTGCAACTTACAAGGATGGTTGCCGCGCAGTTTAGGGGTTCTCAGCTTCTTCTTTCAAATGAACCCAAAATCTTTCCCGAAAAGATCCGGTTTGATGTGGTTACACACGTAGAACTCGGCAAAGAATATGCCAAAACTGAGAACTGCAGCAAGAGTATACTCCACACAGGTAAGATCCAAAAGGTGAGAAGCACTGAGTAGAGCTCATCGAACTGGTTCCAACAAGCGCACGCCAAATATTGTGTGGGGAGAAATAAATAATTAAATTTTTTATTCTCGGCTACGCGAGGCACGCCATTAAAGGCATGATCATAGAGTGGACACAGAGGGCAAAGCGAGAGCCGAGTTAAAGTGCGGCCGTACAGCGTGACACCAATGTAGTATACGTAACATAAACTGTAAATCCCATGTAATCCATGAGGAATGACGTCGAATAAGACGTTGGTGACAAATGTTATCTCATCCTGGCGAACACATAAGGGCGAAAATGTGAAGATTATTCTGAGAGTTGACCGGGCTCTTGTGTTTAACCGTGGGTATTGAGTCGTGAGACGGTGCAGCGAAATGAGTGCATGGTCAATTCAGGCTTTCTACTCTGTCAGCGTGGGAGCAAAGATGACAGATTCCAGTAGGACATTCCGTGGTTTGTAAAAGCGTATGGGAAAGAAATTCTGACAGCATTCCAAGTGAAGAAAGCTACACAACCAGAATTAACCTACACGAATGTGATCGGCCCTTTCTGTATGCCGCTGGGATAACACTGTGGTGAGTCCATAAAAACATTTGCATTTTATCACTGCTTTCTATTAACCATGTTATACTTCTCTTTCTGGCCATCCAAGGGGATTTGCTAATCATCCGCTTATTTCGCACGTAATATACCATTGTTCCATTACACCATTAACTACTGTTCTGTCAGCTTGAGATGGTGGCGTCTCAATCTAATGTTGTGACTGAGCCCTAGCAAATGGCGGAACGTATGGTTTGGATTTCTCAAAATCTGGTAAGTCCAAATTAGGTCCCCGTGTAACCGCCGATATTGTTCGCTGAAGACCACGAGAACTCGAAGCCTTCGTTCATACGGCAAAGTATACAAACGTTTAACATTCTTGGTTGTGCGGCGTTCGTTTGCAGTATGATTTCTTCTAAATAAATAAATAAATAAACGTTTTATTCCTCAGCAGTGTGAGGCACAGACCAATTGGGTGGTCTTATCAACATGTACAGCGTGATCGCATAATATGGTTAATTATTCGTCTTTTGATCAATGGTTCCCGTATGGGTTTTTGAATTGATTAGCAGTTTGGAAAAAGTAGAGAGATAAAGAAACTGGGAACAATAATAAACGTAGATTTCATATACATGGTCTATATCTCTTGATACAGATGGGTTTGGACCAAGTCCAGATGTTTGTCGAATAAGGATAGCGTATAGCGGAAACAACACAATTAGGAAGGTATTCCAAGGACGGCAAGTAAGAAGGGAGCAAACGTTTAGGATTCCAGCCGGCTTTATAGCGAAGCCAAATTAACCTAATGATCCCTTAGGTCCGTGTTATGATGGTGGTACATTTGGTTGAGTATTCGAAAGATCTGGTAGGTCATTATAAGTTTAGCCCGAAGAGGCTGATATAACATCATATGGTACCCAGCCTGAGCTGATATAGATGGTAAACAATACCGCAACATGCTTAGTAGCCCTTCCTGAGGTGGGTCTCAAGCGTAGCGAGATCTTACTTCTACCAGGTCAATCAGGTCTAGATTGCGTGAGATGGTCTGTATGTGTTCCGTATGCTGCAGAAAACCAACGCGATCGTTAGTGATCTTTGATGTCTCGGACTGTTTTGAGCAGTCAACATCAAGCAAACCTCATACAAAAATAGTACGTTCCTAGGAACATACTGCAGGACGTGATCCCATAAGGTATACATGCCATCTGATCGATAACACATGTTGATTAGTTTACATTTTGACGTATTAAACCGGAGCGTATGTCCAAAGGAGTGCTCCATGATCTTGGTCGTCAAACGTTCCCTATATCTTAATGTTACTAGAAGAAGGTAAGAAAGTAGAGGCGATCACACGAGTAAGGTCATTGGGTAACGCAATAAATGTGCACGGTTTCAGCAGTAATCCATGTGGAACTCAGTACTTGGCATGGATCAGGTCGGAGAATGCTATGGTTGTCTATGGTTGCCGCTGACACGAGAAAATTCCAATTTAACAAAGAACCTGATCACAAATTCTGTATCGTTAGAGCATGTAAAGAAAAATGCTGCGATCCAGATAATCGAAACTTTTGGAAAGTTAAGGTAAGTGACTTCAGTCTCTGTATTTCTGTCAGCCGTTTCCGTCCAGCCACCGAGTTCAATCAATAGCTGGTAGTGCATAACCGTTGTTGACAGAAGCCTTGCTGTTCCGATGCTATATAGCATCTGGTGTGAATACTGCATTCACGAAGTGAACATCTCTACTATCTTTTAATGAGTAGCTTGTTTATTCTAAGAAGTTAATCGAAGGACCATCGATGTTTTCAGTCGCCGTTGGACAGTTGATATGGCCATAAGCCGGCTTCATATGCCACATTTTACGAACGCCCGATGAGTGTCCTGTATCGGGCGCTCGAGTGACCGATGGTGCTGACAGGGATAATATTACAGTCGGCCAATGAAAGTGACATCGATGCTCACTTCCATTACTTTTAGATCCACCAGGAAGACTACTTGGTGGTAGTGCGCGGGTTCCGAACGGTTGGGGCTTTTAAAATGCAGTGTGATTAGACTATGAGCCTAAGTAACATAGCTTACCCGCTCATTCAAATACCATTGAGAGAAATGCGATAGGGACTCCGCGGTCTTGGTTACTGCCAATTCCAAGGTGCTTGGATGTGTGTAGGATCTAACCAGATAATGCGAACTAGCTGTGACATATAGTACGCGTACCGGTCATGACAACTAACACACAGTTCCGAGCTCTGAGGCGGATGTGCGGTGGTCGCAGAAGACTACGTAGTGCATCAACTATAGGTAACAAGCAAGGGAGACGGTAAGCGTAAAGCAAACGAACAATTTCAACGTGAAGAGATAAGCAAAATGGCAGATAAAAAGCGTGAGCGAAGTAAACTAGTCTCAGTGGTCATAGCTCAACGCTTGAGTGAAATCGAAGAATGGGTTGTAAGCGGGAATGAGGCAATCGGTTGTTACCGACGCAAACTGATCGTGAGTGGACGAGACAGAGGGAGGAATCAGGACCGGCTCAGTTTAGAAGGAACAAATCACCGCTTTGTTAGGAATAACGGTGAAGCGGATTGGCTAGAAAGACCGCGAGCAGATGAAGCATGCGTGTTGGCCAGGCATAAAAAGGACGAGTTAACGCGTCTAAGTATGACTAGAGACGGACAAAGTAGATTAAACAGAGTTCAATTAAAGCGAGCAGGACGTACGAACCACTAAACACATACGGATCGCAGAAAACGCAAAACTGGCGAGTAATTAATGTGAAGACGTCGCGAGCAAACAGCGACCCTCTTGTGTACAGTATAAACGATGCATTGCTTTACAATTAACAGAAGTTTATCGTCGCTTTAATTTTATTTTGACTACTGGAAGGTTACTAGACAGCATCAAATACAGTGACTTCCAAAAAGAACAACTAAAAGCAATCTATGAACACCAAACATGCTTGAGGAGAAATGAACGTATGCAAACTGAGGGGAAGAGGAAGGGTGCGATACTCCTAGGTTACATGTTGAGGAGCACCGTATAGGAGCCCACTGAGTTCAATATAGGGACCAGTCCTTTACAGCAAAACCAGGGCGCACCATCGTTGGGTCATCGGAGCGGCTTCATCGGGTTAATGTCCAGAAAGTCGATATAAATAAGGACAAGAGAATTTCCCCAATGGTTTGAAGACGACGTGATTGGAGGGTGCCACAATCGCCACAGTATTCCATTGCACTGCCAAAGCAACCGTTGTATTGCGGTGCTGTTTCTATGAATCTAGTTGAGAGCTGCGATAAAAGGTTATTGAAAATGGGTGGCGCATCGAGCCAGTGCGGTAGAGACCTAACGCCGTGGATACAGGTCCCGAGTAAGATGTGGATGAAAAGGAAAGTACAGTTCCACAAACACGAACGTTTTGAGAATGCTGCAAACGGACCTAACAATAGTGAACTGAGTGAGGATCCAGCGTAGTCGACTGCCGTGGACTGATGTGGGAAAGGGTCATTAGGGAGCATTTCCGAATATAGGAATGGTGCTTATTTGTGTTCAATGATAGTATATCTACCAGGTCTAGAGTACTTTATAGATCTGTTTCCAAGACATCACCGTACTATGAGCGAAACTGCTGTTGTGTCCAACCGTTTTGCCCTACTCTGGTAGAGTAAAGAGCAGGCTAATACCCCAATAAGGAAGAACGAGCAGGGAGAGTACACAGAAAACACTGGAGTTCATTCCAGACCAAAATGTGAACCAGTAGGGAGTTAAATTACACTGTACCGCCTGCGCTGGCCATCGTTCGCTTGCTCATGGAAGTTGGTTTCAACTCAACACTACTCTGTTAATCGATATCATTCCGGCGTGTGACAATCTGACATTTGGGCGTCAGCTGGCTTTGACATCTGGTTCAGATCGTTCGGGGCAGATGACTGAGTGACCACGGTTCACGAGCTCCATTGACCTGCGCTCAAGAAACCGTACCCTCCAAACAGCAACCTATTTCGGTTGAGACCTTAGGCACCGGAGCCACACCCATCTCCAGGTCTAGGACGACGGTACCGCTTCCACGATGTCTACGTGGACGCATGTTGGGGGCTCGCATAACCCCATGAAACTTGCGCAGAGCTCGCCTCAGTAATACTGTCCCCATGCATCAACTCAAACTGCGTAAGTAAGAACTGAGCTCTTCTCATTGCAACCGTTGTTGTGTGTCAAAGCAAATTACATTTCAAGCCCACCCCAGTGACGCTGTCGTACCTAATGTATCATGCGGCAGTGAACCAAATTCATCATAAGAGCTTTGCTGTACCTATCGTCGCAAACCACACAGATACTGTAGTTTTCCTCAGGACACTACCAAAAGGTCACAATCAAGTGTTTGCTAACTTAAATGTTCCTATTAGGAGGCCAAGCGGAGCGAATACCCGTGATCGGCGTTACTGTACTGGGCCAGGCAGACATATTGGTCTGTCGCGAGGCCAAACATGTGATCAATCGGGCAACAACGGAACGCAGGTGCGACATTGGTGGCTGGAAAAATCATGCGAGCGTCGCCTATGTGAGCTCCGATCAATGGGGTAGTAACTATACCATTTTACACACATGTTAGCGCATTGTACCAAGCTTTTAGCGTGGCATATTTTTGAAATCGCGTGCAATGCTTTCAAGTTAGCGAGGTTTCCTTGAGACAGGCATCAAAATGGAACAGAAGGTGGTGCTCGACCACTTTCATTGGACTGTCTGTCGCGTATGCTGGGGGCGGTGTCCCATTGACTAACGTCCCATGACCAATGAGAGTGTCAACGACGCCAAAACAGCGTTCTTAGCCTCGCTAACTTGAAAGCACTGCACGCGATTTCGAAAATGTGCCACGCTAAAAGCTTGGTACAATGCGCTGACATGCGTGTAAAATGGTATAGTATTGTTGCGCTGGGCGGACGTAACCTTGCCGCCCCCTGGCAGTTGTAAATCCGTAAACCCCCACAAATGAGAATTGCTATTCAATCTTTCCTTTTATACAGCAACAATCAAATATCTAATTTTAGAGTGGTGCCGTAAAGGTAGGTATTTGAATGGTTACAATACCCGTGTACCAAAGTTACCGATACACTTTACGTGCACTACTTGAGGCAATAGTAGTATTGATAACTAACAAATTTCAGTCCATTGGCAAGTTCCTCTTGTATGGGAAGAACTGCCAATCCATGAGCTTTATTTGGCACATCGATGATCGAAGCTAGTTCGTCATAAGCTTGCGTTTTGAAAATACGCTCTCACTGCTGGTAGTACTAATAGTTCGGGAAAGAAAGATGCGCAGCAGATTTCCCAAGGCGATTTTCCGTATCCAAGTTCAATAGGTCCATTAATTTGTCGTTCCTGAAGCTTTCACAAAAAACTGCAGTCTTCGCCTTCCGATAAGGAATTACTATGTTCTTCATCTTTCTCAAACCCGCAAAACGGACAAACATACTTATAATCAATCCGTTTTGGCTGTGTTAGAAAAGCACATTTGCTTGCGAGTTCATAAATTTACTAAAATCTGTGGCATTCCATCAGGCAAACTCTATAACAAAGAGTATTTCTCGTTTTAACCGTATCAAATAACATCTACATATCAAGTGGGTCACCTACGGCTGTACCCACGGACGTCGCGGATTTTTGGATCAACGTGTGCTGGATACTAATTTTGCCTCAGTT
>OX104071.1:19684307-19845984 GCA_944474145.2 Dicrocoelium dendriticum
TCTAGTCGATATTCGATGGCGCGCGCGAGACCCTCATGTGCCCATTTTCGGTGTGCAATAAACGTCTACCCCCCTGTCGTGTCGTTTTCGCTACAATGTGAGCCGTATGGATTCGACGCGGATACCGAAACAACTTTTATACGGTCAGCTGAGTATAGGGAAGCGGCACGTGGGGAAACTAAAGTTACGTTACCAGGACATGATTAAAGTGAGCCTCACACGTTCTAATCTTGATTGCAGTTCATGGGAATCGAAGGCGGTTGATCGTGGTGCATGGCGCGATCTAATCACGAAGGCAGTTGCTGAAGTGCGGGAGAAAGCCCTCATGCATGCAGAGAAGAAGCGGCAAGTGCGGAAGCGGCAAGTACCAATGAATTGTACTCCATGGACATCGAGCGCATGGTGCTGTAGAATATGCGGTCGCGAGTGCCTTAGTCAGGCAGGCCTAGTGAGCCATGAGAGAGATCACTCGGGACCACTGCCGAAGCGACGACGGGTCCAGCAGTGAACGTAGGCAGCATTAGCGCAGCGTTTGTAGGCACGCTGAATTCCATTTACTAACCGCACGCTTGCATGCTAAGTCTCTTTATTTCAGGTGGTGGGTTTTCGGTTCTCTCCTAATGCCTTTCTTTCTCATATAAATGTCCAGTGGGCCATGAGCTGTGCCATTTGGGGCCACTACAGAAGCGACGACGGGTCCAGCAGAGAATTACGGCGAGCCGGCACAGCGTTTGTAGGCACGCTGAATTCGATTTACTAACCGCGTGCCTGCATGCTAAGTCTCTTTATTTCAGGTGGTGGGTTTACAGTTTGTGCCTTAATGCTTTTCTTTCTCATATAAATGTCTACCAGTACTCTATTTCATTAACATGCACACCTCGCCTAAGCCAATTGTATTCGATTTCCGTAGCATATTTGTGTTCGTGGCATTCCGTGAACTATATTTCCTGACCTCGTGCACTTAGCTAGGATTTGTTTGTAAACAACTTATTACATATGCTATTTACTTAAGGTTTATATCACCGCTTCCTTATGCATTAATCGAGTTTTTCTCTTTTTATTTCTCTTTCTCTCTCAAGTGTTTGGCTGTTGTTTGATATCCCTGGTGTGGATGCGCTTGATGTGCATGTTGACAAGGTGCCTACCTGTCTATTACCCACTACTTCGTCCATATTGGCTCCAGGAGACAGTTAGTCGTTGCTGGAGGGGATGGGGTGCACGTTCCTTGTGGCCGTGCTAGGCTCGAAGAGTGGTTCCATGCACTCACTATGGAGCGGACTACGGTCCAGCCACCGCCTTGTGTTCACTTGATTCCCCAAATACAGTGTGCTTGTGTTTGTCCGTGAAGGAGTGTGGGCCGGCTCCGTTGATGAAACGTGGCTCCCATCCGCATGCCTCCCGGTCTTATTCCTTCGGGTTTACACTAGATATGGGGTGTGTGGATGGAGCTGTGTGTGGTGCAGCGCAAGCCCCCCATGGTCCCTCTGTAGGCGCAGGCGTCCTGTGGCTGGCCACAGTGACAGGCAAATCCGAAACCGGATGCCGCCTACCATATATACATATATATATATATATATATATATATATATATATATATATATATATACGACTGAAGTAATCGAGTTGAAAGTAATGCCGGCATAGCCAATGTCACAGTGATCTTAGTACACAATACGTTTGTCCAACGTCTATGCAATAACCTGGCTCTTGAAGTACCAGTACCTAGTTATGAAAAGCAATGGGCTTGTTGCATAGCTGGAAAACAAAAAAAAGTAGACGAAAGGTGGCTAATACATGCATTTCCTGTCCTCTCATTACCGTTAACAACAACTCATTTGAGGTTGTCAGATATTGGGTGTTTCCCGCCCGTTAACGCTGCGCCCACTACACATTTCAATATTGTTTGATCTCATCAGGTAGAGATAGTAGGCCTCGAGCCCGGGACCAATGGGAAATTAGTTGAAAATGCTACTCCTGGTCATGACGCGTGACGCATGACACAACGGTTTATGACTGATTGGAGGGTCATTTTGAGGTACTCGTTGTGTGACTTGATTGCAACGCGCAATCTCAATGTGGACGGTGATTCGCATTGAAGTGAACGTTGGCCGATTCGATCACTAGGACCTTAGCTGAAGCGTATGGGAATCGGGTGTGGCCCGCCCGAACACACTGTAATCCACTACAGGCCCCTGATCTATTTGATACCATGCGGCGGTGATGACATTTTATTGGACAACTTTCCTGTTAATCACTGAGTCACAGACAACATTTTCTGGAAGCTTGTTTCAGCGCTTTATGATTCGACGCGATAGCCATACCTCCGCTTTAACTCGAACGGACCGCCGTTTGTACAGCTTCATACAATGCCCGCGGAGGTTAGATACTCTGGCAGGACTAAACAGCCCGGACTAATCAGGGCCAACCTTTCCAATAGAAATGCGGTATGTTAGAACTAGGCTCCCTCTAATCATTCGATAGTGCATTGAATGTATCCCCAAACTAAGTGGGCGTTCGGGGTAGGTTTTTCCTCTTAACCCCAGCATTCAGAAATCTAGTTTTAATGAAATTATACGTGACGAGAGTAAAGAGCCTATCCACAAGTTTTTAAACTGCTTGGAGAGTTGGTATGAGCACTTTTAAAAGCAAATTATTCTACCGGAATTGTTAGATTCCTCACCAGATAGTGATCGCCCTGATCTCTGGACTGCTGTTTTGGACTTGCTGTCTCGGTCATAAGTAGAAAGTGAGATCGGCTATTGCAGTTGAATAAAGTTGAGGGACCAGATGTTGTTCATCCAGCCCTCTTCAGATTCGGGTGGCAAGCTCTTGTTTATGATTTTCCCAAAATACTAGTGCAACTGTGGGAGCAGAAACCTGGCCAAACCGACTGGAGCCGCACCGTTATTGTTCCGATCTTCAATGAAGGCTCGCTTTCGGAGTGCGACAACCATAGAGGAATCAGTCAGATCCCAATCGCATCCGAGTTGCTTGTCTCTGTAATCCTTCACAGACTGACTAGCCATCATGAAAGCCAGATTCATGAGAAGCAAGCCGGAGTTCATTTTGCTTGAGGATGCGACGACCACATTTTCACATTACGTCAATTGTTGGAGCACCGTCAAATATGTCGGCGGCAGACCGCTTTTGCCTTTCTCGGCATCAAAGTTGCCTTCGATTCAGTGGATCGACGTACCCTTTGGGATTGTCTGCTAAGAAAATGTGTGCCCGAGAACTATGTAATTATTATGTGAGCGGTTTACCCGCGTAGCTTGAGCAGAATGTGAGCAAGCTGTTGCCGCCCTTCAGTATCGCCAGCAGGGTAAGCTACGGATGCCCGCTGCCACCTTTCCTCTTCAATTTTGCTACTGACAAATTATGGAAATCGCGTTCATAGGACACTATATGGAAGGTGCGGAACTGCTCCCATTTGAACAATTTCTTGACTTAGAGTACGCTGATGATATTGCCCTCATCTGTGACATCTGACAAACGTCGCAAGCAGCATTAGATAGCTTAGAATTGACTGTCACCCGTTTCGGGATGTGCTTCTCACCCTCGAAGTGCAAAGCTTTCCTCTACGATTTGCAGGGACCGCCTACTGCGCAGACTATTGGTGGGGATCAGCTCGAAGCCATTCAACTAGCTTGCTATTTGTCTCAGCGCCGTTGGCATTGAAGACGAGGTCAAAACCCCCCAACAGAAAAGCACGAGGCGCTTTTGCTAACCTTTTCCTCCTATGGCATTGACGCGACATCACGCTCGCCCTGAAAGGTAGAGTATACAAAGAAGTCGTTCGACTGTACCGCTGTGAAACCTAGCCCCTTAGATCAGCGGACATAAAGAGTCTAGTTATGTTCGACCACCGGTGCCTTCGCAGTTTCGCTCATATCTAGTGGGAGCACTGTGTTAGAAATCAGCGTGTTTGACGCCTTGTTAATTGCGCATGAATAAGAAGCGAAGCATTCATCACCGTTATTTCACGCACCAGGCTCCGACGTCTGGGCCACGTGTTGCACATACCCGCCTACCGACTTCCGCGTCGTGCATGTTTGTGCGCTGAGGGTGCGGATGGAATAATTGGTGTGGTGGTCAACCTACGACACAGTCAAGAGGAATGAAGGTCCATAGTTCGAATTTGGCCTCGGTTGGAACCTCTCGGCTCCCTGGCTGGAGACTGAAGGACCGAAATGCTGACTAACTCACCTCGAATGGTGACGAAACGTCTATAAGGAAATACATCGGATTAGGTAACAAAACCTTGACCTGAACGGACAACTCTAGCTACTGGTATTCCTCTTTATTGTTGACGATGAACACGTTTGGCTGGATACACTTGTTGACATAGCTAGGACTAGACCTCAATGGTGTTTGTGTTCTGAATTTCTTTGTCGCTTCCCTCCCGTTTAGCCTCCCCTCTACCTGCGTTCTCCATTATCAGGCATAATATGAATTTGCAACACAATAGCCGGCTTTGTGCTCTCCGGTACCATGTCATCCGTTAGCATTGACTCAGCGGTCGTGTCTCTGTTTCATCTCTTTTTCTTTTCTTTTGCGTTGTGGCACACTAGTTATTATGTGATTTTAACTACAGCCAATGTGTATAATGAGGATAATGACTGAGAGCATCGCTGATCATCTGTAGTTCTTCGTTGACGGTAGCCGGTGTACAAATACTGCGTGACTTAAAGGTGCGAGATTTGAGTACACTTCTCTTATGTTTTAGAGGTACTGCGCTGTGAAGTGCAGTGCATTACCCAGTCCATGTATGCTTTCTGTGTACGTTTGCTGCACCATTCACCTGAGTTAAGGATAACTTCTACATTCATTAAAGGTCATCGGTTTTGCAATTCCTGTTCACAGGTGAAGTAAAGTTTCTAGTGTGCGTCCTTAGAAGTTTTCAGCAAATGTACGGCATGCTTTTCGGATTTACAAAGTATGAGGTTGTCGCAAACATAACGCACGTAAATTTCCGTTCTACCGACATGAGTTATAAGTGGACCATGTTCTAATTTCGCCTTGCAAATATCAACCAGCGGCAGCCCCAAAGGAGATCCCATGGCCAATCCGTCTATCAGACTGTACATTTCATCCCTGAAGGTGAACTGAATACATGACGTGCAACAAAGTAGTACCTCATTTACCAAATTAACCGAAAATGTTGCGGATATGGGTGGTTGCCGAACGAGCTCACATACATAAGCCACAGTTTCAAGCAATGGAATGTTTGCGGAGAGCAACGGGTCGTCAAGTGATATTACACTATTATTACCAAAGTGGACTTCGTATATCCTCTCAATGAATTCGTACGTGTCTCTCACGCAGTAAGTGCAAGCCAAATTCCGCAACGGTTGCTGCACAGCCACCATCCATTGGACCAATAAATGCTGGGAAGAACCCACCATGTCCAAGATTGGGCGCATTGGGGCGCCTTCCTTGTGAACATTAGGTAGGCCATATAATCTCAGTAGGTATCCACCTGAAGCCTGCAACTATTCGATTTCGTTCTTCGTGATGAGTTTGGCTTGCATCATTCGCCAGACGCAACCGGTCGGCTGTTTCTCTAACTCCCCTGTGTTGTCTTGTCCTGCCATAAGCCTCTGGCACTTATGCTTATCACTGAGAATGTGCTGAGAATTGTTTATCACAGCAAGCCGTTGCTTAGAAAACCCTTGAAAGATATACTGACTCTTTGACCCGTTCAATGATCCTTTATCCGTACTCGAGCTCATGTGGTGCACGATACGTCGATCGCACTACGAGGCGTCTATCGCTACCCGGCATGGTTTTACATAGGCGAAATGTGGTCCTCAGACAGGTCAATCAGGTCGCAGCTACTTGACTGTGCCCATACAGGTTCCGAGGATGACTTCAAAGTCATCTACTCACTACCTGAACACTTCTCCCAAGGAATCCGCAAACAGCTCTTATCCATCGTCGATACTATCTACATCCACCACCTGAAGCCGGAAATATGTGTACAAAAACGATTCATACGGCCGATACTACTACCGTTGCCAACTGACACTGTTACTTAATTATTTGGTTGTTAACTTACCTACTTACTTACTTAGGACTACTGAGCTTTGTGTATGCATGTTTCTTTAGTTCTATATCTCTGTCTCAAGTAATCGATTTTGACCGTTCAAACAGCCCAGTAATCAATCCCATCCCTATTTGACGCTTTCCCTACAATCAGGGGTATGTAAACGTTTGGACCTTATGAGTGTTAATCGAAAGAATGCTTTACGTGGAAGTGGCTTCTGCTATTGATTCATATTTAGTACATGGGAATATTTGCTTTGCTGTGGACCAGCATTACCCGTGAATCATTTGTATCTTTAAATATAGTAAGAAGGTAAGTAATCAGGGCCAGACACTTTGTGGAATTACAAGACGTGAATTGCTTGCCAGCTATTTTGTTAGAAGGATTTGTAGAGATAAAGTAATCAGCACCATTTTCCGGTCCAGAGGAATTCGTTTCAGCTGGCTGCCATCAAATCTACATGATAATATGTTTAATCCATCGTTCCAACCGCTGTCGAGGATTATTGATCAGCAAATCATCCTCTTCGCACATACACCGGATGGGAACTCTATGATGACTTGAATAAGATAAAAACTTTTTTGCTATTGCCAGAGAGAGGCTAGCGCGTTCCATCTCTCTGGCATATTCACACCACCAGGTTACACGATCCTTTTGTAAGCACCTTCGCAATTCTTGATCCAAGTATCGACGTCCTTCACTACAGCTGGCATCGGTTGGGACCGAGTGACGTCTGTCCATCAGTGACAAGGAGATAGTAGTGATCCAGATTTTCGGCGGTGACGGATAGCTTCACAACTGTCAATACTGGCAGTACCTAAGACATCTCTGATGCGTATCAATTGCAGATAAAGATCAGCGTCAAAATCTAATGTAAGCAGTGTTGATGGAAAGATTTGACGTTTAACTTACGTTTTAGGGACTTGTGGATTTTCTACGCTCGGTCGGTATTGCGTACACAAAAGCGATCCACAGACACGGATGCATAACAGCACAGACCAATACGTGATCGGATTCCAGCCAAGTGGACCACTAGGAATGGCATTCTGACACAGTTCTATGCCGACTGTAGCGTTTTTTCAATAATGAAGCTGGGATCACTACTGCGTTTGAGAAGGCTGGCGCCAGGTATCAGTTTGTCGAAAACTGGTGCTTAAAGAAAACAAGCGACAATCGGAAAAAATAATAAGTAGTCTGTCTTCGTTGTCTGATCAACGAAACCGAGGCCGAAACTACCCCCAAAGGTTGTGCACGCTTGGTGGTAGGTGGTCCTCTCAGGAGTTGAAATCTCCAGTAAGAGTGACACTAGCAGATTTGTTAGCGGAACGCAGAGGGTAATGTAGCGACAAAAGTCGCGTGTAACATCTTGACGCTTAGTTAACTTACACGGACCTTATAGTCTGACTGCAAAATCCGACTGTTGACTGAGATTCAGTCAAACAGAGCGGACTCAGCCTTGTCACTCTGAGCGACCCGGCACCAGGCTGGCTGGTAGCGGCAGCCGCTCGGTTCTCGGAAAGGCGCCAGTGGTATTTGACGTCAGAGTTTGCCGGAGATGCCATGCTGATGACGGTACTGCAGCCTTGCAACCTGGTTTCCGAAAGACAGTAACTGCTTAAGAGATTATCTCAAGGGTGCGAGACAGGCAAGCTTGTGGTTCGATCTGCATCAGCGTAAAAAATTTAACATTGTGAGGCTGCATTTGGAACTGGATCAAAGGAAAGCAGGAGGTTCGGTGGCGTGTGCAGAGACTGAGATCACTGGCATCGAAAACTAAGAGTCTGAGCCGTACTGTCTCCATCAGGCGCAATCAGTGTGCTGCTGTTGGTGGTAGCCCGAAAGGGCATAAGTGAAGTTTAAGAGAGGGACGTAGGACAATCTGTGCGTGGAAACTGATCACTGAAGACAGAAGAGCCAGTAGATGTAGCAAGAGCAAAGTAGTAGTAGAACCCAAGCATGTTTCGTCAGCCGGCGTGATACGGCCGATTGCCCAAGCCAAAGTAGAGGAGTTTCAATATAGTAAACACGACCAACGTTTCCCGTCATAGACGGAACTAAGTTTATTTCGTGTATTCTCAGTCAGCCGCTTACAAACATGCAGTGGCAGGATTTAATGAGTACATTTGACATTTAATCACTAAGGCAACCGATTTGAACCTGGGGCGATCGGGGTCATCACTTCCAGTGACTGATCCTATACCCTACCACGCCAAGTCTAAGCTGCACATGAGGTCAACTTGCTTGCACAGGTTGGGCTTCAGTCGCCGGCCTGTAAAAGGCTCGGCAAACAGGAGCAGTGTTGGAGTGATCTGCCTACTGATGACCTTGAAAGAGTTACGTGGGTGTTGAGAAGCATTACAATCTTCCAGGTGTCGAGCAATAGAGCTAGCAAGTAGCTTAAGACCGCTCATCCCTAGACCTCGCGAAGGTGCTCCATAATATTTGTAGATAACCTTCTCTCAGTCCAACCAATATACGTGCTACCGAAAGTATAGTTAAATTGGTAAACGCAGGAGATGATTTGAGGGAGAGGTTTATCTAAGTTGGATTGGTGCATCAACTTTCTGGTTTGGAGCAATAGCACTACTTCATCTGCGGCTGAAGCCCAACCTGTGTAAGAAAGTTGACCTCATGTCCAGCTTAGTTTTGCCATGTTAAGGCATATTGTCAGTCACTGGAAGCGATGACCCCGATCGCCTCAGATTCAAATTGGTTGCCTTAGTGATTACATGGCATACTTACTAAATCCTCCCAATGTACGTTTGTAAGCGACCGTTCAGAATACACGAAATAAACTGAATTCAGTCTATCTTGTGATATGTTGGTTGTTCTTGACATGTTGAAATTTCTCAAGGGTACTGGTTGCATGAAAATGTTGAAGGAACGCCTCCCACCTGATACACCAATAAAGTGGGTTGACTTATGGCGCCCTACCAACAGCATTTAGTCAACTATCTTATTAATAAGGCTGCATGATGATACGATCGTTTCGCATCGCTTCGGGAGTCGGTGACCGAAACTGCGGTTCCTATGCCTTTAAGCCTTGCCAAGGATCAGGGACCCATCACCCCAGTGAATTGTCATGCCACTCAGGGAGAAACAAGGGGCAGTGATAGTTTTAGTGAGATCACATCCACCACCTGACAGGGTTGTTAAACAGACATATGCGAAAACACGCCAGGTCGTGAAACACTGCTGCCGAACAATTTGTAGAACGGGGTAATCTCAAACCACACAGCTGGCACCACTAGGAGGTTATTCGGCACATGTTACTATATTCGGGGAAGTCAGAGTCCGATCTGGCTCCGCAGTCACACAAGAATTGGCCCAGATAGTTTAGTTTCCACTCTTGGTGGTACCTCATGGCTCGGTACTCATGCCACGCATGTTTCTGGTTTGTATAAATGTTCTTGCAATTGTGCTGTCTTCAAACTGTCTGCTATCTGCACTTGATATAAAGATATGATATGCTATCGTTTCAGTGGAAGATCACATAGCTCTACAGGATGACCAGAACAAAGCGTACACATGGCTAATCGCGAATATGCTGCAGTTCAACACCACAAATTGCGAAATTCTGAGCATACGACATTAAGGTACTCACATCTACCGTCTAGGACCATAAGTTCTACAGCGGGCTTCTCATGAGTACGATCTTGGCGTGCTTGTGCAAGATGACCTTGGGTGTTTAAAGCAGACTGAAAAGGCCTCAAAGAAAGCAAACCGACACTTCGGCCTTCTTTGTAGAGCTTTCGATAAGTTTACCACCTCAATCTTTCCGAAAATGCTTGGCATGTGCGTGAGGCTGCACATGGAATACGCTATGCAAGCGTGGCAACCCTGGAAGAAGCACCACCACACCACGCTCGAGACTGCACAACGCAGGGCGACGATGTACGTCAGAGGTTTGTCCCACCTTCCCTACTCACTCAGGCCGAAACCCCACAAAACATACAGCGGACGTTACAGACGTCTAAGAAGCGATCTCCTACTCGTGTATCAGATCCTGGGAAACCCCAACCACACATGCCATTCTGTTTTGAAACTGAGTCAAAACACATGTTTACGGGGTCATTAGTTTAGGCTGATCACGCAGTACACCCAATTGGACTGTCGACGTAACTTCTTCTCTCTCCGAGTGTCACAGCCTTGGAACGCCCTCCCGGCAACTGTAATTAATGCTCATAGTTTATCCCTTATAAAAACGCCTTGATATTATTCTGTCACAGGTACACTAGGTGATATATCCCGTGACTATCAGGTGATGGCATTAGTGCATAACAAACGGTAGACGACAGTATAAACTGGCAGGAATACTTGCTTATGTGCTGCTCTAAACCCTTTGATGAGCTATGTATCTCTTACTGACACGGCTTTTTTATTTTGCAATTTTACCCTCGCGATCCTACGGGACATGCCAAGCATTCGCTTTTATGCCCACCATAAACGGTTGCTCCAATGCTCCGGATTGAGTTGAGGATGACAACTTTTGCAGCCGAGACTATACACCTATTTATCGTCAAAGTTGTAAAATCAAAGTTGAATAATAATTTGACATAAATCTTTCTTTTGGCTGCCATATGCATCACATTTTTCGGTTCTTAAATTTGGTGATGTTTCTCGATAACTCTTCAACAGGAGCCGTTCATCATCACAGTGAAACTTCTGTTCAGGAACGCTTAATAATGCCATGCAACACGACTGAAATACATAAACCAAAAACGATTAATTGCCGGCCACCTAACGGCCGGCTTAAAAGCGAACACAAACTTGACATCTATCAATGAACTCCTAACAACAAAAGCCCTATCTTGCATGTATACAAACGCCCAAGGCCTTCTAAGCAAGTTGGCAGAACTTAGAGAACTCCATGCCTCACAACCGCGGGACCTCGTCATGATTACAGAGACATGGTTAAACCCTGAGATAACCGATCCTGAGATCAATTTACCCGGTATGTCACTGCTTCGGACCGATAGAACCGGAAGGGGAGGCGGTGTGATTCTTTATTACAATACAAACCTCCGATGTGAAGTTATCGACCACCCGGAAATCCGAGCACCCGATTCACTTTGGTGCCGCCTATGGTTGCGAAACAAGGACACATGTCTACTAGCCGTGATTTACCGCCCACCAAACTCAACTTCGGAAATGGACTCCAAACTGAACCACGTTTTCCAGTTTGCTTTAAACAAGTCCTACACCCACATTCTTATCGCTGGAGACTTTAACGTGCATGACATAGAAACGCCGGCAACCGACCGTATGCAGTTTAAAGCCTGCTTGCAAGAGCTTATTGCTAGCCACCCTCTTTACAACCACGTAACCTCTCCCACCAGATTTCGAACTGCTAACAAGCCGTCGATACTGGATCTTGTGCTCACTAACGAAGAACTCATGGTTGACGGGATAGTTACAAGCACACCACTGGGTCGTAGTGATCATGTTACTCTACTCTGACTATATTTGCTATGCGGAGTACCCTGAAATGGAGGAGGATAAAGTGCATACTGTCACACACTACAATGTGTTGTCTAAGCTTGTTAAGGATACATCCTGGACTTTCTTAACCGAATGCCCCCCAGATGTTGCCTGGGAAACATTTACAAGGACGTTTAGTACACTCGTAGCGCACGCATCAGAGGAGAAGTCCTTCCAACCTAAAAACAAGCGTAATTCATTTCTGAGGAGCAGGACACGTAAATGTATGTCCCGGAGGGATTTGGCATGGCGAGATCACCAGGACTGCCCGAATGCCGAAACCTGGACTGCATACGTGACACATCGTAACTTCTGTGTGAAACTGATCCGCGAAGACAAGTTCACTCATCAGCAGAAGTTAATGAAGCGATTCTGTACGAATCGTAAACTCCTGTACAGGCACGTTAACGGCCTTCGAAAGGTAAAGCGGGGGATTCCAGCACTAGTCACAGCTGATGGGTGCACGCGATCAGCAATGGAAGCAGCTGATCTCCTACGGCTTCATTACTCCCGAACTTTCCAGCAGGTAACGAGCACAAACATTCTCCTCATTTCTACTACTCCACCATCTGGTTTAGAAAATATCACCTTCACTGCGGAAGCTGTGTTGAAGAAGTTGTTATACTTGCGTATCCACAGTTCTCCCGGAGCTGACAATATCCGACCAAAGGCTCTACAGGCAGTAGCTAGTGATCTAGCAGCACCACTGGCTATTTTCTATCAGCGATGTCTAGAGGAGAACCGTATTCCACCAGTATGGAAGCGAGGGGTCATCACTCCTATTCATAAAAGAGGTAGCCGCACTGATCCTGCCAACTACCGTCCAATAACACTACTTCCAGTACTATCCAAAGTGATGGAATCAATCATCGCAGATGCGCTGATGGAATACCTGGAAAGCCACAATTTAATAGCCCCAGAGCAACATGGCTTTCGTCAAAAGCATTCGTGTAATACTAACCTATTAATTGCACGTAATAGCTGGACTGAAGCTGTTGATGATGGAGTAGGGGTCGATGTCATCTACTTGGACTTTTCAAAAGCATTTGATCGCTTAAACCATCGCATTCTCCTTCACAAGCTTCGGAATTACGGCATTGGCGACCCAATCCTGAGTTGGATTGACAATTTTCTACAAGAACGACGGCTAGTGGTGAGAGTCCGAGAATCATTGTCTGATGCAATCGATGTGGCGTGCGGAGTACCACAAGGCTCGGTTCTTGGACCTCGTCTATTCTTGGTGTTCATTAACGATTTGGCGAGATCAATTACTTCCGATTTCCTATTTTTCGCTGATGATATCAAGATATGGCGAAGGATCAGAGGACCGGAAGACCATGAACGGCTCCAGTGCGATCTTAACACAGTGTCGAACTGGTCAGTTCAAAACGCCCTACCGTTCAATGTAGACAAATGTCGCGTCGTACAATTACGCCATTGTCATAACTACACCTATTCACTTGGGACCAACGGACTGCAGAATAGCTCCCAGGAAGGTGACCTGGGTGTGATCGCACAGAGCGACCTCAACTGTTCAAAACAGGCTGAGGTAGCTGCGAAAAGAGGCAACCAGCATGTCGGCATGCTGCGAAGAGCATTCGGGAGATTTGACCCATCAATCTTCCCAATGATGCACAATTCCTACGTGTGCCCACATGTTGAATACGCTATCCAAGCTTGACAACCTTGGTTGAAGCGTGACCTAGAAGCGATAGAGGTACCACAACGGAGAGCAACAAAGAATGTGCAGGGTCTGCGCTACCACTCTTACCACCGAAGGCTGAAGTTGCTGGGAATTTTCAGCGGGCGCTATCGAAGACTGCGCAGTGATCTCATATTAGCCTATCAAATATTGAGTGACCCCAATCACGTATGCAGCCATTTGCTGAAACGTAGCCACAACACGCAGCTCAGGGGTAACTGCTTAAAATTGAAGGAACAATACAGCCATCTAGAGTGTCGACGGAATTACTTTTCCCTTCGGGTTTGCAAACCTTGGAACGCACTTCCTGACTTAGTTGTATCCTCTCCTACCCTGGATGTTTTCAAAAAACGATCAGATGTCGCTCTTAGCTCCCAACATTTTGTTACCTAAATTCCCCTACTGTGGATTACGCCAAGGATGAATTTCTACAGGCTTTATGTATCAAATGGACCTAAGTGAGCGACCAAATTTTACTTTTCTCACTCTTTACCTCAATGATCACTGCACCCCAGTGTCTTTCTGAACGTTTACGCTCGATAATTTATTTTAATTTTACACTGATGTTACTGATCAAACTATTCATATCGGCAGACGTTCGATAGATGACCCAGACATAGTTTGATTTCATCATATTCACCTCAACCATCCTACGGGACGTGTCAAGCACTTGCTTTTATCCCGTGATAAATCATTGTTCATTGTTCATTGTTCAATAAGTGCAGGCTTATCAGCCGGGCAATCAAAGAAGCAAATTCGTCTGGCACGACTACGGTCTTCACAAATGCCCGCTAACACCGCACTGGTGGGAAGGTGGTTGACTGAACTGTCTTCCGTGCATTTGATGAGGATTCCCAGCGATGTCAGAAAACTCTTCTGATTACAGTTTACCAACGTTTAAACAACCCTGCACTACTCATACTATCACCTGTTCAACCTCAGGCATAACAACAGACTGATAGGCTACCGTCACAAACAGGCAGGAAAATATATGGTCGGCTGGAGTGTAGACAGAATTTTTTCACGCTACGTGTTTGCCTCCTATGGAATTCACTCCTGGAACCCGTTCTCTCAGCCCACACATTAAGTGTGTTCAGACATCATATTGACAATGCGCTGATCGCATTACACCACACTGTATAATGCACATGAACTGTAAGCACATTCAGAAAACAAAACCGCATCAACTCACATCTGTTTCATTGGAAGGACCGAGGACATTGACACTTCAACTTGCATAAAACCGTATGAGAACGATTCAGATGGACATAGTTTGCTCGGCAATTTCATTATCTTCGGTAATTTTACGTTTCTGGTATTTTTTCATTTTATTTTGAAAACCACCACTCACCATCCTGCGGGACATGTTAGGCCTTGGATTTTTATCCCCAACATACCATTGACCGTAATTCACAGGTAACCCGTAAGTTAGCATGTGTGTGGTTAAGGTACGCTACCAACTGAAAGAGCTGGTGCACGGACGAACAATGGGTAAAATATCTTCAACTTGGCGTCTCAGTAGGGTACCTGGTCAATTGAGATATACATGCTTCTTCCATAGGTATGAAAAAACAGCGAGTACAGGGGCTATTGGGATACCCATGGCTACACGGTGTGCTCTGGACATGAAAGTTGACATTCTGCGTGTCCAATAGTAGGGCTGGTATCAGAAATTTTGTAGGAAATGATAAGGAACAGCCCACATTTTCAGGTAATTCGCACCCATCATGTAGCGAGATGGTGAATAAAGATTATACATCCAAGGAACACATGACTTCGTCTGACAGGTTTATTTTATTCATTTCCCCAATTAGTTGAAACGAGCCTTCAGGACTTTACCGACCGGCCTGTTGTCCCTGTGGATAAACATCTTCACTGCCAACGAGCCAGTTTATGCAGGGGTGGGTACATCATTTAAAGCATCAGCCTGAGTGGCACTGTACCTATACTTGTCTTCGGTGACCAATACAGTTGCAGATTAGTGATAATACTCGGTTTCAACCATTACGGTCGTCACAGCCTACCATGCAATGAAGGGGATGAACTTCCAGGTGAGGAACTGTGCGCTTTTTGACATCGGCTACATCTCCCACTTTCTTGAGTATTTCAACTTTGCTCACATCCTTGGATATGATGCACCTTATCTGGCCATCTTCGGCTTTGTCCAAAAACATCACTCTAGAGCCTTTATCTGGTTTCATTGCAACAACACTATTAGCTGGCAGCCACGTACAGTCTGAAAACGTCGAGCTATAAGAATCCGTTTTCACTTGTAGTGTGCACTGGCCCAACAACAAGGAAGGAGAGCAACATGATAGTCCGTCACCCCACAGCAGGAAGTCAGTAAGGACGCAGCGAGCGGTCAGCAGCATGTGTTCCGTAAAAATGGATTCACTGATTTCGGACTAACCATATGCTCAATTGACAATCAGAGGAATTGGAAATACAAACAGAACAGTGCTACAGTCTTCCGTTAACGTCTTTGTCCACTCTCAGTGTATCGCGTGCATTGATCGGTTGACAGACAGACCGTGGGTTTGAAAGACGAAGATAAGGGCTAGAAATTGAAAATCAATTAAGCTTCGAGTACACACTAACTAGCACCGTTCTATATTCATGGATGATATTTTTAACTCGTTTTGACCAACTAACCTTGTGGGGCCTGCTGATCGAAAAAGTTCTCAATTTGGCATTCTAAAATGATTCGTTCAAAATTCGTGGATGCTTAGAATGCAGTTCAAGTTGTAAGTTCGATAAATAAGGGACACGAGTAGTTGGGTTCCCCCTGGCTGTTTGTCCGCGAAGAATCTATACCCGCGAGCAGATTTCGCCTTACGGCCTACGAAATTTGGCGAAAATAATCCTACAAAACAGTGGCATGTTCTCGTCCGCTGTTAGTAAGCGCGCATGCGTTCCTGATGATTCCACCCTCTAAGTTGTATCGTCTTGTGATAAGCGGATGCCACGAGTCTGCAGTTAGCCTCAGTGAACTTGTGTTTGTTTATAATCAACAGTGTGAATACCGAACGAGGTTAGCGACTCGCGGGAATAAATTTCGAAAAGCTATCCTTACGTTTTAGTACGCAATCTCGATTTCAGGCGGAAAGTGCGATGAAGCAACTAGACAGTTTTAACCAAAAAGCGCCCTTTGAGAACTTTCAAATATTCGGCTTGCTTTAGCAGTTTGAAAAGCTCAGAAGAAAAACGAGAGCTAGTGGATGCAAGCAACTTGTATCGTCCTCCCGGTAGGATTATCAACAACCGATATAAAGTGGAATAACTGTACCTCGGGTTGTCTGTTCAGATTTATGTCTATTCTCGGAGCTGAACGATCAGGTTGCAGACGTTTCATCACCAATCGAGGTGACTTCGTCAGTGCGTAGTATGCAAACGTCTGTAACGAAATAGTTCAGCTTGGAGAACAGACCTACACCTGAACAACCGAAATGTATATGTGCACCTAACATTGGATGCGACCAGACAAGCTTGAGACGCAATGAGGGAATTCCACCGTAACTTGTTGATAAAGGCAAGTGGGGTTATTGGAAATACATTTTGCTAATAGTCGGATAAAATTGCGGTGTTTTTACTCAGTTTTACGGCATGGTCAATGGGCAATGTTATATTGTGGTTAAAAACACAAAACCTTGACATGTCCTACCGGTTGATCGGTTTGGGGTGAGCAAAATAAAGGCAAAAAATTGCCACATGAGCTAGTGAATAACCACAAAATGCCAACTTGTCGGTTACCATGTTTACATCTGATCAGTCCAAAATGGAGGTGGGTTGATATGTTTTGTTTTCCTGCTGTTTGTGGGGATCATTTGGGTTAATTGACATGGTGTAGTACTGCTTGTATACCGTCGACACGAGCTTTGAACACAGCTAATTGGGAGACCGAAGTTGCAGCCTTTGAGAGGGTAGTTCATGTGTGACAAACACGCAGCGAGAATAACTTTCTATGACATTTCAACCGACTGTATTGTTCTGCCAATTTGTGCTGATGACCTCACAGTTTATTGTTGTGAATCAGCTACAATAATTGATGGCACAGGTGATTATCGTTTTTTAAACTTTAGTAAGTCATGCTTAGGTCATCATGCAAACGCTAATAACGTCCGCTGAAAATGCCAAATGCACTGGAGTGCTGTTCGTATGACAAGTGACGTAGCCCTTTGACAGTTTGGGTCGCCCGACGTTGCGGAATCTCCAAGGCATTGAGATGCCGCTTCAGACATGGGTGCCATGCTTGAACTGCTTATTCTACATGATAGCGTATACAAGCAGGAAGCATTTGGCGGAAAATGGATGGTTCGAGGTGTCCGAAAGTTCTAAGTAGAAGCCCCTCGATTTGGATTCCCTACTTCGATGCTTTTTCGGGGTGTTCCGAGTATCCGAAATATTCCTGGACAAGCACACCGAGATCCTTTTCGTGAGAATATTGTTGCAGATCCTGGTCTGTCAGCTTATAAGAGCGAACCATTCGATGTCGTAAAAGGAACACTCAACATTTTGAATAAAGCCGTAAGAAGACGAACACTGGCAGATATCAACATTTCGTATTGTCTCTTCAGTGCCAACACAGTAATATGAACGTAAATAAGATGAAGTTAAGGTGAGACCGGAACAAGTTAGAACAGGGTAGGGGTCAGGCGTGACATCCCTACAGCCAGGGCAGCCGTAGGCTTATGAACAACTGTTTCTGTACAGAGAGTGCGGGTTTGATACGGTTGCTCGAAGAAAAGGCGATTTTGGACCGACCAGCCATACATCTTGACAAGGTCGTTTTGAAGCTTGATACTTTTTAACAGTTGCCCACTAAACATTTGGCAGTGTCATAACACATAAGTAAAAGTAACAAAGAAGAGCAAGAGAGTCAAATGGATGGATAGAAAGTTCTATGTGCTGTGTGGCCATTGAGTTTCACGGTTCCCCAGGCCGAGGAAGCGGGTTGACTTAAGGAACCCCACCCCGAGCTTTTGGTCTAAAGACCTGACCCGCAATGCAGTGGGGTGATTCATGAAGACCGCTGACATCCGGCTAGCTCATTCGCCTTCTTTGTGTTCGGAAGCAGTCCACTGAGAAGCCGGTAGCCAGCGAGGTTGTTCATCAGCCCTCCATCGGATACTCACCCCCCAGTTCCAGGAGTGAGTGGTCAGTGACTCTATAGCCGGTCATATTGGCTTTGGTACTGCGCCGTAAGAGCACTTGTGGTATTTAATAGAGAACCAGGTGGCCAGCCCAGAACTCCCCACCTTCTGAGACGCTGCCGCTGCTTGTCCGCGAATGCTTATTCAAATCGTCTGCAAAGCAATCAAGACTTATTCGCAGTTACCTCCAGAAGCCAGACATTCCCCAATTGCAACCTGGGGACATGCCCGTTAGCGTACAGCTCCACCACGGGTTTGATACGGTCTCCTGGAGCTCTGATCGCTTTCCAAGCTTTGATATCATCGGTATAGAGTACACAGGTTGACGCAATTTGACTCAATAGATCGTTTATGAAAACCAAAAATATTCGAGCGCCCAGTACCGAACCCTGTGGCACACCGCATTAGACCTGAATCGTGTCTGACATGTATTCACATACACTCATCTCCAGACGCATGTGCGAGAAAATACCGCAGATCCACCAGAGGAGGGGGTCCGCAATACCCCATCCTTGGAGTTTGCTGAGAAGGATACGATGGCCCAACCGGTCGAATGCCTTAGAAAAGTCAAGGTAAAGCACATCAACTCCTACACCAGCACCCATCGTTTCGCTCTAGCTGTCTCGTAATAACAATAGGTTTGTAGTGCACCAATGATTCTAGAGGAAGTTGCATCTCTGCTGAGCAATATGACCGAAACCGTCCAGATATGACATGAGTGCAGTGTCAATGGTAACCTCATTAACATTTGAAAGAATAGGCATAAGTGCCCCTGGTCGATAATTAGCTGGGTCGGAATGACTATCGCCTTTGTAAATTGCTGCTATTTTCCCGTATTTCCACATTGCAGAAATGCGCCTCTCTTCTAGCTAGTGCTGTAATAGCCGCGCCAAGAGTTCAACCAAACCATTAGCCGCCACAACAAGCATTTTGAGCGGATGTCGTCATTTCCGGAATAGGCGTGCATGCTCGTGGATTGCAGCTTTCTTCACGGTGTCTATCGTAAAACTTATATTAATGAGTCCTGGGGGAAACACCGTAGTTGCAAAATTTGAGGGGACCCATGAAATGCAATGAAACGTTGGTGCACATTGTTGTTGGCAGAACAGTTTTTGGCAGTCCTACTCAGACCATCCGCTGCTTGAAGAAGGGGAAATTCACATTTAACCATTCGAAGGCTGTTTACACACTTGTACAGATTAGCATTTGGAGTAAATCGCTCTGCTAATCCGGTTAATATTCTACTTTGTCATCGCGCACTAGTAGGGCCCAGTGGTTCCGTGGGATAACATAGACCTTCCACGTACTCGGACTCGGATCGGTTTTGTGAGTAAACCACGCAGCGTTACACATCACTCTGCATTTGTATGTTCTACCCCGTATAAACTACGCCATGTTTCTCCAGCTGAGCCTTAGTTAGTTATGCTCAAGTAAACGAGGTGTTATACTTACCTACGCAAAGTTTACAGTAACTGTACCTGAGACCTATTGTGAGCGAGACAAAAAATCAGATTGTAACGTTGGCAGCACGAAAAATAAATCTCAATCGCGACCCGAATGAACTAAGCAATAGGTTTAATGCTAATTAGCCAGCAAACTAAACTATTGACCAATGGGGAGAACGGTGATTGAACTTCATAATTTGCAATCTAACTGGGAGATAGCATGAGTTATCTTCCACTGCCACGCAGGTTTTCACCAGTGTGAATGACATCGGAGGATGGCCATTGTCATCTGACGAGCCGTAGCATGACGAAAAGCGAGTCTGCTGGGGTTTTTTTAGATGAGGGTTGTGCCATGTAGCTTGTGAGTTGGGGGGGGGGGACGAATATAATAAAATTACAGCTAAAACCCCCCTACTCATGTTAATTATTGACCGTGACAAATCAGCGTTCCTTGTTCAATGAACCAACACTTTTTGCCCGTCACCTGGAACGACTTCGTAAAATTCGTTACCGAGATCTGTATGCCCTGAGAATGTATGTAAAACGATGGATTATGCTTCAGAACTTTTTTGTACTCCCTTCGCCCCATTTTATCGCAGTTTGTGAGTTGACTGTGTGTAAATGAGTAAAATTTATGCGTCTACATTAAAACTTGTTGCAACCGTTTCAGCTCGCATTATATGTCCAATGGAATCTTCCAATTTTCGCCTGTGATTGGTTAATTCGGATTCACAAAATGTTAGAAGAATTCGAGGAAATTATCAAGTTCAGCAGTCACTTTCGGAGTTTTGGTCCTAGTGCAGTGAATGTCCATGTAATCGATCGTAGAACATGATGTGTTCTTTTAAATGGAGCGCTGCTGTTTCCCATATTGCCATACGCGTCTTAAGAAATAACTCTATTTTTCGAGATTTCCACAGAGTAGTTGGAGGAACTGAATGGCATAAGTAACAGTTCATCAAATTTTGACTCAGTCACAGAGTCATCACATAAGAGGAAATGCTATGTACAGCTGTTTCCCTTGTTGACTTTTGCGAATCCTAGCCCCAATGGGGTCAGATGGAATGAAACGGATGTTCAGAGCTTATCCGGAAGTTTGGGTCTATGGGCAATAAGTTCCGACATTTAGGTCTATTCCGGCTTGCCTGTTTGCAGATATTGAACAAAAACGCATTTTCACAACGGGCAGCATTATAAGGTGTATTCGATCAGTTTATTCTCTCGGAATTCCTGAGTCTCAATAACACTCCTTGTAGAGAATATAAGGCTGCCGAGAGTACAACTTCACCCAATGTTTATTTTTCTTCTCTAAACATGCGAATTCTGTCCTGTGGTTACGAGCAGCAGACCCAAGCATTAAACTCTCATTTCAATCTTCCATCACTAACATGCTCGTTACCCCAGCTTGCGTACATCTTCCCATGAACTTCATGCGCAGTTAACGTCATCTTTGTTTGAACCCTACCTGCGCCTACACCCTTGCTGCGCACCGATTATTAGTATATGTCTACCTTATCCTACTCAGTTGCGACCACAATACTGAATACTGCAAACAGGCTGACATCATTCTGTTTCAGTGTTTTCCTCATTCTCGTTCCATTCGTCTGATTAACGGATCTAATCACTTCGTTTGTGCGTGATTTCCGTGTTACTTATACCAGTTCTCAGCTACTTGCATCCATGAAATTCGCAGATTCCTTTTAACGAAATCACATTCTTTCATAAACGTCTCAAAATGGTCGTTAACATCTTCAAATTGCGTGGCTCAATAAACCTCTTATCTCTATGATCTACAGAGGCCGTAGCCGTCAGAGATTGACCCAAATCTGTGTGTATGCTGGGAACCGATAACAAGAGACCGTAGGTAGATGAGTTCAGCCTGGTCAATTTGTCTTTTCGGCTAGGCTTATTTCATGATACCATAAATTCACACGTCCGTAGTAGGCACATAAAAATATGCTGATAAATTTTTCCGTAATGAAATCGCGCGACCCTATTTTCTGCTTAAGGTTTCCTCGGAAACGAGTTATTCCATGTTCGTTTGTCTCATAAACACATGTGCATTTTGCTTACATCATTTTGTATCTCGGTCCCTCGGAAGTCCAGCTTGTTGGCTATGCGAACGAAGCGCTTGACACTGTAACCAATTTGAGCTAGTGTTATTGTTTACTATGTATTGTTAGAGCACCGTCACATATATTGGCGGTCCACTGTAGTCGTGTTCCTAGACATCAAATGTGCCTTCGATTCGGTTGATCGATGTGCCCCTGGGAACTGTCTAGCCAAGAAAGGTGTGCCAGAGAAATATGTAAATATTATCCGAGCATTATACGCGCGTAGCACGGTCAGAGTGAGGGCTTACGGCAAGCTGCCGCTGCCCTTCGAAATATCTAGCGGTGTGAGACAAGGATGCCCACTGTCACCTTTCCTTTCCAACTTCGCTATTGACGAAGTCATGAAGAATGCATTTACAGGACATGGCTTAGAAGGTGTGGAGCTTCACCTAGGAGAACGACTTCTTGTCGGAGTATACAGACGATATTGCCCTCATCTCTGGCAGCTCCAAGACGCTCCAAGTTGCACTGGAGAGATTAGCACTGGCTGTCAGTCGCTTCGGGCTTTGCTTTGCACCATCGAAATGCAAAGCGTTCCTCCAACATTGGCAGGGATCACCTTCTGCACTGACCCTTGGTGGGGATCAGCTAGAAGTCCTTTAGAAATTCACTTGCCTGGGAAGTTTTATCAGCTCCCTTGGGATTGAAGATGAAATCACGAACCATATATAAGAAGCTCGAAGTGCTTTTGCTAGTCTTCGCCGCCTATGGCGGCGGCGCTACATCACTCGTCATGAAGAGCAGAGTGTACAATGTAGCGGTAGGTTCGACCTTACTGTACGGTTGTGAAACCTGGCCCCTTAGATCAGCGGACAAAAAGAGGCTAGTTACGTTCGACCATCGATGCCTTCGTAGTTTGGCTCACATCTGGTGGGAACACCGCATGAGCAATGAGCGTGTTAGATGCCTGTTTACGGAACAGGAAAAGCAAATGAACCACTCAGCGCCGTCATTTCACGCACCATGCCCCGATGGCTCGGCCACGTGTTGCGCATGCTAGCCCACTGAGTTCCACGACGTGCATTGTTTGCTCACCGGGGTTTTGGATAGAAGAAGAGGAGGGGTAGCCAAGCGATGACTTGGTCGAGAGGAATGAAGGCCCTCACTTCTGAGCTGGCCTTGGTTGGAGCTTCACGGTTCCTGGTTGGGGTGCAAAAACGGGAAACACGTTTGGCTAGATACACTTGATGACAAGGCAAGGAGCCGACCTCAGTGGCGTTTCTGCTGTGAGTTTCTTTGTCCCTCACCATCCCTTTTAGCCTCCACTCCAATCACAATTTCATTTCGTAGCGTAATATAACTTTACATAATAATTTTTCTTGTTGCCTAGTAGCCTGCTGGTAGCTTAGCGGAACGATGCCCATAAGTTCCTGGTGGCTCAGCTGGCATTCAACCGTCTTATTTATCTTCTTTTTCTTTTATGTGTTGCGGCACAGTAGCTGAGGTATTTCCCAACTCTAGCTAACTTGTATGATGATGACGACGATGTATTTTTAATGCCTACTTAGTTGTTTGTAAACAGTACTGCTATCCGGTTCCGGTGTTGTTGTTGTACTGATCCCAGTGAAAATCTGTTGCTCAAATGTTCCTAGCAAATTTTGTCGCCTACAGCTTCATCATGGTGCAGTATTTACGACCACTTTGTTGAATTGGCATTGAGGAATAGTGGATTTTCTCAGCGTAATACACCCATCACCCGCGCGCATGAGCCCTCAGCTCTGATTTTCCCTCTTTTAATCAAGTACACTGAGGCATTTTTATAGTTCAGCCTTCCGACTCCAGACGGTTCAGTGTATTGCATACACCTTTAAATGGTATGAACCACCTAGAACATGGAGGAATCAGACATTGCTCAAATATATTCTGTATATGATATCAGGTAGGAAGTGTTTCCATATTTGTTGCTGACACACAAGATTAGAGATACACCGAGTCTCCGTGAGCCAAAACTACCCACACTTTATCTGTACAGCGCTGTTTATCTCAAGAGCAACAAGCATGAACAGATTAATGTGACATAATTGGTCTGAAAGCTTCTATAGGACGCAGTGCGCTGCGACAACCAAATGAATCTGGTCACCCGGATGGTTTGTTATTCACGCCGATTGTTTTGAATTCGTAGAGAGTTCCATAAAGGTGATAAACTCGGCGAAACTTATTAGTCCGTCCTCGTTTTTGTCATTCTCCTCCATCCACTGATCGATTTCTTCCTCAGTGCAACGTTGGTAACCGAGGCTATATATCAAATTTCGTACCTCATCTCTACTCAGGTGGCCTGAGTGATCCGTATCGATCGAGTCGAAGGCGAGTTTCCATGTTCTGACACTGATGCCAGTTCGGCCACAAAACAGAGGGGAATGAAGGAAGGGAAAGTGGAAGGAAAAGTGACGCAGGAGAAAAGTAGTTGTCAGACTGAATAGAGTGCAGTGGAATAATAGAAAAAGAACATGACTACCTCAGTTACATACTTCGTGCCATCGCGCCTCTTAGTTAAGTCGTATACCGTGCTAGGCGGAAGCTTCCACAAGCGACGACTATGGACACTAATTTAAAACGAGCAAAAGTATTGCTTGACAAGTCCCGTAGGATCACCGGGGTGGGGATTATAAACAATTGTTTAAAGTAACAGGAAGAAAGGAAAATTCTGCTTTGAGGTGACTCACTGATTTATTCACAAGAAGACATGCCGGTCTGCTCACCGCTACTTAACGGAGATGGCTGGTGAGCCCAGTGTTCACCCACTGTTCGTCTTTCGATAGAAACAGACTATGTCATGTAACGTAAATGGGATAGAGTATAGTCAGAGCTTTTTAGAAAGCCTTAATGTGGTGGCGAAAATAATGTGAGAGGGGAGGAGCGTTCCACGCTCTGGATACCCGATTGGAGAAAAAGGTTTTTGGCAATCAAGTTGATTGTGTGGTGTGTTCAGTTTGAACTGCTGACTTCTCAAGTTGACATTTTGACTAAGTTGCAACAGGTCACTACATGTGTGCTTGAAAATATTCAGTACTTGGTACATCATTATAACTTCTCCTCATAGGTGCTGATATTCGCCGCCGTACAAGCCCACGGTTTACAGTCTGCGGTGGTAGGAGAGGTGAAGCCGTCTTCAAAAGATTTTGGTCCCCCCACGTTGTGGAGCTTCGACCACAGCAGCATCATGTTTGCGCCAGTTTCGCCAAGCATGGATCGCGTTATCCAGGTAAGCCTCACCTAGGCGTTCAGCATGTGTGGAAACATTGTTGACTCGAACGTCCCAAACCTGTTTCGTAGGAAGCGAAGGTGCTGACTAGATTTTCTCCTTGGCTTTTCGGCCTGAGAATTATCGAACCCGACGACCAGTTGCAAAAGTAACCCGTAAGCCATAATACAACATGTATGCAAAGTGCTTCGCAGCAAAGAGGTTCTAACAAAATGAAGAAAAGCATGCAGACCTGATAAACTCTAGCTAATCTGTGCAAATCGAGTGCATACACGCGAACAGGTAAATGAGTAAACGATTCTCGCTTAACCCAACACCGTCTGCATTGGTAGCGAGTTACAAGAAAGGTCGTAGCTTTTAATGCAGACCTTTTTCTCTGAACGTCCTTTGATTGAATAGCAGTAGGGTAGAGGTTGACCAATATGGCAGCTTGCAAGCAGTTATGTTGTTATATATCGGTCATTCATGACTAGCTGGCTTAAGTCGGTGCGTGGTAAGCTCATGGGCTCGTATCCAGGAGGATCCGAAGGAAACGGTCATGTAACCCTTCGCTGGACCTGTGGTGGCAGTCTGGGTGCCTCTGGCTCTAGGAAGTTCCTCAAAAACTCCAAAAAGCTCATTGCTGTCCCCCAATTTGATCAAGACCCATCTAACCGGTCAAATCGGTCAGATGGCACTCTTATACAGTGTAGCGTGTCACAGAGTGGTGTTCACGACTTTTAGGGAATTTCAGTGAGGCAGATGTAAGCGGATGGTTGGAAAAGTTGGAAAACAGGAACAACGCAGCATTATTCAGTGCAATGTATCGTCTTCTTAGTTAAACCTTGATTCTAGGTCCACGGATTAGTACTATAGGCCTAATCATTTTCGAGGTGTAGGTCGTGAACACGTTTTACAACAAGAACCACATAACAAACGTAACCAGTATACGCTGTGCCCTAGCGTAAAGGTGTAAGTTATAGAACGGCCGATGCGATAAAGTAGTTTCGACTCGATCAAGTTTCCTTACCCGCCAAGTTGAGGCAGACAATGGTATGTGCAAAGCCCTATTGGGCAATGATGCAGTTATCTTTGGGTGATCAGTTGAAAGTATGGAACAGAATAGCTTAAAACTAAACCCATTTGGGACGACAAACAAAACGCTTGATGCGCTCGAGAAATACCAATGGAGACGTCATATGGATGAAAGTATTTCCTAGGGAACATCAAAATGCTAGGCCTCTGCAACATAGTTATATTGATAACAATTACTCAATTGTGACCACACAGTTGTCTACGCTTATGTTGCTTGCATGTAACGGAAATTGAGTTCTTCATCATTTTATACATTGGTGTTGAGTGGCGGCTATACTTACGCGAAGCAGGCGGATCGTAACGTCAGCAACAATAACCGCTTCCAGTCTCCAAGAGTATTCAAATCAAATGGATCTATGAAATTTCAATTTTTCAGTCAACACGCCATTGCCCTTACCAGAAAGAGACATTAGTCTCTATGAAATCTGCATGCAACAGATATAATTGCAAACCTGAATGTTAGTTAACCAGGTGCTCCCCGCCCTCTTATGTTTGTATTTCGACAAGCTACTTTTGTTCAGTCTACCGAGACGGTTGCTTCACTCTTACAGTCCCTCAATACTACGTGCAACGCCGATTGATGCTACTGCGACCCACGAAGACGCAATGTGCTAAGTAGCTTCATTTCCTAGATCCCTGTCACGATGCTGAAAAAGGAAAAAGACGAGTGCACATCCGTCCCAAGACTAGTGAGGGTGAGCTAAGTTCAATGAGTCGGAAAGTGTCGATGGTTCCCGTTTGACCGACTTGCATGAATTCAAACTACCTCTGTCAGCAGATTACATCTCAACAGAAATCCCTGCTTGTTGGTCTTGTCGTGTTTTTCCTTCACAGAGTTGTGTTACCCTTATGGTTAGATACAACACGGTGATATGGGTGGGCGTTTAATACTGAAGAGTATAGCGACCGCGTGTACATGGCAACAACGACACCTGTAAAAAGACAAGCAGATTATGAACGACCAATGTGTAGCGCATGCTGCAGTTTCACCAGAGATCAAAGCATGTTACACAAAACTCAGAAAATAGTGCATATAACGGTTTTATTTTATTTGGTATATTGTCCAAAGAATTCAAACAAACGTGGGAAATCTCTAACCTGCCACACATCTGTTGTGTAAACGCAACTGCGATTCCAACCGGTTGAGACACCTTACTGTGGCGTGGAACAGATTTTTCTACAAACGCAATATACTAGTGCAGGTAACTGTTCATTAAGATGACTTAAAACCATGTCGAATGTTGCGCGATACAAAGCAACCATATAGAGAACGACAACCAATCGGCCCAACATGAGTTACCATCGCAATTAACGCTGCATATGAAGGTGGACAAGCGGGTGGGGTCAGTTACAGACACACAAGCCATTCTAACCTCCGAAGTAGTAGATCATTGAATATAAACACGGTGTCTGCGCCGTAGATGAGTCATTTGTTTGCGCAGGTCAAGAAGGATCGACTCGAAGGATATGGACCTGTCGTGAGAAATATCATCCGTTCTCTAAAACGGATCGATTTTTGTCGCTGCTTTCCACACAGTAAAGGTTGCACATACACTCTACAACAGCGTGTTTCACCATGAAGTCAACTGAACAGGATACGGACAAGAACCCAACTGTGGACTATTATGAGACCAAGTTAGTGTTTTGTGGATAATTTGTTCAACACTTGAAAAGATAATGAGACTGCAAACTCAAAAGTCCTGCTTGTTTGCGACGAACAGTGAGCAATGATTTACTACGGGCAAATATGTTCATGTTTTACAAGTCCGGTCTGGAGGCAAATTTCATGAACACAGCTGGAAGAAATAGGTGGCACAGAGAGCTGTTCGCCGCCCCTACTCCATGGTCCACCTAAGTTCATACGATCCTTGGCATAGTTAAAACATGGTAGCTAAGGATAAAGACGACTTTGCTGGAGGCGGACCCCGAAGGGGATAGATGGACCACCATGTTTTATCGACCCAAGCTGTATTATGGTTTATGCTATATGCGGTCGTATGACCTATACAACTGAGGACTATAAAGCGGTAATCGTATGGTGAAACGGAAACTTCATCAAACCATTTTAGATGAAACATGGAGCAACAGAATCGCTGGCAATATATACAGGCGATTAACTGAGGATGTTCCACAGCTTCAATCATATAACTTTCGGGTCCAAGCCAATAAACTAGTATATACTAACACCTGACGTGGGATACATGATTATAAAATTATTCCGCGTGCAGTGAAATTGCACAAGGTGTTTAGGTAGTAAATTCGTTACAAGTTATGAGGTTAGGTGCAATAGATGCCCCATCATGGTTTCACGATGCTTTGAATATTGACAACGGACCTCAATGACCGCAGTCAAATTCCCCTCATGGGTGGTGTGGGGATTCACATCGCAGGTAGACGAAATTCGTGACAGGTGGACACTCAGTTAGAAAATCAGATAGCGCTGAATAAGTTGTGTTGGTCGGGGCACGTACGACGTATGCTCAGTCACCGCTTACCGAGGAGGACTTTGTTTGTATCGCCAGATGTAGAGTGACGCAAGGCTCGAGATAGGCAAAAGTTAACTTGACAGCTGGGATTGAACTCACTGACTACAAAACTGGGTGCCGTTGGTTTGTCTCGCCGAACAGGTTGAACACCCTGACTACAAAACGGGGTGCGTTGGTTCGTCTCGCCTCACGGGTTGGAGTTCACGTGACTAGTCTTATGTTTGGCTCGAGACGTAAGAGCACGTGGCCCACTGTATGCACCAGTGGCGCGTCTGCTCTCGTCTCGTAATCAGACTACCAGTTTAAAGTGTGTTCGGTACTGTGTTATCTACGGAGCATTGGCTGGTTATTATGCCGGGCAGTAAGATGGCAAGAAAACTGTCTGGCCCATACCGTCTTATCTTTGCACGAGATGTTGTTGACTCTAAGCGTAGGCGGCTTGACCATGAATGTTTGCTGAAGGTATTAAAGTTTTACCCCAAAGTTTTACCCCAAGTCCTCCTTCTTTCCCTTTTGTTATTCCTCTCTCCGTAGGTCACCGTGATTGCATGACAGCGAAGCGTCAGTTTAAATGGCTGAGGTATTGCTGCTCGAGATGATGAGGACACTTTCAGACTGCAATCAAAACCGAGGGATGTTCTGAAAAGACGAATGTTACAAGGTTCCGCCGCCTTGTACAGTCTGCTCGTTTTCGTACTAGCCACAAATAAAGGGATCATATGATAAAAATCATAAGTTGAGCTTCGCTCAAATACAGGGTGAGGTTAAGGTAAGAAACTTGCCATCCAGAAACACTCATCCCCTAAATGTTTTATTCGGAATATGAAAGGCACTGAGCTTTGTTCACCTTTCGAGGCTGCCCGTAGCTTAAAACTAGCGTGCTTATCTTGTAATCTGACGGCGTGGGGCCAGGCGACCCTCGCAGTAACCTTAGCTCAAGTGCGACTGGTGATGGCTGCTCGGCAGTGAAGCACCAGTACTGCCTACCGGCGTACTGCGAACGCATTTGGTTCATTTCCTTCGGAAACATGTCAGCAGTACACTTCGCACATGCATCCCGACAGTCTAAACCCGTCGACTAAATCTTTACTAGCTGGAAACGATGACCGCTGGGCACAATGGAGGTTAGCAGCAGATATGAGTACGTATGCGGTTGTGAGAATGGGATTGATTTTCCGTTGAGCTGCAAGTAACTGTCTGCATATCAACCTGCGCACTAATTTGCTTACACAGCTGATCACGAATTTTGGATCATGTCAGGAGGTACAAACAAGTATTGGGAGAAATTACATGTTATGATGACAGAAGGATACCGATGAAGCGAAGAAGCCGTCACTGGATGGATTGGAATACGTACAGACGAGTGTAGGGACTTAAATCATCTTCAACTTACTCGGATGAAGGAGGGGGGTTGAGGCCGAGGGCTGCCATATACTCTTCTAATGTGACCTTTCCGTCTCCGTCCAGATCAAAGAGAGCCATAAATTCCTGTTTTAGGGACATAACAGAGCACTTCTGGGTTAGACATCCATACCATCACATACAAGAAAGAGAATGTATGAAATCCTGTATAAAAATCCACCCTACCATCGCTGTACTTTCAGGCAATCCCGAGTAGCGAATGCAACGTCGTATGTCGTGCACATCGAGGCAGCCATCTCCACTATAGTCCATTCGGTGAAATTTTTCCAACAACGAACGCTTATTACGCTGCGTCAAACGCATTACGATGGAACTCGCATCGCAAATGTTACAACCTAGACCGAAAATGCTACCATACTAAGCTCAATAACATGGCACACATGCTACTACGCTCTGGTACCTTGAGTGTGCGGTAAAACGACCAATCAGCAGATTTGACTAACGAGGCCATAGTGCACGGAATACCGCATGTTTCAACAAAATGTTTAATTCCGTCTTGGTAGAATTTATTGATTTGAACGTGCACCTGAGGTTATCCGACGGCCTACGCAAGGTGTGCGGTGTAACGTGCAGTTGAAGCATAAAGCAAACCACCATGACATGGCTGGCCCTCATGTTTGCTAATCAGAAACAATCCAATCAAATGGACTCCAACAACAACTGTGCAATAATTGGTGAGAGTGGTTCATTGGAAAATGCTTCGACGTGAAGTAAAAACCCGCCTTCTTTTTAATGCATAGTCTAATCAATCCGGCGATTGAGAATTGGGACTGCATGTGTGCATAAATTAGGTTCAACGATCTAGCGGAAGGTACACATTCTGTTTGGAAAACAAGCAGTCGAGGTTAGTTCAAATTGGACCATCTGGGAATTAAATCCGAAGCTTGTTCTGTCCCGCTTAAGCTCATTTAAACTGGAACATCGATACATTCTATTTGTGACTGCGAGCAGCCACAGGAGGGTTTTCTTTCAAATGCTACAGTCCTTCCACGTGTACATGGGCAATGTCTTTTTGGTGTCATTGCATCATTCGCGGCAACCTACTGCAAATGCTTCCCAACACCTTAAGCCGCCGTAAATTTGTGATGAGCTCACCTTGATTATGTTCTGCTAGTGCAGCTTTGGGTTATCAACGCTTCGTCTGTATGCACACTGTTGGCTATACGGCAGATGCTTCGGTATCCGGGTCGTGACAATGCGGATGACTAGTAAGCGTCACCCCAAATGTCGCAGTAACAGCATTCAATCCATTCCACTCCGGTGGACCGATTTCATATCAGAGACTGTCAAGCCAGTAGACAAACAAAATCCGACGCACGAATTACTGCTAGAATCATCCCAGATACCTGATGTCAGTCGTGTATAGCGCCCATGCCTTCGTGGCGTAGAAGGGAAGAGACAGCGCCATTGCCTTGTACATAGACAGTTTGGTTCCAACCGTTTGCTGATGATACGTCCCCATCCTTTGTGTCTGTTGGCCGAATGAATCATTCGCATTCGAAACGCGGGGACGCATCTCGCAGATCATATGCTAGTCTGTTGACAGCATGTTTTGCGATAGCTAACTTTCGATAAAGCTTGAAGAAGTTCTTCAAAAGTTTTGGTGTGGAGGCTAAATCCATTCTCGGTGATGGCTGCTAAAATCGGATAGCCTTACTTATGTTGATGGGGAGCCCCAGAGTAATTGTCATACATTGCAATTCATCCTAGCTGTGCGCAAACAACGCGCAGTCATCGGCAAACATCAACATCTTGATGGTCGTCTCACTGACTGGCTTTCTCGCCCAGAAACTGCAGCTTTCGGCAACCCACCATCAATACGGTGCTCGACCCGAACACCGTAATCACAAACATCAAAAACACCAGAGATCGTCACGTTTATGTAAATATTAAACAGGGTAGAGGCTAAGCCACAACCTTGCTTTACACCAACAACCACATTAACTTAATTAGTGGTTTACTTTAGGGAATCATCAGCAGTACGCATTCCATCGGACCCCTGGTAGGGCTCGAACCCGCAACTCGACTGTTGCCAGTCCGTGGTTGAGACCACTGAGCTACGGGGGACGGCAACGACCATCGTGAATAATTTACTAGGTGTGATATAGCGCCACTCACTATCCGCTGACTTATACGTTGCTGCCGTGCAGAGGACAGGGTAGCCCCCTCACCAGGCGACGAGCTTACCAAACTTAAGCCGCCAAGTAACTTATGGCATTATAAGCAGTTTGGTCGAGTTGCGGGTTCGAGTCCTACCAGGGGTCCGATGGAATGCGCACTGCTGATGATTCCCGAAAGGAGGAAACGCGCGTACAGTGCTTTTCCGGGCGTGTGGTCGCTGTCTGAGTGAGTCTAGATGTGACGAATCTCTACCTACACCATTCAACTCCCCCTACTACTTTTCTGTAGTGGTTTACTGTTGGATCGTGGATCGCCCATCAAGTGTTTTGGATTGCGACACGAAATTTCATTTTTAACCACGGTTGACTTTGAAGTCAGCCTATGCCACTCCGATCACTGGGACCGTATCCGAATGGAGAGTTTCGGTGTTATCATCCCCATCCCTGCACTCCACGACCGACGGGTTCATCCTTCTTTAGACTTCATAGGTAGGGATAGTCTGAACTGGCAGTGGAACTCGGCACATAGTGGTTGGGGACTAATGCCATCATCTCTAAGCTATTGATATCTGTGCTCAGCGCTTAACATAGTGGTTAGAAGTTAAATGTGGGGATTTGGAATAGCCACCGCGTGTCTGATTGCGAAAAGCAATCTCAGCTGTAGCCTACATTGACTAGGAAGTCAGCCTCTACTATTTCCAGCACTGTAACCAGATTCGACGTGAGGGATGAGGGTGTTCCGCTAGTTAATCCACGATACGCCTAGGGAACTGCGCCCTCATTCTCATATACCTGTGCAAACATTCAGTACTACTCACGAAGTAAGTCGGGAAACCAAACTTTTCCAACACCAGCCACAGTACATCAATTCAAATGTCTTGGTGAAATCGATGAATTGCGAGCCCAATGACTGCATGCACCCACGAAATTTCTTCTGAAACTGACGAGCTGCTGCTCGAACGGAATCAGCACTGCGTTTCAACCACGTTTGGTTAAGGACCTGAGGGACCAGGAGCTTGAGCGGGATTCGGGAAATCACCTGCCCCACACAACTTAGCAAGCTGATGCCACCGTAATTCGTGCAACGCTGCTTGCTGCCTTCGCCCTTGTAAAGTGGTAGCGCAAGAGCATTCTTCAAGTCAGCTGGCACCTATCCTTCAAATTACACACGTTCCATCAAGTGGTGCAGCGCACATAGCAAAGCAGGTCCACAGTTTCTTTCGCGGTATCCCATCGGCATCATCACATTTGCCGTTTTGAAGCTAAGGTAGTGCTCGCTGTGTCTCATGCTGTGTCGGATTGTTAGCAAGACTTTTCTTTGTCTCTTGATATTGCAATCATTGTAACGTGGCACAATCAATCTCCTCACGGTTGTTCAAGAGATGGTAGAAGTGCTGTTGTCAGAACTTCGTAATATCAACAGCCTGTATGCGGGTAGCGCCTGAATTAGCATCCACCAGCGTCTGCAGCGGCTACAAGTTGGGTCCAAACATTGCTTTCAAGACTGCACCGTTTTTATGCTGCCGGCATTCGGCCTAGGGTTCCATCTGCTCCGCCTAGTATGCACTTTGATGCAACAGAGCTCTCTGCTCAATCGCTGGCGTATCTTGAGAAATTTACGCTCTTTTACTGAGCCGTCAGATTCTTTCTCAAAAGTAATAAAAGTGGCATTCTTATCTGGCACTAATGCGTCAACGGTTGCACAGTTGCCATCGAATTAAACGGATCGCTTACAGTTTGCGCACCCGATGCTTTTCCCGGCAGCAGCCGTCACCTGCTCACGAATGTGGTCCCACAGGTTGCTCATTGAGGCTATAGGTTAGAAGTCTCCAAGGCGCTCAGTCATTGCCATGCGTTTCTCTACAGCACCTAGGGAAAGGACATTAAATGGGTGCCGAGTCACGGCAGGTGAACAATGCACATATTAACGAAAATATGAGTACAATTTAGACCGCACCAACTTGTGGGCAGTGCGACACTCAGATCCGCGCAGTACATGTGTCACGCATTTCACGTTGGCGCACAGGTGCGTGGCCATACCGGGGGTGCGTCCAAATAGCTATAGTACCAGTATATATTTCAAACTGTGTGTTCGTGATTGTCAGGCGCACAGTGAGAACAGCCGGTCACCGTTCCCATTGGCTATGCCAATACCATAAGCTCTGATTACGTCTGCCCACACTGCTGCGTCAGGCCCGAAACGCTCGTTGAAATCATATAGTAAGAATAGTCCATTGCTTCTGGGCACTTACCGTATCACGGAGGATAACTGACCATAAAACTGATCAGAATAACACATGTTGGTATCATACGTGCTAATGTAAGTCCCAACTGTGCTGCTTCCAAGTCGAATTGTGATCTATTGTATGCTTATGCCTGTACGCTCTGTCACCAGTTGGCCATTTGGGCTGTCGGATGGTAAAAATCCGACCCCATGTTCAAATGGTGCTTCGGCGGGATTTCCCACCCAGTTGAACGGATAGCCACACCAACTTCATGCAGGTTACCATGCTCATTGAGCCGGGTCTCGCTCAGCTCCGCAATATCGATGTTGTAGCGCGCCAGTTCCATCGCGACCACTCCAGTGCGTCGCTCGGGACGCTCACTCGTATTCCGGTCAAACAGTGTGTGTAAGTTCCAGTACCCCACGTTGACCGCTTTGCGCGGAGGCATACGATTGCGTTGGCTGGCAATCGTCTGGGTGGTGAGGACTTGGATATGAGGCATTAAGAGTTAGATGAAACGGGGACGGGGAGAGAATGTACAGAGGAAGAAGAAAGAAAGGAGGCGCTAGCGGTAGCATGTTTCGCTTATCCACCCAGCCGAATGCAACAGATAAGGCGACCTTTTTCCTAAGGCCACTGAGCGACGGCCGATTCACCGTGGAATTTTTATTATTTGCGAAATTCATAGTTGGGGGTGGGCTAGGATACTGCTAGTTCGTCTACACTTCACAGGAGAGCGACTCAGGTGCTCGAGCAAAGCTTTATATTTTAGGTAAACCAGATAGGTAGCGGGCTGTGCGTCATGAGTGTGTGAACGTATCTACGCCTACAACGGAGTGTATTGTCTCTCAGCCAGAATTGTGTAATCCAACTCCCACCCAAAGAGCGCTACGGGGAGGCGACCAGGACGAGGCCACGGTAAAATATTAGGAACAGCAAGTCCACGATCTGTACTGGTCCAGCCACCACAAGCTGCAGATCACCATGGGTTCTCTCCCCACCGCAACCCGCACACAAACCATGTAATGCGCTTGTAGGCTTTTATCTGGATTATGACATCACTTTAATACTCTGGTCCAAATTCTTTGTAACTAGGCGATCTGCGCCGTCACGAGGTCGATTGATCTCTTAAACTGTAGTGTGCCCAATTTGGTTTGCAAAATGCCTAGGTTGTTTTACAAAAAGTCCATTGTGCTTTGCCAGACTTCCAATTTATTTGGCAAAACGTACGAAGAGGTTTGCAATACATCGCTTTTAGAGAGAAAATGGCATATTACTGGTAAAAGAAGCAGATGTACAACAGATTCCTTGCTTGACCAAAATGCAAACAAAATCTATTGAAAAGAATACAAAGTGTCAAAATGAAGAACATTTTTATGGGCACACCCCAGTATTCACATAGTGGCATGCGGTACGGAGCGCATCACGGTTGTGTAGGTTGGCATTGGTTGTGCGACTTTCATTGCATTATACCCTCCGTCGCTGTACACAGGTTGTATCTCGTAATGTAATTGAGTTATGGAAACGTCAAGGCGTTTTTAAGCACAGATAAAGAGCGTGTGAAAGCGGTTTTACTTTGGGAGGGCGTTCCATTGCTAGCACACACAGGGCTATTAAACGTTTCGCCGATACTTGCCGACTCCATTAGGTGGCTAACTCGAGCTGGTGACCCCTCAAATTCGTATTGTGGTGGAGTAATAGTACTTGGCGGCAGACATGGTTGGGGTTCCTCAAAATTTGGAGAATGTGGACAACCTCACACTTAGACGAACTAAACTGGAGCGGATTATGAGTTGACTATTCATGCGCTCTGTCCAGGTCTTGCTGAGGTTCACCGTGATTCCCTTGGTCGGTGGTTGCCCGACACACCTTGATATCATTAGGGAACCACAGAACGATCGAGGTAAGCAAACGCGTTAGCTCGTTAATGAACAGGAGAAACAGACGCGGTCTTAGAACTGATCCTTGTGGAATTCCATATTCGACATGAATGGGATCGGACATCACACTTCGAACACCAACCTGCAGTTGCCGATACTGTAGGATATTTCTGATCCACCCGAGGACAGAACCGCCAACTCCATAGCTTAGGAGCCCGTGAGAGTGCGGTTAATTAGTCAGTCAAAGGCTTTGGACAAGTTAAGGTAAATGACGTCGGTCTCTCTATCTTTATTGAGAGTTTCCGTCCAACTAGTGCGTACAGTGTGTTGGCTGCGCATAAATGGTATTGACAGAAGGCGCGCTTCTCTGGTGCTTTGGTGTCGTGACGTTCTATATGGTCGGTTAAACTGTTAGCGGTGATTTTTTTCCCTCGCCTTTGCGAGTACAGGGAAAAGGACCGCTGGTACCGAGCTATGGTCACTTTTGCGAATTAGGGCGATTAGATGATGTGTTCACATGGTAGGCACCGTTTGCTTGTCTAGGCACGATTGGGCGAAATGCGATAATGGCACGGCCAGGGTTGTTGCGGATACGTTCAGCGCTGTCGGATGGATGTAGTCGATTCCGGTAGAAACGTAGGTGCGCAATGAGAGCAGTTGCTTCAACACAGATGTGGCCGTACAAGAGGTTAATGAGTGCTGAAATTAAGGCTATGGATGAAGGTACGTAACATTGGCGAATGCCTTGCTAGAACGTCGGAGCATGCGGCATCCCTAGGGCGTCGGATGCTTCTTCAGAGTTTTGCGCCACTTCGACCGCCGAGTTAAGTGGGGGAGGATACTGAGCTACACTTTCCGGATGGTGTTGACATGATTAAATAGAAACTTTTTACTGTCGGCAAATTTACATGCGAAATGAATCTAGTGTGTCGATTTGTCCTCACGGACAAGCTTGTTAAAATGGTTGTAATGGGTCAAGCAATCGCTTCAGGTTTCGGGACCAAGATGACCTCTGTAAGTATGCCAAGCTGCATTCCTTATTGACATGCGTTTGTGGGTTCTACTTCTGATGCAAGACGAGGGATTGGTGAAACGAACTCTCTTCGTTTCGGAAGCAGTTGCGAGCAGTTTACTAAAGCGTCCGAGAAAATTGATCCAGGTGCTGTCATTTGGGTCATCTTAAAAATATACCCTTTCGGCCGTCGCAACCAGATGGTTCAATATGTTGTAGCATATGACTGTGCGTGTTAGTTCAAGGTGTTCCTACGGATATTCAACGTAACACACATAGTAATAAAGTCTGGTGACATGGTCACTAACCCTAGTGGAATATCTACTAATGGCCCGTCGCTCATGAGTTCCTCATTTGTAAGTACGAGGTTTAGTACCGTTGGCTTGTTATCAGCTCTGTACCTGTTAAATGCTGGGGACACTTTTTCCCTTCACCAGGGAGTTACGTTAGAGACCATCGCACTGATAGGAGCACATCACTTTAATTGAGCAGTCTAGGAGATATGTATGTTCAGCCTACCTTTTAATCATGTCCAATCTAAATGGACAGCAAGTTGTGCGTCTTTCGGACTGGTGGGTTAAAAATTGGTGGACCTCCTGTTCCTCTATCAATCGTCGCAGGCAGAACCTCTGGGAACTCTACCGATCTATTTGCGCCTGCCGAACCCGAAGCAAGTTTCGAAGGAAAAATGCTAGTGCACGGTGCGATTAACAAGAGCAGGATGATTCTCGATAGGATGCATTTTGGTATCTGCCTAACTGGATGTAGTCATTCCTAGTAAACACAGTCCATGTGACATCTTTTCGCTTTTAAATACGTGGATTTGTCTACTGATACTACAATAACACGAAGCAAGTGGGCCGAAATAAATGGGCTCAACCTATAATTGGCGAAGAGCTACGATGAATTGAAAACAAGTGGGCAAGAATGAAGAGCTGTGTCGAGCTCGCCACTCTGCAGAAGCACGTGATGGAACTTTAAGATCAGTAAAACAAATGGTGCTGAAAGGTACAAAGACCAATAGAATGCTAATTTCGCAAACTACTGAAAATGTTCCAGTCTCAACACAGTAGGCTTTCCACTTTTCACGATTGGCTTTCACTTTCCGCTGAATATCTCTGTGGATAACGCATATCTCGTTGGTTGTGCAGATGGTTTGCTCCGGACAGACTAAGGGCAGCACGAGCTGAATTCGATCACATGCTTCAGTTCAGTATCGTCAGAACCTCCAATAGTCCACGTGCACCGCCTCTCCACAAGGGCCCGATCTAGGTTAGTGGAGACTGGCGTCCTTGAGGCGACTATTGAATTCCAATTGCTATCCGATCCAACAGATCGTGAAACTCACCTCCAATCTGGCAGTTAAATACCTCTTTAGGAAGACCGACGGTCGGTGCATAAAATCACGTAGTCTTAGCGGAAGCGGACATCGCTAAAACCTCCGTGACAACTCCATTTGGTTTGTTCGAGTTGCTGCGCAAGTATTTTGGTCTAAAGGACGCCGACCAAACTTTGAAACATTAAAAAGACCAAGACTGTCGTGGCTCAGATTTCGTTGACGCATATCTTGATAACATCTTAATCGCGCGTTCTTCACGAGAAGTGCAGTTGCGCCACGTACGAAAACATTTAGACCTTTTATTTCAACACTGAGTAACGATCAACCCAAAGTGGTGGCTTAGTGTCGAATCGGTCAGTTTTCTCGGCCATCATATCTCGCCTGTAGACGTCGTACCAGTACAGGATAGAAATAAGGCCATTATCAACTACGCCGAACCTTAATCTTTCAAACACTTCGACGGCCTCGCCAGCTTTTATCGCAGCGTCATTGATACAGCCCCCTTGAGACCTACTCCGACAGATGTTTACGAAATTCGACTTTCCTACTGCAGCACTCGCCGCATATCGGGCTTCGAAAGAAAGTGTCGCCGATATAGTTTCTACAGAGCATCACGACCCGACAGCTCTAATGTCACGCAGTACGGACTCTACTAACGTGTCAATTGGAGCCGTTTTACACAATTAGGTGACGCTTGGCAACCACTGGCATTCTTCTACAAACGCTTGCAATCTGCTGAATCTCGTTAAGGTACGTTCGATAGGGAATTATTAGCCACCTATTTAGGCATGTACTACCTACCGAGGTTAATATTCCATCCATGATGCTTCTTCACCGCAGCTGGGCTAAACAATCATACACTTAATCCAGGTCTTTTAATTCTAAATATAAGTCACCCCATTTTATTTGGTTTGTTCAGTTCTGTTATTCTGCTGCATATTCTGTGTCAATTTTACGTGCTTGCTTCCCCTCAAATTCTTTGCTGACTGTTTGACATCCCGGTGTGGGTGTGCTTGTTGTGGGTGCTTAAAATTTAACACCATCCCCTTCGATTACTAGTTCTAGGAGACTGTGAATCGTTGCATTGGAATGCGGTATACGGTCCTCGTAACTGTGCTAGACTCAACGAGCGTTTCCATCCAGTGTGGAGCGGACTGCGGCCTAGCCACCGCCATGTGTATGTCTGGTACGAATGATTTCCCAATTAGGCCGGAATGCTTCTGTTCTGTTGGTTGAAGGAGCGTGGGCCGGCTCCATTGATGAAACGTGGCTCCCATCCGCATGCCTCCCGGTCTTATTCCTTCGGGTTTACACCGGATATGAGATATGTGGGTGGAACTGTGAGTGGCGTAGCCCAAACCACCCATGGTCCCTGTGACTGCCCTATGGAGGCCACCGTGACAGGCCGCCAACCAACCAACCAACCGCGTAAGTGAGATGATGTGATTTTACAGTGGGATACTTGTGACAAGGTCTTGTAGTTCGATCTTGAATCTTTCGCTGAGAGATGCCGAGGCGGCCAGATCATGCACATTGAAATCGTCAGAGATAAGAACGTGGTTGTAAGCTTGGAATAAGCTTTTGTCACAGCTAATATTAGGAGGGAATCAAAATCTGGAGTGGCCAATGAAGGAGCGATAAAGGACTACCACGAAGCAGTTGTCATTGTATTTAAGACGCAAATGGCACCATAGTAAATCGGGAGCCCCCTGCTCCGGATCGTCAAATGTTTCTCACTGCAAGCCATTGGAATAGTTTAGTATTACACCACCTCCTCTGTTGGGACGATCGTGTTGGAACAGTAGTGTGCCCTGAATCACTATCTCGCTATCCGTAACTTCCAAGTCTCGGCTTTGGACATGAGATCCCAAGCGTTTATTGTCTGAGACAACCCCAATTCCGCTATGTTGCTGATGAGGCCTTGAGGATTGATACACACACAGGAAAGATTTTCGGTTCACAGCAACGATCCGAAAGATATTTGGCTCGGTCGAGAGGTTGTGCCGACCGTTGTATGCTAGGCTGCTAGTCGTTTATTGATGGTATTACTAGCGAATCACTTGGAGCTAGTTTTGGGCACACACACGCACAATGCATACAGAGTGGATACAGGATTGCATGGGAAGATCATCGCTTCCTTCAGACATACTACCAGTGAATTTCGAATAGGATCCCAACGCCGTTTGCCTGCTGAGATGGCGCTTTAAGTCTGGCGACAGTTTCGCTCGCTGCTTGAACCAGAGCTCCATTAGCAGTCTGTTTCGAAGTGACTGCGATCGCTCTAGTAGCCTAGATACCATCTACCTCGTTTGTAACACTAGTATAAGTATCCTTGTGCCGTACCCTTTGTAGTTTGCTGACTTTGACGGCTTTGAGGGAGAAATAACTGCAACGTCATCCAAAAGTAGGGTCTCACGGCGCCAATGCTCCTTATCGTGAGCTTTTGCTTTACATTCATCTAGTTCAAGAAACGGGGCGCCGTCATGATCAAAAAGGGTTCTGACTACAGCGTCTCGGCGGAACTCTTTTAAGCTCTCCATCCCTCGCTTGCTGTGACCCCTGGAAAGCTGTAGACCAAACAGGGTCTGTTCTGGAGACGAACTGTTTAAAGCAACACTGCTTTCACCTTATCGACAGTGTTTATCACAACACCAAGAAGCCTGGCTTCACCATAGTGCTTGGGATTCGGACGGCCGGTGCTCAGGGTCAATTTGGGGGCTTAGTCAGAATAACGAGTGGTAGACGTATAGTGCTCTATTGGCTCAGTTAAACCATCTAATACCCTTTAACGAATTCTATGTTGACTCCGGATCGTTGGTATATATATATATAATGGACAGTACATTCCGTTACTTCCGAGTGTCCTGCGGAAGAGTGTGATCCGTGGTTGGGAGACCGAGCGATTTGCTACGCATCATTGCAGAGCTGCCTTTCACATTAGCCTTGGGTATGGTAGTAGAAACAGTGCTTGTTGATTTTTGTGTGCTCTTTTATGCAACAACCGCGCAGCTGTAAACGAAATGTATCCTTGGCCTCCTTGAAGCCCAGTGGGAGGGAGTGGGTTTGGGGGAAAGTGCTTAAACTGTTCGGAGGTAGTATTATGAAGCTCTTGAGCGATTTGGATTAGTAGCGGTGTTTACGGAACTCACTTCGTTAGTGTAACACCCGACGTTGAGGAACTGGCTTGCAGTAGCTTTGAGTGGAGGGCCTGTGTTATGGATTCTGTTAGATGTTATATCCGAGGACGCAGAGAATCAGAGTCGTAACTGGACAATGGCATCGACACCATAAATTCAATGAACAACGATTCTAGTATATCTCGACATGCGTACGAACGAACCGTCGACTTAGCCAGTGAGCAGCAAGGATACGCCTAGTCCTATGAATGTTAAAGGTTGAGTGTTATGACAACAAACCAATAGCATGGGTGAAAGAACATGGACGTAGTTTTGACCTCTTTCGCTTTTTGAAATAGTATAATCGCTTCCTGTAAATTAACCAGAAAGTGTGAACGATAAAACGCATTATTTAGTGTTTCCCATTAAAGCATAATGGTGTACATGATGTCGCATCCGGTCGGATCGTCGCACGCTTCCATACGGTGTGCCGGGGAAATACTCACCTGTTTAAGCAAATGTTGAGAAAGAGCTGCACGCAACTGCTTTGCATTCAACGTTGCTCCATCTGTCAGCATGTTGGTCCCTGTATTGAGAACTGATTCTATACAGGTCGGTGGTCTGGTTGTTCTGTCTCCCTTCCAAGAAATGGGAAGCCTCATACGAACGAATGTCCCACTGGGGTAGATTTTCCCAGTTCATCGGTATTTGTCTTAGTATGCAGCCCGCCTTCCGTATTACGCTTGGTCGGCGCTTTCTTCAGTCGTGATGGATGCGTTTAAATGAGTTCCAATTATTCTCCATAGCAATCATTTGGACGAGGTTTTCGTCATTTCAGTGTGGGCTACGGTTCTATACACATCTAAGGTCCCAAGGTGCGCACGACAGTTGAAGAAGTTATAAAGACGGTTGCGACTTTCAACTAGACCATTAGAAGCAGGATTGCAGGGCACCGCTATTTAGTGTCTGAAACCATCGCGCCTCCGGTACTCGGCGTGCTCATGGCTCTGCAACTGAGGTTCATTGTCAGTGCCTATCTCTTGTTACAACACAAACTTTGCAAACACGCATCGGCACCATTTAATGGTCGTACTTGTAGTGGTATCTCCACAGAAAATTGCCTCCAACCCTCTTTTGTAGAACCAGGTAACAACTAGCAACTTCCGTTTCATTGGAGGGCCATTGGTGAATGGGCCCACTATATTAAGAGCAAATTTTGTCCCTGGCTTCATTGTGTACTCGATAGGCTAGATTAGAACTTCCAACAGCCTTGCACTTTTATCAGATTGCTGGTAGGCGTAGCGTTCACGAATCATTGCATCGGAGTTAGCATTCAATTTTGGCCACCAGTGTTTTTGAGCACCCGGGAGTTTGTTCGTAACGTGCACGGGTGTCCTTCACGTGCGCATTCAGGCACTGCCGGAATAAGTGTTCTAGGTATAACAAAATGTTCATCTCATAATACAATCGCTTACGGACGACAATTTATGCTATCTGTAAAATGGGAGTAGCACAAACTGAATTTTGCCGCGGTTTGGCCATAAATTAGCTAAGTATTGACGAATTTTTATCAGTACTAGATATTTAACAGTGTTTTCTCGTGTCCGGTCAAGTATTTTAGCCAAGGATGCTCCAGTTGAGAGGAGGGATGTCATTTTTCCTTTCCAAGCCTTCACTTTCCCCTTCGTTGGATAGCGGAAGTCTAGAAAGGGCGTCTGTAAGTTGGTTAGAGCAGCCTGGCACGAATGTGGTTATATAACCGTAATTTACTAGACATGAGTACTAACGGTTTAGCGTCACTGGTTTTTGACCCTTGTTACCCCGGTTGAGCATGTTTGCCAGTGCAGAATAATCAGTGCATAAGGTAAATCAACGCCTGAAAAAGTAGGAACGCCGTTTCTCACATGCCCATTTTCGCCAGTGGAATAATATCTTTCGGTGACCGGTAGAGGGTGTGAGGCGTATACATTTACTTCCTCATTACCATCTTGCTACTGGAACAGAACTGCGACTAACCAAACACCCGAGGCATCCGTTGAAACAAAGGTTGGATATCGCTCATTTAAGATTGCAATAGTACGAATGGACAAAACCATATGCTGAATGGTCAGGTAAGCATTCGCTTACGCAGCAGCCTACCGGAGCTCCTGATTTTTGACACGTCAGCCTCCGCAGCGACTCAGCAATACTCGCAATCTTCGCTAAACTTCGGGGGTAATATGTACCCAGACCCAAGAAAAGTTTCACTCATTGGTCGTTAGACGGTTACGGACAGTAAAGAATGGCTTTAATATTTTTCTGATTAAGCCTTACGCCAGAAGTAGTAACAAGGTAACCAATAAACTCTACTTCTGTGACGCCTAACTGTCACTTTCTGGTATTCAGGTGAAAGTTTACATCCCTCAGCATTTGCAATGCGTTGTTAAAATCTTTTCATATTCAATGGAACTATTACCAAGGACATAAATTTCGTCCATTTGCACAATACATCCATTGAGGTCAGCGAAGGAGAGAGTAATGAATTTCTGCCAAGCAGTTAGTGCACTACTAAGGCTCATTGGCAACACATTGTATTAATATGAGCCAAGATACGTGATAAAAGCTGTAAAGTGTCAGCGGTCTGGAATCAGCTGCATTTGTACATATGCGCTTCGAATATCAAGCATCGAGAAGAGCTTAGCCTTTGAATTCTAAACATCAACACAACCATAGAAGGGTAAAACAGTGGGTCCCCTTCAGCCATTTCGTCAGGGCAGTGAGAAGACATAAGTTGCGATATGTTAACATTTCGATTGTTCTCATCAGTCGCAAACACAACACAAGCGGAATTCATGGACAGTTATATACAGGGGGCAAATTTGGCAAACCAATCAAATTGTTAAAATTAAGACCACGGTAACTTAATTGATTGTCTCAATAGTTTCTGTGCACACAACACAGTTTGATAAGCCCAATTAGCAAAGCCTCACTAATTGCCAAGATAATCGGATTGTTGTTGCGTAATAACAATTTGAACGCAGTCTCCGGGTTCACATGATGTCGGGTTGCCAAGGGATGCTTGGTGATAGATGATGCGGGACTCCTATTCATCCTCGGATCCACTGCGTTTTGTTGCGTCATCAGTTGCTCCACCCACCTCGGCACATGTTCAGCTACCCACTGAGCTAACTGACTGTCAGTCCTGCTTATGTAAATGTCACCGCAACCGCAGATGAACTGGTAAACGACGTGAGAGGCCGAACTGACTGACGAGTTGCTCTGACGGTCATGAAGAACAAGGCTTCGCGTTGTATGGATGAGTCGCAACTGAGTAGGTGCGTAGGTGCGCGTAAGGGCGGACCGGAGTTTATGTCCGATATCATTCGATTTATGGTCTCCTTTCTTTTACTACATGGTTACATCAATGACTCGCAGTACAGACGGTTGAAACAGACCGGCACTCAGACTCCCAGAATGAGGGGCGCTTCCAAATTACACAAGGCATGTGCATGAACAACTCACCATATCACAACGTTGCGCGATGGCTAGCGAAAATATTGGAACCGGAACGCAAACTCTTGGCCACGTGTTGCCCAAATGACTCCTTTGAATTAGTCGAGACACTGGAACACATGTCGTTGGGTGCGGAGCACATGTACTCAATAGACGTCGACTCCCTATTCACAAACGTGCCTCTACGTGAGACGGTTGAAAATTTGTGTGAATTCGTCGAGAGTCAAAACATGTCTGTTGGCCTGCCGCTGGAGTATTTGAGGGATATGATCCTACTATGCACGGAAAATATATGGTTCGAGTTTGAGGGCACTGCTTATAAACAGGTCGACGGCGTCGCCATGGGTTTCTCTCTTGGACCAGTATCAGCAGATATCTTTCTCGGCCTGATAGAAAGACAAGTTAATGCAAGCGTTGGTGAAGCTCCATTGTACAAGCGGTATGTGGACGACATCCTAGTCTTCACCAGCAACGAACATTTTGCGCGGCTGTTGACAGTTCTGAATTCAGTTCATCCAAATCTATCGGTGTCCCATGAGTTGGAGCAACATAAAAGTCTGCCATTTTTGGAAATACTCATTAAGAGACGGACCGATGGTACACTATAGCGCACGGTTCATCGCAAGGCAACTTGGAGCGGGCAGTACCTCCACTTTTCCAGCTTTGCCCCGGTCGCATACAAACGTGGCCTAGTGAAAACGCTTTTCCACAGAGCCAGACGGATATGCAGCCCCGAAATGTTGCAAGCTGAAGAAGAATTTTTGTTCAAAATCTTGGAGTCAAATGGGTATCCTGAGAAGTTCATTCTGATCCACAGCAGGCCTCCTAAGGAGAAAATACCGGTGTTAACCGCAGAGAAAATGAATGTTTACTTGTTCTTGCTGTTCAAAGGAGACCATGTGTCGAATGATATCGGACATAAACTCCGGTCCGCCCTTACGCGCACCTACGCGACCACTCAGTTGCGACTCATCCATACAACGCGAAGCCTTGTTCTTCATGACCGTCAGAGCAACTCGTCAGTCAGTTCGGCCTCTCACGTCGTTTACCAGTTCATCTGCGGTTGCGGTGACATTTACATAAGCAGGACTGACAGTCAGTTAGCTCAGTGGGTAGCTGAACATGTGCCGAGGTGGGTGGAGCAACTGATGACGCAACAAAACGCAGTGGATCCGAGGATGAATAGGAGTCCCGCATCATCTATCACCAAGCATCCCTTGGCAACCCGACATCATGTGAACCCGGAGACTGCGTTCAAATTGTTATTACGCAACAACAATCCGATTATCTTAGCAATTAGTGAGGCTTTGCTAATTGGGCTTATCAAACTGTGTTGTGTGCACAGAAATTATTGAGACAATCAATTAAGTTACCGTGGTCTTAATTTTAACAATTTGATTGGTTTGCCAAATTTGCCCCCTGTATATAACTGTCCATGAATTCCGCTTGTGTTGTGTTTGCGATTGATGAGAACAATTGAAATGTTAACATATCGCAACTTATGTCTTCTCACTGCTCTGACGAAACAACCATAGGCGGCAGTAGGAACGTTTCGACATCTATTTGTTAAGTAAGCATCTGTGTCGGTACATTCGCATATAGATCTATCCATTTTTATGTGGGACAAGTGAATGAACCTGTTCCGGTCAGTGTTCATGCTCTATCAAATCTTCACTGATTATATCTTTCAGAGCATCACGTTTTGTTTGGGATGCGGGCCTAGGAACGGAGCTCAACCAAAAGTGGTGCATTGGTGTATTGCATTTGGCTGCATGACAATATATCCACGAAATGACTCGGGTAATCGGACTGTATAGTTTTCAGGTTAACACTAGAAATTGTCATTGTGCTGACGGAAGGAGATGTATTCAATAACATACGGTGTTACGTCCATACAGCGGCTTACTTTAAGTCTATGAAATGCATACCTAGACAGCACATTGTCTACTGCTTTTGAAGTAGATAGAAACTGTAACAAAACCGATGACTTGAACATCACCATTGGGACAGCTGGTAATTATGTAAGTGGAATGGTGCGTGGAAAAATGAGAAAAATACTGTATGGAAAAAGCATTTGGTAACACCGTAATTAGTGACACCGAATCAAGCTCCGTAACTTCACGAATGGTTTTACTGCGCAGCTCCAAAACACATGAGGTGCATAGTTCGGTTCACGAGCAGGCGTAGGAATCGAGTGCTCCTTTCACTAACTTCATACATAGACAGTTTGTCGGCGCCTAAGGAGACCGAATGGTCAATTTTAGGAGGATCAACGGCAGAACTACCACGAGAGCGTCAAACTCTGTAAAAGTGACCCGACTTACCACAATGCTGACAAATCACATTCGTTACAGGGCAGGAGCTACTGTTTGCGCCATGCTTCCTATTTCCACGACAGTAACATTGTTTTAATCTGAGCATTGCGTCAGAGAAAAGGATAAATGTAGTCGATCAGTTTCGGTGAGAGCTGCATTGGGAAAAGGCAACTAATTCTGTTAAGTGCTTGCAATCCTTGCGCTAGTCATGTCGCAAGCTCTGTCCCAAGTGAGCTTATATACACCCACTACTAATAGAGTTACTCTGATCCGAGAACCCGACAGTCCAGAGATCAATCGTTACACCAGCATGGTTTCTTCATATCCCTTATTGGAGATATTGTCATAGTCATATTTCGAACAGCACTTAGAGATGAGGGAAAAATTATGAAAAAGCAAGGTTTACCTAAAACTCTTGTCGCGTGACCTGTCTATATTTCAGCGAACACCTTAATGCTTAGCTACCGTTGTTAATGCCTCTTTTGCGGTACGCTTCTCTCGAATATTGAGAGCATGGAAGATCCAGTAACCCTTTGATCCCAGGTACACTCGCAAGTATTGTAAATTATTCTCTCTATTCAACGTCACCGGGGATCTGAGAACTGGTAGAACAGAAACATAATAAGAAAAACCGATTTTCCACTTTTCACAACATTAGGAATTTCGAGTAATTTTGAAACCGGTCCAGAGCTAAACAGTGGCAGTAGTATGCAGCCATGTGGTAGTCCACGAAGCCTATTCGTTATGAACAAAGGGGCAAAAAACCAGATTTGTAACTGGACGATTGCATTGCCACCATAAATTCAATGAACTACGGTTCTGGTATATCGCGAAATGCCTACAAAAGAACGGCCGGCTCAGTCAATGGAGAGGCAAGGACAAGTCTAGTCCAAAAACCTGCTGGTGACCTCGAAGGAACCTGCGTGTTAATCACTCACTTGTGCACTCGTGCTTTTTATCCACTGTGGCGCAGCGGCATTTTCTTGCACATCTCTGGATCTACACTTATTCCTCGAGTTTTTAAAAGCTACACCTTGTGATACCATTTTCTCGAGTACACTCCAGTGCATTCTACATTTACCTGAAGTCTAAATTCCGGGCAGTGTTTTGCCGATATCCATGCGCCAAAAGTAACGTAGCTCCAACCATCGGAGACATAGTTTGGTCTCACTCCATAGACCATTTCAAGGGCTTTCGAACGAACTATCACTCTCACAAGTGCAACATAGGTTGGAACAGCTACAGGTCTCAAAACAAATTCACCCGGTGCGATCCATAGACTTAGCTATGAAATTGCCCATTCACACCCTCGTATGAACCGACCCATGTTTACGCTGAAACATTCGACTGGCATGTTAGAGAGGACAGTCTGTAAACACACAACCGCAACGTGAACACCGTGACCTTGCTGACATAGCGGGTGTCATACAAATGGTTCGTAACAGTTGCTCAAAAAGCGCGACGCCCAGGGTGTCACAGTCTAAAGACCTATGTGGATCATGTTCCAAACTTGTTACTGGGGGCATTCAGTGCCGTAACTGTTTCAAGTTTTTCCATACGAAATGCCTCCGAGCTAAACCTAGTCAGACCAAGGTATTAAACAAACCAGAATATCTATCGTTCTGCACATATATCCCACTGAAAAAATTCGTGTTACTATTACATCAGAAGTACGACATTCTACTAGCTAAATTTGGGGAAATGGTGACCAACAAAATCACGAAGGTTAGGGTAAGCATAGCGGACTGTGCAACCCAATCCTCCACCGTAAGTGCCGCTTGTGACCCGATGAGAACTGCCAGTAACACAGTAAGCAAAACGACACCAAAAGCCCAGATTATGAACTGAGGTTACAATACCACACATGGTTCAAGTTTGACTAATTCGGATGAAGTGGCTGCTTGCGCGGTTGAGCAAGAGGTACACAGTCACAGCCATCTCAGCATTTGACAACAAACAAAACATTACGAAACCACACGGTATGCTGTGCATCGGATATTGAAGGAAAAAATATTCCGGCGGTGCAGTGCACGGGAGGTGCAACTTCTACAGTCCGATCTCATTTGACTTCTGAGCGAGAGTGCGGATCTAAAGCGACAGCGTAGGAAGCAGGGTCAGCACTGACCGGTGAAGAATCGAACAATTCCAGCCGATTAAATTGCATCCAAAATGCTCAGCTCAACGCTGTAAACGTTTTGACAAATATTGGACAAGCTGTCCACACTTGTCACTTATAGTTTCACTAACACAAGGTCACCTGCTGCCCGTTTCCCGTATCAGACGGAATAACTCTCGATGGTTACTAAGGGCAGCGGCCACTTTCATCTCTGAAACACGATGAGACAACCAAGATTCGCGGTCTCTCTTCAGGCTAGCACAGAGTTTTACCCGGAGCTCCTTGTAAGTTTTATTGTGTTCGCGCCCAGCCGGATTATGCCGGCGAGCACCGATAAGCTCCAGAGACCGAGAAGAGACCCAGTATCCATGTTCACTATTAGACCTAGCACATGAGGATTTGCCTGCTACTATTAAGATCTGGTGAACATGCGAGCAGTGACCTTCAGTGCGCGCTTACTCAAATGGCATGTCAGCGTATCTCGATATGCATTCAGAACAGCTGGCTTCATCAGTTGGCTGATGTCAATGCGCTCACCGCGTCGTCATGGGCTTTCGTCAAAACGCATCCGAATATCAGCACATACAAGTGCATGGTCAGTGTCCACACGTGCTCCAAATTGAGGAACAGTTCTGGATGCAGCCTCTCCAGCAGTAACTGATTGCAATATGATCGATTTGCGTTCATAGCTGGTTCGGGGCTGGTGGACGCCAAGTCATCTTCCAACGAGTGCTGCGTGGAAAGTTAGTACTCGCAAGAAATAAACGGGTATCTTCACGCAAATGAAGTAACCGCTCAACGTTATCATTACGAGAGCCTACACCGTGCTGACCGCCCAGATGCATTTCATCAGTGGATTACTTTCCAACTTGTGCGTTCAGGTCCCCCGCCAGCATAACAGTGTCCTTGCTTCTTCTTTGGCGAGGGAGCTAGGTCAGTTTGTGGTAGAAGCCGTTTTATACCGATCCATTGCTAGCGTTTGTGGGCGCGTACGCAATGATGATGAATAGACACCTATTAGTACCGTGCGACCTCGAAGCTCTGAACGAGCCAGCCAATCGGACCGCAATCATCCGGCTACTGACTGGAATCCAATCAACCAAAGCTGCTTCAGCCCGGGGACTCAGGGCTATGCCAACACCAGCTTGGTCGGTGTTGGAAGCTGCATCATCACCGGATAGGCGCAATGAGAAATTACTGCTCGTGTCTCCTGAAGGGGATCACAGAGTGAACACAGAGCTCGAGTCTTGCAGTCGGGTATCTGATAAGCCTGGGATATAGATCGAGACAGTCTGTAATGTTCGAGAAAGTGTTGCCTGTTGACCGATCTGTAGTAATGTGCGTACGTTGAGGTATACCAACCTGAAGAAGGATCGAGGGCTCCAAATGGAAGCCGATTGTCTGGAGTGGACTGCTTGCTTAGACATGGGCCTGTTGACAGGGCAGAAGTGACGCTCCGCTTTCATATGTGACTTGAAACTAGGATAAACGTCTAGCAAAGCAAGGTGGGGAGGGCAAACAATCGGAGGTTGAAAGCTGGGGGATAAAACTGAAGTTGGAGGGCGACGATGAGGGTGAAAAAACGTAAGAGGGGGAAGAAGACGGGAAGGCTTGAACAGTAGCATCCAAATCCCTATCCACCCTGCTCGAGGCAGCAGATAGGGCACCGCTGACTATCCTCTACGGTGGCCAGGGCATCAGGAATTTGTTTGAAGTGAGATTCATTGAATTGCACGGGCAGGATAATGTCAAGTTTCCCGGACCTAGACAGGTGAACGATTAGGGTTCTCAACCAAAGCTTTTGGTTCAAAAACCTTACCGCAAGGCAGCGGGTTTGGCGTTGGGGTACAAGGAGTACATTTTAAGGAATAAGGTGCCACCCTCATTCCAACCCCCAACCCGGAGGACCAGGAGGCTCAGTTTGTCTGGTCTCTAACCATTGACCAATCTGGTATGAGTGGCTCTGAAGGTGCGAAAAAGCACAACCTAGGACAGCTCAACGGATCACTGAAGCACACAAACCATCGCACGCCGGTAAATTCCAGCCGACATTCGGACTATGTACACCCCGACGCACAGACACACCGGCCAAAGCGGAATCCGACTCTCTTCTAGCACAGAGCAGGTAGCGGAGAGCGTGAAAAATGAAACAACAGTGAGACCCTACTTTGGTTATCCAGGCGATTTCGCAAACCAGTCGAATCTTTCCAACCAGGAATTTGATTACATCCACGATGATGGTGGATGTCACTTGCTGACTAATGATCGATGAATGACGCTGGTTCAAAACCTATTAGAGGGTTGATGTATTCTCCGAGGTGGGTAATTTTGTTGCAGTCGTTTCATTGCCAAGCTAGGCATGCTCGTAAGCATGCCCAAATGCGCTTCTTATTCGGTAACGTGATACGCGTTATTTTTGAGTATACTGCCCTTCTTACACCTTTTCCATCTGCTGTCTAGGTAAACGTCAACTTACTGCGATTAGCCTATAGCCATGACACTGGCATGACATACGTTGTGGCAAATTCAAGTAAACTGGACCAGTCACAATGACGTCAAAATTGATCAAATCAATCCCGTTGATGCTAAGTCGCACGACATTATAATTGCTAGAAAATGAACAAGGGTTTAGTTGTCCCCAGGAGATTAGAAAACAATAGAATGATATTGCACTGGTATTCTCATACTGAGACATTGTACCATCATGTCCAGCATCTAGTTTCCAAGTATTTTAAGCGAGCATACCTTTATAGGACACCCAGTATAGATGGAGAGTTGGGCGGTATTCAAAGCCCTCAAAAAGGGACGACGACGGCCTATTATCGAAGAAGCAGCGGGCGACTTGAATAGGTAAGCATCGATGTGACGTTTGATAAGTACCTTACCTCCGATTTCCTTCGCTGACCTAGGCAAGTAATGAGGTATCTGTGGCGTGCGTGTTCCATTCTCGCTGCAGTTTGTATGTACGTATGGCTACATATTTGTTATCTGGTATTTTCGATATACTTTGACCGGTATCACCGTGTGGATGTTGACAAGTTGCCCACATGTCAAAAGTCGCCACCTCGCTTACTGACAGTAGGGGACTGGTAATGGTTGCTATGCTAATAGAGTGGTTCTATCCATTGCGAAACGGGATACGGTCCACCCCCTTCTTGTCTATGTTCGGTAGCAAGCATTCTCTTGTTCAGTGTGTGAGGTACATCTTGCAGTAGCATCGGCCAGCTCCGTTCATGAAACGTGGCTTCCATCCACATGCCTCTCGGCTTTATTCCTTCTGGCTTACATCGGATATGTGGTGGGTGCAGTGCAACTCTGTAGGCGCACTAGTCTTGTAGCTTTTCAAATTCCCAGAGATGAGGGAAATCCAGAAACGGATGCAGCCAAATAGAAAACAACGTTAACGTTGCGGCATGCGGTCATCATAACAAGACCATTTTGACACCTCACCGGGGGTCCTCAGTTTGACATGCCTGAAGCCCAGGGATTAACGAGTAGTGTTAAAGTTACATTTTCTGGTCCCTTAGGGAATTACGAAGCTGGATACACATATCTAACAGTGGTATGACCAAAAAAGCTTGAAGGTGCGCAGCTAAGAATGGAATCTCACTGTTATTTTCATGGTAAGGTAAGGTTGGCGAAGAATTGATTTTGGACGCAAAGGGATTATTGAGACAACCTCGGTGAAACGAAAGAATCACAGAGCTGAGAGGTTTGCTTATCGAGAAAGCCGGTCGCAAGCGCGAGTGGGAACGTACAGGGAGTAGGCATTCTTGGCAACTTCAAGCTGAACCGTTCCTAGTCCATGTTCTCTTATTCGAATAGTTAGGTTTTTATCAGTCATACATATACAATTAGACTCGTAATAACGATTGAATTGCAACACGCAAGATGAGTTGTTCTCAACAGGAGGTACGGGTATATTTTGATTTCGGCTGGGAACAACTTGGGTAGCGCAGTAATTTCCCTATGAGGCAAAGATTTTAAACTCGGGTATCTTCATCGTATGAAAACCGCCTTTAAATGATGTGACCGTAAACGTATTCCACGACTAGGCATCCCGGAAAGCAGGCAAACAAAGCTGGACATATTTCCGATTTTATTTTGTTACTTATGAGTAACACGTTACTGAGATAAGTATGACATGGAATGCAAAGTTGCCGCCTACCGCAAAGCCCCATTTAAGTCGTAATGAGTACTAAAACGGCCCATGAACTGATCTTTCTGTGTACTGGCTCTAATCGATCTCCTGACACATCTTGCGCAGCTGTTTTCGAACTGAGTCCTAAGCACTTCTGTGTTCAACCAATTGTTGTCGCTGATGAAGACGATACGTCGATACCAGCCCAGATACCTGCACATTTTGCTCCTAACTAAAGTGAGCGAAGCCTGCAGTGGTGGCCGAGGTACCAATGAAGTACCCAGCAACGAATCCACACACACACTGCCCTACCGATAAAAGTGGAGTTGCTCTGCATGAGCAAATTGATGACATGAAAAGCCGGTGGAACGAATAAGCTCGTTTTCGGGGATTCGTCATCAAGCTACTAACAACTATTCTGATGCGTTCATGGATGAGAATATGCGGACTGACCGTGGAGTCGCTAAAGCATCCACGGAAGGGAAGCCGTATACTTCTCACATTCATTCAAAGGGAATATTTCCGCAAAGCGTAACAAAGGATTAAGAGTGGTCGTCGAATACACCTACGGGGATGCACAATAACACACTCTATTTCCAGGCCGCATGACAAAACGTTTATCCGAACCAGTCTGCGAGGATCAACGAACATGGCTAAGCCGAGGATTGAATAAGGCATGCATCATTTCAATAGTCACACACCTGGTTCAAGCGATTCATCTGGGCTTTATTTCTAAAGCCTCTCGTCTGGTAGAGAATGTTCTACCCAAATTTATGCGGTGTTGAATCTTTGCATTAAAGGAGGGAACCAGTATTCATCTCAAATACACCCATAAATAATCAGTCAAGGTTGTGGTACTTCTGTGGTTAAACGTCAACCACGCAACTTCAGCGCGATCAGATTATACCCCAGTGATCATTCTGACACTTCAATATTCTAGTTCCGTAATACACCCTTTCTTTTGTTAACAATACAAATATGCTATAATTAGTCTGGTGATGATAACAAGCTCGCCTACTACACCGCATTTTCACGACTGATTACGGAAGGTAATAACCGTGTGAAGAGGAAAATTACTGATGTCAACAGATGTTTATCCAGGCCTTGCGTAAAATCGGAGAGGTAAAATATCGCAAGTGACATGAGTAATTTGATTATAGCGTTGTCGCTCGATGAGAAAAGGGTTTAGCCACGACCACGGGAGATGACAGAACGTAAAAGAGGTAGGATAAGTTCGTATAGGAACGGAAACTGAGCAACATTCAGCCAATGAAGCGTAGCTCCCAAACAAGAGTCATATTCACATGAACAGTGAAGCAGCGTGACGCGACGTAGATACTAGATAATATCTTTCCATAACTGCTCCTCACTTGTTTCGTTCTCAACAGGCTACTCAGCTTGATGAACGGAAAAGAGATTAGTCTAATCGTGATACCATTTCTAGGGTGAAAAGCTTGTTACCGAAAAATTAGCAGCTGTTGAGTGAGACCAGGGGAGATCCAATCACCATGGCATAAGTTGACAACTGTTGGATTACAGGTTTGTGGAGATTTGGTAAAATATTATGGATGAAATTTGACCTTAACTGAAGGCAACCAAATGGTGGGTTTCGGTGTGGCTCTTTCCCATACCTTCACACCATGACCGATGTTTAGCACACGAGGAAGTAATTCTCAGCCCTTATTGGCTGCCATAGAGAGACCTCTTACGACGATCTTGTGGCCACTGGCACGGAGTTCATTGCTACTAGGTACGACAAATTCCTCCAACGTGGAATACACTGACTGACAAACAAATTGGAAGCAATACTGTAAATATTTGGTAAAGTGATCCGGAATAATTATGTAAAAGTGATTTTGTAAGGGTAGACGTTTTGCCAACATTGGTTAGAAAACACAATAATTATCGAACAACCAAGTAGATTTGCGACAGAACTAATTCAAACAACTGTTACTGCAAACAGATTTAGAACAAGTACTTGAAATGGGGGTGTCATTGGAACAATACCGTAGGACTCACTCCAGCAAGTCCATCGAGATGGCAAGCCCGTCGACCGTACGAGTCGAGCCCCACAAAACCAACTGGCAGCAAGCACCAAGGAAAGAACATTTCATAGAAACCACACAAAAACGCCCCAGAAAAGGCAGATTATCCCGTGAGCGAAACAGATTTGGAAGAAGGACTTTCCTAAATTGCTTGCAAGATTTTCCATACATAAATGTCAACAAGCAGGCAAAATCATTTCAACAGGACACACTGGACGCAATCATTTCGATTATTCTCGTCAGCTGTGGCTTTAATTTGCCGAAGCTTCAGCTATTCGACTGCTGAAGTCAGATTTTGCCATACAGACTGAATTTACGGCATCGCCTTACATGTTGAGGTTATTGACGGCTTTTTCTTTAAACTGAAAGACATCGCACATTGCTTCCACCTAAACAGCTGACGAGAATGCGCGAAGTATCTGAATTCGGCGAACCTTGTTAAAATACTTTTCGTCTTGTTAGTAAGAGACAACGCTGGACTCACAAACAGACTGAAATGTCACACAGATAGCTACACCGAGTTATTGTATAGGTGTAGAGACGCTGTTGGCTTGATATTTGAGCCCAATTGTCTGACGCCAATGCGACCGATTGTCACCGTGCGAGCCAAAAGGCTGAATTGCGGTGGTACGTAGCTTGTGTGCTGATTGTACAAGGCTATTGTGGCTCCAAAAAGTAACCTCAACTGGGCCACCTGGACGGCGCCAATCTCAGTCCCACGCTGAACGTTCAACGCCTACCCACAATGTGTTAGACTTATGACAGTAGGCCTTCGGTTGGTGCGCATCTAGTGACAGTCATTTCAAGACTGCACGAGCGGTGTTGAGATGGAACCACGCCACATTTTAATTGTAACCGCTCACACTGTGGGCACAAAAGTCTGAAACAATCGCGGATGATACACCGCACCATTGAATGGGCTGTGTGCTCTGCATATGTAAACGCAATTAGGCATTGCGAAAAACAAAACGAATCAAAGCTCCCGTTTGATGAAGTGCATCAGGGCTCGAGGGTAGCCCCTCCTTTCATGCAAGTATTCCTCTCCAGATAAAACAAGCAAAGCAGAAGCAGGACAGGGCATGAGTTTATGGAAAATTGGGTATATTTGTTGACGGAAAACGTACTGGTATTGCGGAAACACCGAACGAGTTACTGGGGTCACGATCTGAAAGATTGAGTGGGTAAAATCAACTTTTCTAATTCCAGTAAACTGAATGCAAGCTTAGCCGAGTCAGATACCCTAAATTTGCACGAATACGCGCCAAATGATGATAATGAACGACCAGTTTTGGTCATGCCAGATTGGCTTCACAAATGACAGCACCATGCGCGCAAAACGAGGAATGAAATGACAGAGACGAAGTACACGATTGCTGATCTTGGGATAAGCCGAGTTAGATGACACATACGATGGTCCGTGAATTTTGCCTTTGTGAATCAGCGGGGAGCATGGCTCCATGGCAACTCTCTAAGCGTTGATCTTTGGTGGATAATGGAAAGGCGCTTTCCAGGAAAACACAAAAACCGAATTGGTACAGAGCGATGTTGGCCAAACGGCAGAAGCAGGATTACTTACTGGTGGTGATGTCACTGCACACGATGGGGGTGAGCACATGATTGCAGGCTCTAAAGCGACAAGACGTGAAGAGCTAAGCCCATCAGATGTATAAGATTGACAACGGAGAACAACCACTTCCATCCTAAAAATTGTGAACCCACTTGGTAGGTTAAAAAGGCGAGCAACAGTATCGATTATAGTCACACGCAACATCAGAAAAGTTGTCCACAGCAAAGGAATCAAGGTGGGTAACTTCGAATCCTTTCGTTAGGATGAGTTGCAAAGTTCAAATGGCCCCTTCACTCAGGTCTAAGCCGCGTGCTCGTGCGGGGCTTGTTACCGACATGCTTCGAACACCTAACCATAGAGAATGAACAATCATTGTAAAGAGCATGTGGGTCAAGCAGACTGAAACTCCCGCGAGACAATGCGACTAGGTGGACCGGAATCTAGAGGTAGAAATACACACACGGTGAGTATCGTCGCACTTTGCCGACTACTGGATCTTTTTTACTGGTTGGTTACAGGTGTTAAGCGAGCAAATGACAAAGTCACAAAGACAGCCAGACTGTGTGCCGGGAGCCCTTTGAAACAGATAGATGAGTATCGATTTAATTTTGCTTGACCCCCAGTGGGAAGGAACTGGGTGTGAGTGGATTTGGACCGTACCAAATACATGTAGCGGAGTAAATGAGCAAAACAACAGTCATCAGAGACGAGTACTTCACCACTGTGAAGATGAGCTAGGCTGAAGTGGGCCTTAACGTTATCCTGTTGTATGTTTGTGAATGCAAGTGCGGAATAATGTCTTCAAGCTTCCTATAAATCCGGTCCCGACACTGTTCAATAGACTGGGTAAGCGTGAGCACAGTCGAACCTACACTGTGGCCGGCCAGTCGTTGCGTCTCACAGCTTCCGTGAAAAATCTCGGTGTACTCTCACGCTACGACCTAAACTCCATGAACAACACGAATACACTTTACCAAAAGGGCCTTTGTGTGCTTTGGGTGATCAAGAGCAGCTTCAGCAGTTGGTCTGAAAATATTACCACGACTCTACATTTTAATCATGCGACGGCTCACACGCAACTGGCCCACAATCGCAGACGGCCGTACAACGGTATATAACGGGTCAAATAGATAACGCTTCGCCTGTCTCGTAGGATGAGCGTAATGAAGAGGGAACAATTACATGTGATGAAGGTAGCACTAAAATGGATTGTGAAATGGTGATTTAGCAGAGATATTTGCACAATAACTGGTATACGTCCATTTGGCTGCTGCCAATCCCTCGCCATAACTTGACCTCTTCGTTACGAAGCGGGCAGTTCGACAAAATAATGTTGCACATGAAATCCCCTTCATGATTCCAACTAAGAACATCACAAGATGAAGGTTGTGGGATGACACTGTTGGGACGATCTACCAATGGTCGGGCAGTTTCGGTGTGGCTGGATAGCAAGGCAGTCACACGCGCATGACTGCGAACGATCGGGGTCCGTGGTGCCAAAATGTTATGACGTGTTTTTGAGTACAGTGATAGAACGGGTCTGCACAAGTTGTCACTGAAACAAGGTTGGCAGGTGGCCGCTTTGTGTAAGAGGAGAACTTATGGTGCAACACTGTCCTGATAAGGCTAATGCCGAAATACGACTGCGGCATTCTTGTTACAAGGCGTTTAGGCAGCAGAAGATCAGTGCACCCCAGGCCGAACGCAGTATCCCATACCATCCAGCCCTAAGTAAAGTTGAGAAACTGCACTTGCCATAGTGTGCTTGCATTAGATGGATAAGTGGTCTCTTTCGGTAGCTGGTGGTTACACCATCACGAGGACGTGCACTTTGGTTGCTTGCGTGGTTTGTGTTCTTTTGAACGCGGCATTCCCAGCAATTAGCGGATGACTCATTATTCACCGGCCACACTAGCACACTTTGAGTGCAGAATAGAACGTAGTTCACCGTATAACCCTCTGAAAGGCTTGACAATAAACGACATACACCTATGGTACATCCTGAGATGGATATGTGACTTACATCCAACTCGTTATCCTAGCGTATCTCACAGTTATTGTCCTCACGCAGCGATATGTAACCTAGGCCAATACGCAACTTCGAGCTATACGCAATGGTGCTTAACCTAACGATCAACGGAATAACTTCCTTTTCTGCGCACGGTAGTCCTCTCCGTAAGGCCAATTATGTCTCATTCCCCCAGCAACAACCAGCGGCACAATAGTAGGTAGCAAAATATGACATCTCATCATTTGCAGCACTGCAGTCCTGAGTGCGAGGAAGTCGATGTTCATGCGCAAGAGGGAACAAGCTCGAACCTACACTGTGGCCGGCCAACCGTTGCGTCCCACGCCTGTCGTGAAAGACCCCGGTGTGTTCACAAGCTACGATCTAAACTTTGTGGACAACCCAAAATGTTTTACCAAAAGGGCCTTCGAATGCATTGGGTGCTCAATAGCCGCTTTAGCACTTTGACCGAAGAGATTGCAACGCATTCCTTCAACTCAATCGTGTGGTCAGCGATAGCTTACGGCTCACCCGCAAAATGTCCTATTACCCTGCGCGAGGTATAAAGGATTGAGCGGGTCCAGCATGTAGCTACCTGGCTCATCCCCACTTTACAAGATGTGCTCTCTGAACAACAGTGAAAAGACTAGGACTTTACACCCTGTCTTATCGTCGATTGCGGGTCGACTTCATCAGGAAGTACCGTACATTGGTACCGTACATCTTGGTGCTCAGCCCATGTTGAGCCCAGTACTCCATACGCGTACATCAAGCGACACAGGAGGACACGGTTCCAAGTTTGTAGTACCTGAATTTTATCGGGTCACCCACTAACTGTACTTCGAACGGAGATTATTGGATATGGTGTGTCTTGTAACCCTCCGGGAAGGAAGAAGACTGGGCCGCGATCACGAATCATTTATTAAGATTACGCTGGAATAGTTATAGAGTACACACACTATTTACAACAGTCCGTCTCAATGGCTCATCCCAGTTATTTACATTGTGTCGCTGGCTCCCTTTTCATTGGTTTATGCTTTCTCGGCACGTTCACTCTGTCTAAATCACCTTGGCTTTCTTAGTCGATGTAGGATTGGCGGGATTGTGCCCCCCCAAAGCTTCTTCCCTCGGTCCAATGCCCCAAGCCTTGCCTCAAGGGTGCACGAGTGTGCGCTCCTTCGTCTGCTGGCGCCTGAGTGGTCATTTGCACGTTCAGTGGATAGTGGCATGGTGGTAGCGATTACGGTTCATCTATTTCCTGATTGGCTGACCAAACCGCTTCCGGCAACATGCTCACTCCTTATCGGTCTGGCCTGTGACGTTCGATTCGGCATTTCCAATCACCAGTGTTTCCAGCCCCCATCACACGGTGGAAGGCACTCTGTGAGCTAGCCATGAACACGACACCGTTATGCGTTTGTAGCCGAAGAAGCGGCGCAAGTAGCGGATTCGCAACATAGAACAGCTGAGACAGCAAACAAAGCACAACGCTTAATTCAGCATGCAGTGTTAAATTCCCTATCATTCTACTAACTATGCAGTGAAATTAGAGTAATATTTGATAGAATGTTCTACATCAGAATCACGCAAGCCGCGAAATCTAAAACCTGGTAAACCCTGACCGTTCCTGTGATATCTACCTGGTCCTATATCGGTAGTACTATAGTTAGACCGTTTACGTCTTCAGTGATATATCATAAAGCTTCAGAAAAGAGTTCCACCGAGCGCGCACCTCATTTGAGATCAGGAATGAGACACTCACTGAATGTGTACTATTTTTGATGATAGGTTTGCCTGCGTGGTCAAAATTAGTCCACATTATCGCACTGAGAAACCTACATGCACAAAAGACGATCACTTAGGGCGCTGAATTTACACCAGTCGACCAAGCGTGCTATGCAGGATTCTAGTGTTAGCAGTTGCTTCGAAGTAGCTTGTACATCGAAAGTCTTTAACCGCGAAGCAAATGTGCCAGGAGCTATCTGCAGGTATCTAGCGATGCCCAATTGAAATCAACTTAAAATCCGTGGTTGGCATTCGATGAAATGGCAGCTTATATTAGTCGTTGAGTATCTGAACAGTATGGTTGTGAATTAAACCAAACTTGAGCAACGTTCGTGTTAACGCCCCCACCAGGAAACCGGTGTTTTCCAGATCGGTCAAATCCGATGTAAAATGATAACATAATACCACCATGTAAACAAGTTCCTTACGACATTGTTACCTATATTTACCTAGTCTCTTTGCTGCATAAGGGCGTTGAGGTGCTCAATTTTATAACGAAATGAGCATACAATCCTGGAAGGTATGAAAGTAGACTGCGCTTTGAAGTTTGGCCAAAGGGATCCTGCCTTACCGCCCGGCATAATTCTTTCGTTTGTTTCAGAAGTGATTGCATCCGACTCGTTTATAGGTGTTTTTGATCTTGTAATCGTAGTCCATTAAGCTCGAATTTCCTGTATGATCACGTGACGTTAACGAAAGCTTGACTGGTTAGAGCAGTGTGGGGATCATGAAAGTAGTCAAGGAAAACGCAATGTCACAACTAAGATGTTCGGGACATCACAGTCCCTAGATAACGCATTCGAAAACGGTATCCATGATGTCAGAAGAAATTTCTGAAACACATACACATAACATTTCAGACAACAACCCCTTTCATTACATTTTTTCTTGGCTCAAACATCTGATATGTGATTGTGAAGAATCCTGATTCAATGGCAGGAAAAGTAGCGGAGCGATTTTGATTACTCTGTGTTACCTAATTTGCAATCGCGTTCATGTTTATTTCTGAAAATGTATTAATGAAATGTCATGGAAAACTTGTACCATTATTTGATCTGCTCCTTTTAGGGAATAGCTTCTCGTATCGTCGAGGAATATAATTTATTTTTTTATTTTTTTATAATTGTTCAAGTATTCAATATTCAAATCCACAGTAGGCAGAGCAAACGAGTATCATATGGAGAACAGCCGTGGTCGATTTGAAAACTCTACTGATTGAACTCAGGTCAACGTAGAGAAAGCAACGATTCGATTTATAGAATTAGCACCATCCGATTTTCAAACCTCATCGTGGAGAATCATCTAACCGAGTTCATTTAAACTCTAATCGTCAACACTTCTGGTAGGAACGACATTCGAGAGGCCCCAGAGCCCCACCCATTATAGTTCAATATGCTGAAGTGGTAGGCAAACCATCACCCCACTTTTAGGTCCAGTTTCGTCACTACGGGTTCTTTCAAGCCACACACACAAATTAATGTTCCTCTGATTGATCCTATTTGTATGCAGTAACTTTGGTTGACTATTCACTATGTCATGAATTTGCGGGCTGATATGGCCACATTGCGAGTTGAACAATGAACAATGAGTTATCACGGGATAAAAGCAAGTGCTTGACACGTCCCGTAGGATGGTTGCGGTGAATATGATGAAATCAAAATATGTCTGGGTCATCTGTCGAACGTCTGCCGAGATGAATAGTCTGATAATTAACATCAGTGTAAAGTTAAAATAAATTATCGAGCGTAAACGTTCAGGAAGACACTGGAGTGCAGTGATCGTAGATGTTAGGAGTGAGAAAAGGAAAATATGGTCGCTCACTTAAGTCCATTTGATACATAAATCCTGTTGTAAAGCATGCTTGGCGTTATCCACAATAGAGGAGTTTAGGTAACAAAATGTTGGGAGCTAAGAGCAACATCGAGTTGAGAGACTAATTTCATGCTTGCGACCCAAGTACCCCATTTGGAGTCACACTGATTTCCATGTAACCCTGATAAGCATACATTTGCGCCGGCCACACAGTTATCGCTTTCATGGATTCACTATGAGACCAAAAATGTTATAAAACTGTTTCTACCAACAGGTGCGACAATTTGACCACTTGTATAATTAACATATAACAGTCAAACCGGGTAGCTGGACGACGTATACCCTTCTGGTTATGTAATCCAGCACAATAATCAATTTTTGTGATATGTACCCTAAGTAATCCAGATATCTTGAACCATGGTACAATAAATAAGAGATACAGCATAAGCTATAGATACCTATTGTGGCTTTATGCAAACGGACCAGTGACTCTGCTCAAATCTGACACACATTTTCGAATTGGATGAGTCTCAAACATCTGTTTGTGTACAGCCCCGTCCGACTGCTACATGCTGTACCATGCGAACTTGATGTTGGATACCTATGATTAGGAGTTAGCATCGTCCTCACTGTGTTTTAATAGGTGATTAACTTCGATAATTACAATGATGTCACATGGTGCTGAATCCATCCGTGTGTATGTTTAGCGTTGGTTCCGAAACTTTTTCAATGTTAAGGGTTACAGTTTAGACGTGTCTAAAATTTCAACAACAACCAGCAGCGTCTAGCCCAGCATGCATAAATCTGTTTCTGACAGCGGTAGTTTGAGGTCCCCTTGTTATTGTCGGCCCGTAGCCTTGAGGTAAAGAGCTAATGTCGTAATCTTGCGGCGCGCGTTCGAATCCGCGTAGGGGTGGGCCTCCTCGCAGTATACTCCGCCCGCGTGCGACTGGTGGTGGTCGCACGGCAGCGATGTGCCGTTACGGCGTACGGCTGGTACATTATTATTTTATTTACTAATAATTATTGTGGGACTTCATTGATAGGGTCTTTAAAGTGCTCACTACCTTTTCACCAACTATCGGCATTGCGTATTCTACCGTAGATATTCCATTTTTGCAAGAATATTTTGATAACCTATTTGGTCAGAGGGAACCCAGTGCAACTGAGGCGACACTGGGAACCGGAATGTGAACCTGAAACAAGACATACGACGGTTTTCGGTGAGGACCAAAGTTTGACCACCAGCCCAGCTCGTTCTATGAGAGGGGCATCGACAATTTGCCTAAGCTTTGGCAGTATGTCGTCGATAACAATGGATGTTATGTTGATTTAAAATGTGTCGCTTGTTTGAAAGAAATATTGATTAGAAAATGTGTTAAAAAATGCGATTGATTTCGGGACAACCCAATACAAGCTATTCGTGCATTCGTTTTCGCAAAGCTTATTTGTCCAAGAAACTGCTTATCCTTGTAGTACCCAGTTTTGCAGAAATTCGCCGAAGACTATGACTATGTTACTCTATCGATATGTGGATATACAATGAACAATGAATTTATACGGGTTAAGAAGCGTTGCTTTACAAGTCCCGTTGGATAGTTGGTGGGTATATCGACATAAGAATAATGATGATAAGAATAGTAAAATAGTTAATACTTTAAATGTGAAAATAAGGACTTATCGTTTGCTCCGCTGTAGTCCTGCGATCCGCTTGAATTCACAGCACCCACAGTTAACATCAAGTAATTCCATGGTAAACTCCAGGTGTAGGATGAAGACAATGAACAATGAACAATGAATTTATACGGGTTAAGAAGCGTTGCTTTACAAGCCCCGTTGGATAGTTGGTGGGGATATCAACATAATAATTGTGATGAAAAGGATAGTAAAATAGTTAACACTTTAAATACGAAAATAAGGACTTATCGTTTGCTTCGCTGCAGTCCTGCGATCCACTTAGATTCACAACACTCACAGTTAACAACAAATAATTCCAGGTGTAGGATGGAGACATAGTGTTAAGTAACAAAGTGTAAGTGGATGAGTGCATCGTCCAACCGTCTTTTAAATACTGTTAGTGTCGGTGCAGAGACGACCGATTCTGGGAGAGCATTCCACGGGTGACAGACACGGATGGAAATGAAATTGCTGCGGCACTCCAGACGACTGTATTGTTCTGCGAGTTTTAATGAGTGGCCCCACAGGTTTGTATTGCTACTGAGTTGCAGTAAAGGGCGGCACACATGATGTGGGTCTCGCAGAATCAAGTATGCCATTATCAGGTCGCCTCGTAGCCTGCGATAGCTTCCACTGAACAATCCTAGTCGTCGCAGCCTCTCCTGGTAGGACAGATTGCGCATTCCAGTTACGTTCTTAGATGCCCGGTTTTGTGGCTGCTCCAGTGCATTAAGGTCATGTTTCAGTCATGGATGCCAGGCTTGAATTGCGTATTCGACATGGGGGCGAACATACGCACTGAGCATTTGTCGAAATATGGAGCTGTTTATTTGTCCAAACGCCCGCCTCAACAGCCCCACGTGTTGGTTTCCGGTCTTCGAGGCCTTTTCGGATTGCCTGGAGCAACCCAAGTCATCTTGAACCAGGACACCCAAGTCACGTTCGGATGTAAAGACCAAGAGACCATGTACGGTTGGCGATTTATTGTTGTGGGAGAAAACAAATGATTTTGTGAAATGTTAACGTGTCAATTGTGGTTGGACGCGACAGCAATAAAAAACGAAGTTTTGGTGACGGTCAGCAGAGTGGTTTATTGTCAGAGACCATACATCTTTATAGCAAAAATGCACAGTTTTCTTTCTCAGTATTGCACTGGATAATCTGTCACCTGGGTAGCCTTATTGATTGCGTTTTCTTTCTTTCGATTTCACTGGCTCGTGGTTGTCCCCTCATCTGCTCTATCGCTGGACTGCGTCTTGATGCTGCCTGTGTTCTATGGATGGCACCAGATTGGCTGCATTTCCTTAGACCGCGGATCCTCGGCTAGTGCGTGGACAGTCTGCCGTTAATAGCGGTTCTGAGTCGTTACGCCTCACCCATCGTTTAGCTGACCAATCTGTTCTTACAGCTTTCCGTTACACGTAACATGATATTGACATGTTTGTCGCGTCGCAGTATTGGTTTTGTTTCACGTGATTGGTTACCAACCCATCATTGGGTTTGCTTTCTACCAGCTACCGCTATTTAACTGCTATCAATCCCGCACTGAAGATGCCACCTCGAATGGTGGCGAAACGTCTGCAACCAAGTTGCCCAGCTCGGAGAACTCCACAACAACTGGTTCAGATTCAGATGGACTGGAACGATAGGAAAATCCCTTGAGTGTTCCTTCTTGAGCAAATCGTTGAGCCAGGAAGTGATAAGGTACTAGTTCTTGATAGATCTAAAATGAAACACCCAAAACACACCCCGATCAACCACTTACTGCCCACGTTCCCTGCACTAGCAGTCCGCGCTGTGTAGGTTACGTGAAGTAAGAAAGAAGTAGAAAGTAAATGAAAGATAAAGGGAACGAGTCATTAAAATGATAACACCAAAGAGTGAAGAGAATGACGGAATAAAAACTAAAAGTTTGAAGATGGATATGGTCAGGAGAAGGGAAAGGTTTCGTGTTGCCACCCAAGAGCGTCTAACTGACGCTCGAAACCCTTAACCGTAGGTTCACTGACTACACTTTCTGGAAGCGAGTTCCAGCGCTCGATAACTCTACGTGATAACCGAGTTTCCGCCCTGATCCGGTCAGAACGCGGCTTGTGTAGCTTCATGGGATGACCGCGAAGACAAGGCAACCTTGCCGGGCTAAATAGCTAGCTCAAGTCCGGTCCAACCTTCCTTATTAAAATGCGGTAAGTAAGGATTAGGTCTCCTCGAAGCCGTCGGTAGTGCATTGAATACATACCCAAGCTAAGTAGACGCTCGGAGTACGATTGCCCCCGTAACCCCTCGACCAATTTGGTACCTACTCGCAAAACCCTCTCGAGCTCCATTTTGTCCCGAACAAGGCAGGGCGGGCAAGCCTGGACGCAGTATTCCAGATGGGGCGGGACGAAAGCTGAGAACAGCTTCACAAATATGTCGGCAGTTAAGACCCCGAAAGAACGGCGCATTAACCACAACATTCTGAAAGCCCTACTAGCGGCATTCTTCCAGTTGTCACCAGAATGCAAAGACGAGGAATGAACGACACCTAGGTCTACCTGGTTGGAGACAAGGGGGAGTTCAACCCCACCGAGTACGTAGCTCGAAGTCGGGAAAGTTGCACCTATACGGAGGACGGAACACTTAGCCTGATTTATGGGCAGTAGCCACAAGGTAGACCAGTCCCGGAGTCTGTCCAGTGCATGCTGTATGGCCTCAGAACCCCCAGGAACATTTACAACATTCCATAGCTTAAGGTCATCAGCAAACAATAGGGATGATACCCCAAGCTCTCCAGGGAGATGGTTTACGTAGATGGAGAACAGCATCGGTCCAAGGACCGAGCCCTGTGGGACACCGCTTAGGATCGCTTGCTTAAAGGATAAGGTGCGACCCACACGTACACACTGCTCTCTTCCCTGCTAGAACGCAGATACCCAGTGAAGCGCGCGGCCAGATACGCCGTAGGACCTCAGCTTTTGTGATAGCCTCAAGTGGGGTACCTTATCAAATGCTTTCGAGAAGTCTACGGAAAGCACATCCACTGCGTGGCCATTGTTCAGTGCCTCGGCCCAAGATTCACGAGCAACCAACAAATTCGTCAAACATGAAAACGAATACGTTTCGTTGTTCAAACATGAAAACGCCTACCGAGATCCATGTTGTGCAGTACTGAGTAGATTAAATCTATTCAGGTAACATTCCAACGAATCTCTCACCAGTTTTTCAAGCAGTTTGACCACGACGCTAGTCAGGCTAACTGGCCTATAATTGGCTGACAGACTCCTGTCGCCATTTTTGAAGATAGGACAGATGACAGCCTCCTTCCATTCGGAAGGTAATGTAGTTGGCAAGTGACTTCTGAAACACCATCGTCAGCGGTCCAATAAGTTCCACCGCCAACTCATGTAGAAGCTTCGGGTGAATTGAATCAGGTCCAGCTGCTTTGGAAGGGTTCAGTTCTTGCAGCAGTTTAAGGACTTGCGTTTCCACCGCAGTAAACTCGGCTAAATAAGAACCCTCAGGTACTCTGGGGATAAGTTCAACGTTAGTCAACGCGGCCTCACGTACAAAAGCCCCTGCATACTGTTCCCCAAGTACACGAGCCTTATCTGAGTCCGCATACGCACGAGTTCCATCGGCCCGCATCAAAGTTGGGATTACCGAAGTTGAACCACAGCGTCTCTTAACATAAGCGGAGAACTTCTTCGGATTTTCCGAAGCTCCATCAGCCAATTCCTTTTCGTACACCAGCCGAGCTTTCCTTAAGTGTTGTTTACACCTATTTCTAGCCTCGCGGTATCTATCATAGGTGCTAGTTGATGGAGCCGCACGGTAGGTCCTCCAGCCCCTAGAACGTTTCTGAAGCAGATACTTGCCAGTGGTATCTGTCCACGGCGGCCGCGCTCGTGTCTCCTTTCTCCTCGCACGTGGAATGTAGGGAGAAGACACTTCCGTGAGATAAGATTTAAGTTTATCCCAACCAACCCATCGTCAAGATCCAGTGTCCGATCGCGTGGGGTTTCCTCGCTCGGGCGGAACTGTTGCGCTCCATGATCCGCGGTTAGCGTGTCGGGCCGACCAGGCTAGGCCGATTACACAAACTTCATTACATCCATTGGATAGAAATACCGAAGAAGCTGGTAGCAATCTGCAAACCTTGCTCAGAAATACAGCGTAGTTTACTCGAGTGATAATAGTGCCTACTTTCCCCTTAAGACATATATTTGTGAAATGATTCATTTTCCGATATCTTTTGTTCCATCGGCATTTGATGAGATAAAACTCTAAAATACACTCGTCTTGACTTCATTTGATTATCATTCGATGACAATTTCCTGCCAGTATACATCACGCGGTTTTGAAAAGTAGTCCAGATCGTGATGCGGAAAATGTTCTTATCACCTGCTCACATAGGGTTTTCGAAATTGTTGACTCCCAACACTACAAACCAAGACTCGTTTCACGCATGCTCGAACTGTTCATATAGGGAAAATTGGAACAAACAATGTAATCTGATACACGGCCTTCAATGCTTGATACTTTCATTAATGACCTCAGCAATAAACACGCAATTTTGCGGATCGTCGTCTGAAAGCGCTACTAGCGATGAGCACAGGGGTCAGTGAATGTCATATCATCGGAGCATAAATGAATCATCTGCAGATAATCAAACTTCCTATTCCTGAGCCCCACCAGCCTAATGATGACTCATGCAATCCGTACGCAATCTGTCAGTGCTGAGATAGTATTAGATGTCGTCTAACTGACTATCTCAATGATATTAACGGAGTGGATCCTCGCATTCTAATTTGCAAACCTTAGAATTATGTAATGGACTATCTTGATTTTATGAACAGGCGACTCTATCATGCGATCTGATCTGATGGTGAAGGTTCGCACAACCCTATACGTCTGAATTGACCAGCAGTGGATAGTAGCCCAACATCCAGTACTCAAACTACCGCTGTTTCTGGTCTACATTACTGAGCACACGAGGTTACTGTCTACAGCGTTTTCAATATGCTTCAATGATCTAAATATATGGTATGTGATCAATACATTGGAAGTGTTGTGGAGAATGCTCGCAGCCTAACGCCCTAATAATCTGAGTATACCACATCAGAGCACTCATGAGCACCGGCTGAGGCCCAAAATCTTACAGCATTTTTTTCATGATGGCGATATCGAAGTGCTCGTGCAAGAGGAATTTGACTGTTTGAAGCAGACCAAAAATACATTCAATAAAGCAAACCAGAATTTCCGCTTTTCGCGGAGCCTTGGGAAAGTTGGATGCCTCACAATTTGCACCCATGCTTAGCGCAAACATAAGACTGCATACGAACTGCGCTATACAAGCTTAGAAGCCCTTACAGATGAACGACTTCCGGTACTAGAAAATCAGAACTCAGTGCCGTACAGAACGTCAAATCCTTGTGACACTGTCTCAACTGACTTAAGCTGAAAAAGTTAACCATGTACTGCAGTGCCATTGGCGTCCACAGGGCGATTTCAAAATGATGTATAAGGTCCCAAAAACCCAAATTACACTTGCCATCATATTCTGAAAATTAGCTGAAACACATAGGTTTGGGGGTATCAGTTTAACTTGACAATGCTCTGCAAACTATTTGATGACTGACGGTACTATTTTTCCTCGTGTAACACAGCCTCAGTTCACTTAACAAATGCCCCCACCTTATCGGTACTCACAAAGTACATTGACAACATATTAACACAACTACACTACGTGGTATGGTCAGTATTCGTGAAATGATGGCATTTGTGCAGGGCAAACCAATCTCCCTCAACCACGGGCAGGAACACTTAAATCTGTGCACCAACTAGTTGCTGTGAGTTCAGCAAGGCACGCTAATTTTACTGACGCTGTTTCAACTCGTAATTTTCAACCTAACGTTGTTGAGCATTTGAACAAAAATCCGTCATAAACAATTGCTTTATTGCTTCAGTGACCCAAGTGGAGATTGTCGGCTGATTCCCAACTCATGACTCCGTTATCCCCTGCGCATTTCAACTAGGTAGCCTCTCACACATAACTGAGGATTTGCTATATATCCAAAACCTACAGCCGCAATAAAAAGCTTAGTTGAGGCTGTCAGTTGTGCTTTATTGGATACCATATTTTAGAAGTTTCTCGGCCGTCCTCATTACCCGGTAAGTGTTCACTGAAACGTAACAATTCTGCTCGTCTCACGAATGCCTTGGCTGCCAAAATAACCGCATGATGAGGTATCCCTTACGGATCATCAATCCGAGTAGAGATACTCGACCGACACTCAAAACACCACACTGTGACACATATGGGCTAGATTGAAGCAAAACTATCTCCCCTTGTTTCCCAGTCTTCCATACAACATCGTGTGTGAACTGTACCGCAAGCCGACGGAGGAGGTATAGTAAGCAAACTACGCTACCCGGAGAGTTTGTCCAAGCCTCCTTAACTGCTAAAATTCTCCCACAAACCTGCTCCTTAGCCTCCGCAATCTGTGCTCTGGGGGCTCCTCAGCTCTCTTTGGACGAATTCTGGTAATGTACCGGTGCGTAGAGCATGCTGCACATCAATCCACGCCTTCACTGTACTGGCGAAACAGGCTACCATGTGCATCGCCTCACACCGATCCACTTAGATTTCTCCAACGAACTACAAAGCTCTCCATGACGGAGGACGGTGGTAATCCAACGGAGAGGTCCGTCAATAATTCTAATTTCACGCCATTTGACTTTAATATTCAAATTTTATAGATGGGACTTACCATGTATCAACCTTGTGTAAAACCCATTTCCTTTGCAGCTTCTGATAAGTAACCTGTGCTCCAGATTTTCGATGTGTGATAGATAGAGCAAGCTTACCGTTTTGGTGCAGGTTGTGCAAACGATTGTCAGCTCCGATGGCACACGCTGCAAATATGTTATTAAACATCTTGAGCGTCAGCAAAAAGAGCAAGACTTTAGACACTCACATAAAGATAGCATTAATTATGGTTGTTCCTTTGCTGTGTTTCCCATTTAACTGCGGTACACTAGCTTCGACCAAATCCGAAACTATAGAAGATGAGTAACGAAATCTAATTAAGCTGCAACAAAGCTAGTCTGAACTCGTAGTACGAGCACCCGAATTGAAATTCGAATTTCTTGGGTATATCTTCGAAATCAATTGATGAAAAAGAATAACAACAATCAAGCATTGAGTACTGTATATTGAAACATCACATCCTCCGCAGCTTGATTGCAACTCCAGATTTCCGTAATCCGGTTTGGATTTCTGTTGCAATCTGGCGGCTCATTTTGAAAAAGGCTGACTTTGCTCAGAACTCTCATGAGAAACGGAAATGTTATTAGTATGTTCAGTGCAGATAGAATCGGACGGTGACTGTAATCCGTGTATCGTACCTGATCAACATGCCGTCATCAAAATCCAACATTTGAACCATACGATTTCCAAGGTTGCTAACGATGATTCCAGATTTAGGACGCAAATCATTGCCTCGGAAATAAGATACTTCAGCGGTTCCCAACCTGAGCCTGTTTCACATCAATGGTCTAGATGTATACAATTTAGCAAGTGTGCCTCCACTTATGGAATGCATACAGTCATAATATTTGGAAAGGAAGTTATCAACACAGCGATCAAATTTCTCAAATGAAATAGGAGCACAGGGGGTAAAAGCGCGTTTTAAAGTAGCAACAAGTTTTTCAGCTAGAACATTAGAGCATGGATGTTATGGAAAAGTAAAATGGTGACAAGACCCAAGACACTGCAGCCAATTGGTAACAACCGAAAGTGAAAAGTGCGCTATTGTCACTGACAACAACTAACGGAACTCCTTCTCTACTGAACACATTTCTCAAGTCCCGGACAGTAAAATCAGCATTTGGTTTATCAGTCAGGAATACCTCCGGCCAGTTTGAATAAGGATACACCAACACAAATGTATAGTACTTCCGCAGAAATAGTCCATAAAAATCCATATGTACCCATTTTCAGGGTTTACATGTCATTGGCCAATGTGTCCACTTAAACTACTGCCGCCTAACCTTGTGTTTACACTCCGATCACTCAGAAGCAGTTCGTCGAATAGCAGCATTTAATTCAGGGTACTAGCACATGAATCCAGATAAAAGCTTCATCCTTTTAACCCCAAGATGGCCAGAATACAGATCCGCCAGAACAGATGATCACAAAGTCGGCGGGATAACGACACGGTCATTGAACACAGCAATCTATCAGGTGTAACACACAACTCTTTACGATGCACATAAAACTGAGGGAACTTCCGTTGGAGAGAAACAGACCATCCTTGTTCTATAGCAGAAATCAATGACCCGTAATAGTTTCTATTCTCCTTGATAAGGATTGAACGAGAGGTCGGAAGCGGCTGGGTAAGTAAACAACTCATCACATAATCGGCTTCGTATACCGTTGCATTTCGCGATAAGTAGTCGACGTGAGGAATGAACTTTGCATTCTTGTGCTCAACCATATAGTTGAACCATAGCTGCTGAAGGTTTAGCTACAAAAGTGGTAGGGCTAAAAGAGAAAGTTTAGAGTTTCATGATCTGTCGCGATAGTAAAGCTGAGACCAAACAAATATTTGTGAAGTCTAGTGACTGCGCAGTATACAGCCAAAACTTCTTGATGGTTCTGAGCATACCCCATTCAGCATCGTTGAGTCGACGAGAGGACAGGCTGCGCAGCCTGCTCTAACACAACACCTATATCGGTTGGCGAGATATCTGTGAAAAGTACTTTTGTCACTTTTGGAGAAGGGTACGAAGAACACAACCAGATGTAGGCACTTTCACTAGCTTCCGAAGAACATGTTCACGTTTGTCTACCCAAATAAAACGCTTGTAATTCAACAACGTGAATAAAAGATCGGCAATGGATGCGAAATTAGGAATGAATTTAGAAGGATGCTGTATGGATCCCATCAGTGATCGAAGCTCATAAACATTGGTGGGGGATTTCACATTAACCTGTGGCTTTATATGATCAGTATCTGGTTTGAATAAAACCCGAGGTAACATGATAACTAAGACAACTGATCTTTTGAACACCAAGTAAGTACTAGTTTGGGTTGATATTCTCATTAGCATTACTGAAGCAAGTTAAAAAAGTCAGCAATCGACTAGCTTGAGTGTGCGCGACGGCAGCATGCACAAACACATCGTCTTGATAGACCTCAACACCCTCCAGACCTGTCACAATGGAGTTCATCACATCTTGGTATATTGTAGCAAGAACGATGCGGCAAAGAAACACAATATGTATTGGCGCGATAAGAAGCTATATCACCACTCACGCAGGCGTACATTAATGAGTCATATTTCCTTCCCAAGACACATAATCTCTTCTGGCTTAGGCTCGCGAAACATCCATGCACTTTGCGGGCCTCGTAATGGTGTATTTCCTACCCATTTCACCCCCATAGCTCCGCTTCTGAGTGTCCCAATCTGACCGGTCCGGAGTCGTTCGATACCTCGTGATTTGCTTGAACGTGGATGCATCACGCTGCTTGAAATTGGTCCGAGAGTTAGCATAACCGACGGTTTTGTCTTATTCATTACGTTCTCGACGAATACCCTCTCCGTACTGCTGGACGACACTCGTGCCCTGTTCTCTTCTCGTTCCGTCAGGCCAGTGTTGTACCGTCTGACCCCACTCATTGCGCCTGTTCTCCTTTCTGTCCGCACCGGTTTTAGTGGTCTTTCTGTCCTCCGGGCAATCACTGCATTCCGCCTCACTACAAAATGGCTAGCAACACATTAAGACCGAAGGAGAGAAATCTAGACCGGTACAACTTAAAAGATGCATTGATTGTGACCAGTTCACTAAAATAATCCGTGAATGGTAGCTGCAAATACGCATCTATTAAGTTTACCTTCGAGAAAATCTTGGATCCATGCAAATGAGAAAGAATAGAAGCCGGTTCTTTCGTAGCACAACTACGCTGCAGTGGCTTCGCATTAGGAGTAATGCGGTACTCGCTACAAAATCTGGGTTTTTGTTCATCCGACTTTAAGGGAGTGATAATACGAGTGGCCAATCGTAAAGTTTGCGCTGAGACAATGATGTATGCTTCACAGGGAGACACAAGGACCTTGCGAACAAGTTCCCTTAGTCCAATTGGAAGTATACGACGTTTACAGAAAACTGAACCACCAACTACTTCCAAATTGCCAGGAAAGGTTATCATTCCACCAGCTTTCACTGAAAAATCATGCAGTAAAGCACGAATTTGAGTGTCAGTATCAGTATGTGACAGAAAAGTGATACTTATTTCATGAGCCTGCATAATCTTATTATGGAGGATAGATGGGTCTTGACGACTGACAACAAAAATACGCCGGAGATGTACAATATCCTATCACCGGAAGGGTATGTCCAGTAATACCTTTAATAGTGATGGAAGTAGAATCAAGATGAACATCAGGGTACAAATGATTGAGAGTCGTTTTAGTAATGAGAGACTCCAGGCTACTGGTATCAACAATGAAACCATGTGACATACCATTTCCAAAGCGAAGCGGATTGAATAAGTGACCACTAGTATTCACAGCCAGTGTTAACAAATTTACGGTGGCATCATCAATGAACAATGAATTTATACGGTTAAGAAGCGTTGCTTTACAAGTCCCGTTGGATAGTTGGTAAGGATATCAACATAACAATAATGATAATAAGGATAGTAAAATAGTTAATACTTTAAATATGAAAATAAGGACTTATTGTTTGCTTCGCTGCAGTCCTGCGATCCTCTTAGATTCACAGCATCCACAGTTAACAACAAATAATTCCATGGTAAACTCCAGGTGTAGGATGGAGACGTAGTGTTAAGTGACAAAGTGTAAGTGGATGAGTACATCGTCCAACCGTCTTTTAAATACTGTTAGTGTCGGTGCAGAGACGACTGATTCTGGGAGAGCATTCCACGGGTGACAGACACGAATGGAAAAGAAATTTCTGCGGCACTCCAGACGACTGTATTGTTCTGCGAGTTTTAATGAGTGGTCCCTCAGGTTTGTATTGCTACTGAGTTGCAGTAAAGGGCGGCACACATGATGTGGGTCTCGCAGAATCAAGTATGCCATAATCAGGTCGCCACGTAGTCTGCGATAGCTTCCACTGAACAATCCCAGTCGTTGCAGCGTCTCCTGGTAGGAAAGATTGCGCATTCCAATTACGTTCTAAGATGCCCGGTGTTGTGGCTGCTCCAGTGCATTAAGGTCATGTTTCAGTCATGGATGCCAGGCTTGAATTGCGTATTCGACATGGGGGCGAACATACGCACTGAGCATTTGTCGAAATATGGAGCTGTTTATTTGTCCAAACGCCCGCCTCAACAGCCCCACGTGTTGGTTCCCGGTCTTCGAGGCCTTTTCGGATTTCCTGGAGCAACCCAAGTCATCTTGAACCAGGACACCCAAGTCACGTTCGAGAGTTGACTGTTGCAGTACATCCGTTCCGAGTCGGTATGAGTAGCTGCTCTGATGTCGGATGGAAAGCACCTTGCATTTACTGACGTTGAAATGCAATAAGTTTTGGGTCGACCATTGATACACTGTATCTAAGTCACTCTGAAGCACATGTTGGTCGGCGTTCGCCTGGATCCTGCGCCAGATCTTGATATCGTCAGCAAACATTAGGAAGTTTGAAGCGATTCCTTGTGCAAGGTCATTAATAAACACCAAAAACAAACGTGGACCTAGAACTGAGCCTTGCGGCACACCACACTCGACTTGTATGGGGTCCGATAAAGAGCTCCGAACTCTGACCACTAATTGCCGTTGAAGTAGAAAGTTGGCGATCCAGCTTAAAAGAGGATCTCCGATCCCGTAATGCTGCAGCTTGGATAGTAGTATCCGATGGTCTAGACGATCGAAAGCCTTGGAAAAATCCAGGTAGATCACATCAACACCTTCTCCAGCGTCAGCTGCCTCGGTCCAACTACTACGTGCAATTAGTAAATTAGTTGTAAATGACCGCTGTCGACGGAAACCGTGCTGTTCAGGAGTGATGAGATTGCAGTTTTCCAGATAGCACACCAGTGCATCGGCAACTATGGATTCCATGACCTTGGAGAGCATAGGAAGAAGGGTTACTGGGCGGTTGTTAGAGGGATCAGTTCTGCTTCCACCTTTGTGAATCGGGGTTATTATTCCAAGCTTCCACATGGCGGGAACTTGGTTCTGGTCTAAGCAGCGCTGGAAAAACTGAGCTAAAGGTCCTGCCAGTTGGCTTGCTGCTGCTCCCAATGCCTCTGGACGAATGGCGTCGACACCCGGCGAGCTGTGTTTGCGTAGAGAAGTCAGCTTTCGCAATACAGCCTCTGCGGTAAAATTGATGTGGGTTAGTCCTGGCGAGCAGAAGACAAAGCTTGGTAGATCGCTTGATGGCAAGACTCTTTGAAACGTGGGAGCGTATTGCATCTGCAGCGCATTTGCAGCTTCCATAGCCGTTCTTGTTGAGCCATCAGCCGTCTTGAGTGGAGGAAATCCTTGCCTCACCTTTCGTAGGCTATTAACGTGCTTGTACAGCAGTTTGTGGTTAGCACTGAAGCTTTTTGCGATGTTCTGCTGATAGGCGGCTTTGTCTTCTCTTAACAGTTGTGTGCAGTGGTTACGTTGGGCTACGTAGTTGTCCCAGGTTTCTGGTGCTGGAGCTTCTCTGTACACTCGCCATGCTGCGTTGCGTACTGTCATCCATTTTCGAGTTCTGCTCCTAACGAAAGAAACTGATTTGCACTTATTGCAAGCTTTTATCTCTGAAGCGTGTGCAATCAGCTGACTGAATTTGTTGACGAACTCGAGCCAGGCGACTTCCGGGGGTTCTTCTTCGAGGAAAGACCATGTTGTGGCGCTGACTAGCTGGGCGAGTCGGTCGTACCTTGTGATGGTTCGCACCGTCTCATTGTTATCATTCAGATACTCTGCGTAGCAGACGAAGTTGAAACTGATGACTGTGTGATTACTGCGACCCAACGGGCAGTCTAAAACCAACGCATCAATCATATGCTCCTCGTTGGTAAGCACAATATACAGCACAGAAGGCCTGTTACCAGTTCTGAACCGAGTGGGCAAAGTGAGGTGGTTGTAAAGAGGAACAGTAGTTACTAGATCTTGTAAATCGGTTTTGAATTGTTCTCTGATTGTGGCAGGGGCTTCTAAACAATGTACGTTGAAAACACCCATGATAAGAATGTGAGTGTACTTTTGTTGTAAACTGCACCTTAAAGCAGCCGCTAGGTGGTAGTCGGTTTCGGGTGTTGAGTTAGGGGCGCGATACACCAAGATAATAAGGCAAGCGTCCCTGCCTTTTAACTGCAACCGGCACCAAAGAGAGTCGGGGAACTGCGAGTCTGAATCCTCCACGGCTTCGCACTGTAAGTCGTTTCGGTAGTACAGGATTACCCCTCCTCCTTTTGTGAGCCTGTCGTTCCGGATCAGCGACATGCCGGGTAGCGACACTTCAGCGTCCGTCATTCCCGTGTGCAACCATGTCTCAGTGATACCAATGACATCATACGAGCCGGAAGTTTGGCGATCTTTCAGTTCAGCCAGTTTGTTAGAAAGGCCCTGAGCATTTGTATACAAGCAGGCCAGTTTCTCGGTCTCTAGGAGCCCGCAGAGAGGTGAAGCTGTCAAGTGTGGGAGAATGCCGACGGATGGGAGGTCGGCAGTTACTCGTTTTTTTGATGAGTCAATGTTACCTCGTTTGTAACTTGATTCGGCCAAGGTGCGTCCCAACCTTCGTTTAGACCTACGTCAGAGTCAATTAAAGCAGCAGTCAAGTTACACTTCTGTACATTCGTCAGTATGCTTGCTGCTTCAGTTGCTCTAATATTTGAGCTGTGCAAAGTGTTTGCGACCTTTAACCGAATTTCGGAAGGAAGATGTTTTCGATTACTCCGCCATCGATCTAAAACATCCTTTGCTTGTTGCTCTGACTGAACCACAAGTTTTAGGATTCTAGGGTCGCATCCTCTATAATTGGTGAGAGTATCCTGGTGAGCGATAGTGCCACAACATTATCCAAAGAAAGTGTTTCACGAATGAACCGCCACTGTTCTAAATCGTGCTTTCCGGTCTCTTGAACATCGTTAGAAGGATGTTCTGGCACGCCATGTCTGAAGATTGTGTTTAGGCGGTCTTTCTTTCTGTGCCCCTCTTCGGTGTTTCGTTTTGGTTGTCGCGCGCTCCAAGGGACATCAGAATAGATACGTATCCCACAGGATTCGTGTTTTAGCGCGCTTGCGGAGAGCAAAACGTTTTCTACGTCGGTGGAGGATTCTAGAGTTACTCGAATAAGTCTGGGTTCACCATAATGTGGCGAGTTCGGATGACGAGTAATTCGTAACAAGTTTACAGGCTTGGCTTTGATACTCATCTGCATACACAATGAGTTCCATTCGTCTTGGTCGTCTGATAACTTATCCCGCAATGTGATGGCGGTAGATTCAGGGACATTTGAGCATACAACAGTCCGGGCACTGTTGTTGGATCCCTTTTTGGTCGATCTACAAGGCATGTTACTCATTTGGCCTGACTTGTTGACAAGTGAATGTTTGCTATTTTTCTCTCCATTTGCATTAACGGTGTTTACAATGGAAGAGGACGCAACAGCAGCCACTCGGTGGACCCTTGCAGTAATCTCTGCATATGTAATCGATGTTCTGGGAGGCTTAGTCTCGACAAGAGATATTTGAGCTACAGGTACCAAGGGTTGGTGTTTGGCTGCTTCATCCTTGTTAATGCTAGATGCCAGGTCTAGTGGAATTTGCTTAACCAGACGTTTTGAATGGTGCCTGCTTTTCGTTGCCGTGTGTATTGTTTGATTCACGTAGGTATAGTCTGTTTTCGCCCGGCGTTCTACCAAAGTTGGAGAAGACAACAAAGATGGAGACATGGCTGATTGCGGTGCAGGGGAAGCGGATTGTTCAGCATTCCGTTGCTTATCAGCCGCTACGCTTCTGTGGTTCATGCTTCCACTGAAATAATCTTATTGTTTATCCTCTGCTCTGCTTCTGTGATTAACCGGTCGCATTTCTCAGCTAGGATAAGCAAGCACTTAACGAGGGGGATGGTGGAACACGCAGTACAGAACCAAAATGCATCTTGGGAGCTATTTCGCTCCCGTAACTGTTGTTGGGACACATTTGCACATTTCGTATGGTACCATTCCAAACAGTGCGAACAAGCCAGACCGATTTTTACTACTCGATGACATTCTCCTAACCCGCAAATGCCTTTCGATGGGAGTCTCTTCGGTTTCGCTTTTCTGCCATTCAATTTGGTGTCGTTGTCTGACCCAGTGGGTTGGTTAGCGTTTTGTACTTTTACAGCTTTGAGAGCGGCGCACAGCGGTCAGGCGAGCGTGGTGGTTGTAAGGTCAAATGAGCGGTCGGCGTGGTCGCGCGGTCCGGGTGATGGGTTATGCAGCCGCACTGGCTGACAAGGTCACAAGGAATGGCGAGTGACTGGAATCTGAACAGAGCGCTGAACACAGATTGACAGATCACAGATTCTTTCACAGCTGTGTTGATAAACACTGGATCGGAATAAATTTAGGCTTTTCGGCCTGCCTTGAGAATTCTGTATCGAATGGTGCCACACAGAAAGGCAATCGGCTCAATATGATTGAATTAAACGCTTGCGCTTAATCACAGATGCCAGTAGAGACCGGAAAGCACAATTAAAAAGGCAGCGGTTCATTCGTGAAACACTTTCTGTGGATAATATCGTAGCGCTATCGTTCACTAGGATACCTCTGTCACCAAATTATAGAGGATGTGGCCCTAGAATACTAAAATAGGTTGTTCAGTCAGAGAAACAAGCATCGGATGTTTTGGATTGATGGTGGAGAAATCTGAAAAGTCTTCCTTCTGAACTTCGGTCAAAGGTCACAGAAGGTTTTGCACAGCTCAATTATTAAAGCACCTGAAGCAGCAAGCGTACCGATGAATGTACAGAAGAGTAAATTGACTGCTGTTTTATTGGCTTTGACGCAGGTCTAAACGAAGATTGGGACGTACCTTGGCCGAATCAAGTCTCCGACGAGGTATCATTTTCCCATCAAAAAACCGAGTAAGTGCTGACCTCCCATCGGACGGCATTCTCCCACACTTGACCCCTTCACCCCTCTGTGGGCTCCTAGGGACCGAGAAACTGGCCTGCTTGTATACGAATGCTCAGGGTCCTTTTAATAAACTGGGCGAACTGAAAGGTCGCCAAGCTTCCGGGCCATATGATGTCATTGGTATCACCGAGACGTGGTTGCACATGGGAATGATGGACGCTGAAGGTTCGCTACCGGGTATGTCGCTCATCCGGAGAGATAATCACACAAAAAGAGGAGGAATAATTCTGTATTACCGCAGCGACTTACAGTGCGAAGCTGTAAAGGATTCAGGCTCGCAGTTGCCGGACTCTCTATGAGGCCGCTTGCAGTTAAAGGGTAGGGACACTTGACTTATTGTCTTGGTGTACCGCCCCTAAGTCTACACCCGAAACCGACTGCCACCTAGCGGCTACTTTAAGGTGCACTTTACAGTGAAAGTACCCTCACATACTTATCATGGGTGATTTCAAGGTACATTGTGTAGAAACCCCGCCACGATCGGAGAACAATTCAAAGCCGATCTACAAGATCTCGTAACCACTGTTCCTCTTTGCTATCACGTCACTTCGCCTACTCCGTTCAGAACAGGTAACATGCCATCTGTGCTGGATCTTGTGTTTACCAACGAGGAGCACATAATTAATGTGTTGGTTTTAGACTGCTCGTTAGGTCGCAGTGATCACACAGTCATCAGTTACAACTTCGTCTGCTATTCGGAATATCGGAATGAGAACAATGAGTCGGTGCGAACCATCACAAGCTATAATCGATTAGCCCAGCTCATCAGCGCTACAACTTGGTTGTTTCTTGCCGAAGAACCCCAGGAAGTCGCCTGGCTCGAGTTCGTCAATAAATTTAGTCATCTGATTGCACAGTCCTCAGAAATAATTGTTTACAGTAAGTGTGCATTAGTTTCTTTCGTTAGGGGCAGAACTCTAAAATGGATGAGAGTACGCAACGCAACATGACAAGTGTACAGAGAAGCTCCAGCATCAGAAAGTTGGGACAACTACGCAGCTCAGCCTAACCACTGCACACAACTGCTAAGAGAATACAAAGCCGCCTATCAGCACAACGTCGCAAAAACCTTCAGTGCTTACCACAAACTGTTCTAAAAGCACGTCCATAGCCTACAAATGGTGAGACAAGGATTTCCTCCACTAAGGACTGCTGACGGCCGAACAACAACGGCTGTGGAAGCAGCACACGCGCTGCGGTTGCAATATGCCTCCAAGTTTCAGGGGGTCTTGCCACCAAGCAAGCTTCCAACCTTTGTCGTCTCTTCGCGAGAACTAACCCACATCACTTTTACCACGGAGGCTGTATTGCAAAAGCTGACGTCTATACGCAAACGCAGCTCGCCGGGTGTCGACACCATTCGTCCAGAGACACTGGAAGCAGCAACAAGCACACTGGCAGGACCTTTAACTCAGTTTTTCCAGCGCTGCTTAGACCAGAATCAAGTTCCCGCTATGTGGAAGCTTGGAATAATAACCCCGATTCACAAAGGTGGAAGCAGAACTGAGTCCTCCAACTACCGCCCAGTATCCCTTCTTCCTATACTCTCCATGCTCATGGAATCCATAGTTGCCGATGCACTGGTGTGCTATCTGAAAAACTGTAACATCATCACGCCTGAGCAGCACGGTTTCCGTCGACAGCGGTCATGCACAACGAATTTACTAATCGCACGCAGTAGTTGGACCGAGTCAGCTGACGCTGGAGAAGGTGTTGATGTGATCTACCTGGAATTTTCGAGGGCTTTCGATCGTCTACACTATCGGATACTACTCTCCAAGCCCCAGCATTACGAGATCGACGACTCTTTCTTAAGGTAGATTGCCAACTTTCTACTTCAACGGCAATTAGTGGTCAGAGTTCGGATGCCACAGCCTCTAATCGTAGATATTTTCACGTATGATGGATCACTGTGTAGAGATGGTAAATCCGGTTCGAATGAGTGTACAGTGACAACGCTGTGAGAAGATGGAGAGAGGATAGAGAGGAATAATCCAAATGAACCAGGAGCATGCACGTCACGAGTGTGTGAGGATGACCTTGGAGTTGTTTCACTGTAGTACAACAATTAGATTGGCAGTCATCATCATCATTATTATACACGTTAGCTAGAGATGTAAAACACAACTACTGTGCCGCAATACATAAAAGAAAAAGATAAAACCACTGCATGTCAGTTGAGCTACCAGCAACAGATGGGCAACGTTCCGGAAAGCTTGCAGCCAGCTAATAGGCAACAAGAAAAATTATGATGTAAAACTATATTATGCTACGAAATGGGATAGTCGTTGGAGAGGGAGGCTAAGAGAAATGGGGTGGGACAAAGAAACTCACAGCATGAACGTCACTGAGGCCGGCTCCTAGCCATGTTATTAAGTGTATCCAGCCAAACGTGTTCATCGTCTTTCGGAACCCAACCACGGAGCCGAGACGCTCTAACCGAGGCCAGCTCCGAAGTGAAGGCCTTCATTCCTCTCATCGCTTGGCCACCCCTTCTCTTCTTCCAATCACAACCCCGGTGAGAAAACAACACACGTCGCGGAAGTCGGTGGGTTGGCATGCGTAACACGTGGCCGAGTCATCGGAGCCTGATGCGTGAAATAACGGTGCTGAGCGGTTTATTTGCTTTTCCTGTGCCGTAAACAAGGAGTCAAACACGCTCGTTACTCACGCGGTGTTCCCACCATATGTGAGCCAAACTGTGAAGGCACCGATGGTCGAATGTAACTAGCCTCTTTATGTCTGCTGATCTAAGGGGCCAGGTTTCGCAACCGTACACTAGGGTCGAACGTACCGCTGCATTGTACACTCTACCCTTTATTGCGATGGTAGATTGGCGGTAACCACTCCCCATATGTCTGACTTTTTCACACTAATGGCAATTAGAATTCGGATGTGGGTAAGTGTACGGAAAATGCAGAGTTTCACCATAAATACACTGCATAATCTTATTGTCGACTTGACCACACTTTATACTGTCCGAACTTTTCTATGCCTGAGATAGTAATGCCTCGAGGTTTAAATCGGTCATACTGCCACTGTGTTCTCCTTTTGACATGAGCTCGGCGTTTGCTTGAGTCAAACAAAAGTTGTCGATCAAAAACAGTCGTTTGGGCTATTGTAAATCCAGTAACCTCATAGTGCAAACAGATGGACTACATTTGATTATAAGTTGATGCTGGAACTGATAAGAGCTGGCGATATAAATCGGGTTTATTTATGCCAGCAATCAGGCCATCTCTCAAGTGTTCGTCAAGCTTATATTCAAATGCACATGATGATGCCTGAGATTGAAGTTAGAGGATGAAATCGTGAACCGCTTGAAAAGGTTGGCGCCTCAGTAAGTTGAACCTAACCCTTTCGACAACCAAGAAATTTGGTGGTAATAAGTGAGACAAACGTTTTTTCAACTTTTCGCATGATAAGTTCGACGGCAGCTGAAGATAGGCCAGATATTCCAAGAGTGAATATGCCACTCGTCTAACCAGTTAAAAGGTGAGCACCTTTAAGGTCTTTGCAAAGGTCACATTTGGTGAGCCACCACAACTCGAGCCTTTCCATGTATTCTCGTAACTGCCGGGGACATCCATATAGGTTCAAGAATTCGATTGTTGAGTTTATTTTGGAATAAACACTGACCCCGTAGCAGGCTCGGAATCGAAATAGAATTAGGCTTCAAACAAGCTAGTCTCGACTCGTACTAAAAGCACCGGAAATGGAATTCGAATTTCGCGGGTATATATTCTAAGTCAATCGGTGAAAAAAGAAGAACGCTAATCAATCATTGAGTATTGCATGTGCAATCATCACAGAAACGCCTTTGCGTACACTTTTGTCATCAACTCTATGTCTGTTTAACCGGTCTTTTTTCAGTGGCGGTTACTGGTAAAACAATCCCAAAACCATTGCTACGTGACATGGAAGCCCGATTTGCAACGGACTAGAACGTGGTGTGGTAGATGTCGCCCCGTGTGGAAATGATCTCAAAGTTCTTCTGGGCCACCTCTGTTTTAAGATTCGACGAGCGCACTCCGATGGCATATCGATAAATATTTCGGACGCAAATTCAAACGATTATGAGTATATAGCAATACCAGTACCTGTAAACTCTTCTGGGTTAACCTTCACATTAGCCACCCAAATCAATTTCCTTCTCTCTCCCCCCCTAAAGCGACGTCTAAGCTTTCAGACTTTTAAGTGAAGGTCATTATAGCGAGCGAGACAGCGAACATTTTTCATCATTTTACAATACTTGCGTTTTTATACCCTTCAACCGTCCGATTGTTATACTGCGCATAATTTCCAGACACCTTATCCGTTAATGCGTTGCTCTTTGCTCTTGTTCAGCTGTCACTCTGGAGCTACTAGGGTTGCGGACCGACTCGAATTCGGGGGAGGGAGTGCATTTGGAACCTTGAACAGTTTTAGATCGCATGAAGGTCAAGGCTTAATAGTTGTAGTTCAATCAGGAGTGACAGTAAGGGGAATGCTCGGTCCAAAGTTATTAGGTGCTGAATTTTGCATTGACGAAGGAAACCAAGATTCATCTCAACATCCACAACCCCATCGTGTAGGCATAAAGAATTAGCTAGGACTTTACTCCTTCTGTGACAAGCAGCAAACAATGCAGTTTCAGCGCGAACAGGTCATACTAGTATGATCATTTCGACACTACAATGTTCTAGTTTCCTAATTCCTCCTTTTTTGTTAACTATATAAATATGCTGTATTTAGCCTAGTGATGAATCACTGAAAACAAGCTCGTCTATCACATCGCTTTTTCACGACTGATAAGGTGAGTTAAACATCATGTAAAAAGGAAAAATGGTGACGTCAACAGCCATTTATCGGGACCTCGCAGAAAATCGGAGAGGTGAAATATCGCAAATGACAAAACCAAGTTGATTACGGTGATGTTGGTCGATGATATAAGCAGTTAACCACGATCACTCAAGATCCAAGCAGGAGTCGACAGAGCGCAAAAATATCTGTTGCATGCATGAAGAGGTGTGATAAGGTCCTTTAGGAACATAAACCGAGCAACACCCTGCACATGAAGCGTCGCCCCCTGAACAAGGGTCAAATGCACATGGGCAATGAAGCACCCTAACCCGATATAGACTAGGAATAACAGGTCATTTGGTAGATAATAACTATCGATGGCAGCTATTCACTTCGTATGTTCGCGACAGCTACTCAGTTTGGTGAGCTGTCCACTCTCGTTACGTATAGTTTCACTAACACCAGGTCTCCTGCTGCCCATTTCCCGTATCAGACGACATCACTAACGACGGTTACCAAGGGCAGCGGCCACTTCCAGGTCTGACGCACGATGAGACCATCAGGATTCGCGGTCTCTCTTCAGGCTAGCACGGAGTTTTGACCGGAACTCTTTGCGAGTTGCATTGTCTTCGCTTCCAGCCGGGATATGCCGGCAAGCATCGATAAGTTCCAGAGACCGAGAGGAGACCCAATGTCCATGTTGGCTATTAGACATACCACATGAGGATTTTCCGGCTGACAGTAAGGTCTGGCGAACATGTGACCAGTGACCATCAATTGCCTCCCGTGGGCGCTTACTCAAGTCGCATGTCAGTGCAGTATGATATGCCTTCAGAACAGCTGGCTTTGTCAGTTGGCTGGTGTCAATGCACTCACAGCTTCATCGTGGGCGTCCGCCAAAACACATCCGCATGTCAGCACATACAAGTGCATGATCGGTGTCTACACATGTGCTCCAAATCGAGCGACAATTCTGGACGCAGCCTCTCCATCGGTAGCTTATCACAATGTGATCGATTTGCGTCCAAAGCTGGTGGGCGCCAAGTCACCCTCCGGCGGGTGCTGGGTCGGAAGTTAGTGCTCGTAAGAAATAAGCGGGCATCTTCACACAAATGAAGTAACCGCTCACCGCTATCATCACCGGAGCCTACATCGTGCTGACCGCCCAGATGCATTTCATCAGTGGACAACTCCAACTTGTGCGTTCAGATCCCCCGCCAGCACAACAGTGTCCGTGCTTCTTCTGTGGCGAAGGAGCTGGGTCAGTTGGCGGTCGAAGTCGTTCTTTATAGAATCATCGCTACGGTTTGTGGGCACGTAGGCAGCGATAACGGATAGACACCTATTAGTCCCGCGCGACTTCGAAGCTTTAAACGAGCCAGCCAATCGGACCGCACGCATCAGGCTACTGACTGGAATCCAATCAATCAAAGCTGTTTCAGCCCGGGGACTCAGGGCAATGTTGACATCAGCTTGGCCGATGTTGGAACCTGCATCGTCACCACATAGGCGAACTGAGAAAATACTGCTTATGTCTTCTGAAGGGGATGACAGAGTGAGCACAGTGCTCGAGTCTTGCAGGCGGGTCTCTGATAAGCAGCAGATATCGATCGAGAGGGTCTCTAATGTCAGGGCAAGTGCTGCCTGTTGACCGATCTGTAGTAATGTGCGTACATTGAGGCATGCCAATCTGAAGGAGGATCGAGGGCTCCAAATGGAATCCGATAAACTGAAATGGGCCGCTTGCTTGGACATGGGCCTGTTGACAGTGCAGGAATGACGCTCTGCGTTCGCCTGTGAGTTGAAACTAAAAGACAAGCGACTATTGAAGCAAGGTGGGGGAGGGCCGAGAATTGGGGTTAAAAATAGGGGGGGATAAAAGTGAAGCTGGAACGGGACGATAAGGGTGAAAAAGCGCAAGAGGGGGAATAAGAAGACGGGAAGGCTTGAGCAGTAGCATCCAAACCCTTATCCACCCTGCTCGATGCAGCAGATAGGGCACCGTTGATTATCCTCTGCGGTGGCCAGAGCATCAAGAAATTTGTTTGAAGTGAGATTCATTGTATTGCGTGGGCAAGATAATGTCAGGTTGACCAGGCCTAGATAGGAGAACGATTAGGGTTCTCAGCCAAAGCCTTCGGTTCAAAGACCTTACCGCAAGGCAGCGGGTTTGGCGTTGGGGTACAAGGAGTCCGTTTTAAGGAATAAGGAGCCACCCTCATTCCAACCCCAACTTGGAGGACAAGGAGGCTGAGTTTGTCTGGCCTCTAGCCATTGACCAATCTGGTATGAGTGACTCTGAAGGTGCAAAAAAGCACCACCCAGCATAGCTCAATGGATCTCTGAGGCGTGCAAACCATCGCACCACGGTAAGGTCCAGCCTCATTGCGATGGATGTTTTGTGTACAATTGCATTGATGACCAATTGTATATTACTCGTGCTTGTTTTAATCTCCCTTACATTATGGCCATGTTGACTTACAAACAGCTCGACAACACTCAACTGTTCTGTAAGTTGTCGCACTAAAGCGTTACTTCTGTTTCGCTTCATCCGTTTACGTCTCTTGTAGCCCATCGAATATAGTCCGCTGTGTCAGACTTCAACTGCCTTCTGATATCCGCGCTTGATTATGCGCATCGTCTCGGACTAGCATTTACTAGTCCGATAAGAGTAGCAACCGCACAACCTAGTCGAAATACTAGTAGTTCGAATTAAATTGTACGACGCCTAGGATTTGACCGGAAACAACCTGTTAGAGGAATGGTTATCACCATTCGCAGACGAAAAATCCAGTTACAGTATTGCAAGATTTGCGATTTCTTACGGTCCCGATGTCCGAAGACATGGAAGCTTATTTCGCAGTAAATTGTGGTTTAATTGTTGCGGCTTCTTTGAGCAAACTTTATTCAACAATAACATCTAAGTAAAATATTTTTCAAGGGTTATTCCGCAGTACATTCATCATATAATTCAAGTACTGCTTCTTATTTGTTTGACAATCAGTCTATTCATCGAGCGAAGAAGTTGCTGTTCTTAGAGGCAATTCACTAGTTGAAGTCAGCCACTAAGTCATCCAAATAGTCGTAAACCTTGTTTGCGAGTCCCTATTTCAAAGACCAGTTGATGTGATAGTCAGCAGCCAAAGTAGGTGCTTCTTCGGGAGAATATGGCAGATGAGGAAGCAGTTCCCAGCCCCCATTGGCTACCGCAGACTGTAAGACGACTTGGTGGCCGCAGTCACGGAGTGGACTACCACTAAGAACAGCAACTTCTTCGCCCGTGGAATAGACTGGCTGCTGAACAAATAGGAAGCATTACTTGAAGTATGTGGTGAACATACTAAAAAGTAATCAATTAAAGCTGTTTTTGTTATGCGTTGCCGTTTTGCTGGATGAAATTTGCTAAAAAAAGCCGCAATAGTTGTGAACCGACTTAATAGTTTTGCGTCGGAACTTAATCAAACAAGTGGTGCTCCAAACAGATTGATAAGAAGCAGTTGATTTGCGGGTGTCAGCAGGAAAAATACATTATGGCTCGTTATAGCAGGCCAATCGGGATGGCAGGTTTGTCAACCGAGCGAGTCGAGACACACAAACCTAATACACATAAGTAACTGACAGCGAGCATCAAGAAAAGAACATTTTATAGAAACCACACAAAAACGCCACAGAAAATACAGATTATCCAGTGAGCGAAATATATCTGGAGAAAGACATTTCCTAAATTGCTTGCAGGATTTTTCATACACGAATTCCGACAAACAAGAAAGTAATTTCAGCAGGACACAATGGACGCAGTTATTTCGACTATTATCGTCAGCTGTGGCTTCAATTTGCCGAAGCTTCAGATTTTCGACGACTGGAGCCAAATTTGACCATACAGATTGAATTTGCGGTATCGCCTTAATTGTTGAGGTTATTGAGCGTTTTTCTTTCAATTGAAAGACCTCGCACATTGCTTCCTCTCGCAAGCAAAGTAATAACTTAACGGAATGTATGTGAAAAACTGATGAGAATGCTCGAAGTACCAGAATGCAGCGGACTTTGTTAAAAGATTTCTTCGTTTTGTTACTTTTTAGAGAACGATGGGTAAGAGACAACGCTAGGCCCACACACAGCTTGAATTGTCCGATAGATGGATACACCTAGTTATTGGATAGGTGTAGAACCTCTGCTGGCTTGGTAGTTGAGTCCACTTGTCTGACGCCAATGCAAGTATGCGACCGAGAGACAGCGTGCAAGCCAGACGGCTGAAGTGCGGTGGTACGTGGATTGTGGGCTGATTTTGCAAGGTTGTTGTGGCCTTAAAACGTAACCACAATTTGGCCACAAGGACAGCGTCGCGCACAGTCTCACGTTGGACCTTCTCCTCACAACGCGTTTGGTTAATGAGAGTAGGCGGCTGGTTGGTGTGCATACAAAGTGACAGTCATTCCTAGACTGCACGATCGGCGTTGAAATTGAACCATGTCAAATTTTAGTTGTGCCCACTCACAGTATGATCAGAGAGGTTTGAAATAATATGGTGACACACCGCAGCTAAGAAGGGGCTGTGTGCTCGGTAGATGGACTGCGCTTGTCCAGATACATGTCAACATACGCACTGCGAAAAGCGAAACGAATCCAAGTTCCAGTTGGATGACGTGCATCTCGGCTAGCAAGTAGTCCGTCGTTATATGCGAGTGCTCTCCCAAAGACGAAACAAGTAAAGTAGGAACAGGACAGAGGAAAAGTTCATGGAAAGTGGGTATATTCGTTGACGAAAAACGTGCAGGTATTGCGGAAACATCGAATGAGTTACTGGGGTCACGACTTGAATGACTGAGCGGGTAAAATCAAGATTTCTGATACCCGTAGACTGAATGTAACTTCAGCCGGATCAGATACGCTGTTCTGAGACCCCAGCCGGTGACCCAGAAGTTGCGCTAATACTCGCCAAATGATGACAATGAACGACCAGTTTTGGTCGTTACAGAAGCATGCGGGGAAGGTGAAATGAGGAGACATGGTCGAAGTACACGGTTCTGGCAGTGGGATACGCAGACCTGGATGACACATGTGACGGTTCATGAAACTCGCTTTGGGAATCAGTTGGAACCAAACAACTTAGTAGCCGTGTTAACACCCAAGCAATCTTCGGTGGATAGTGGAAAGGCGGTTTCCAGGAAAACAAAAACACCGAATTGGTACAGAGCAATGTTGATCAATCGGCAGAAGCACGACTGCTTATTGGTGATGGTATCATTGCACACGGTAGGGTGCGAGCACATGACTGCAGGCTATAAAGCGACAAGACGCGAACAGCTAAGCTCCAGGAGAGATGCAGTACGATTGACAGCGGAGAACAGCCCTTTACATGCTAAGAAAATAAACCCACTTGGCAGACTGAAAAAGTGAGTAACCTTAACAATTTTAGGGGCACGTAATATCCGGAAATTCGTCCACATCAATGGAATCAAGGTGGGAACACTTGGGCCCTTTCGTTAACATGACTTGCACAATTTGATTGGCCCTTTCATTTAGACCTAACCTGGGTGCTCGTGCGGGGCACGTTACTGAGACGCCACGAATATCTTCTAGACCTGATCAGAGGATTCAATCACTGTAGAGAGGATAATGTGGGTCAAACAGACAGATTATCCAGCGAGACCATACGACTTGGTGGATAGGAAAAGAGAAGCAGCAACATATTCACGGTGAGTTCCGCCGCACTTGGCGGACTACTGAATTTTTCTACTGATTGTTGATAACTGTTGAGCGAACAAATCAAGAAGTCATAAAGGCAGTCCAAACTATGTGCAAGGAAACTATTGGAATAGATCCATGCGGATCGAGTTGGTATTTCTTAGCCCCAATGAAAATGCACCGGATGCGAATGGATAAATAGCACGTCGAAACCATGTAGTGCAATAGAGGAAAACGACAGTCATCGGAGTTGAGTACAAACATTGTGAAATGGGGATCAAAGTCATCGTGCTGTCTGTCGTGTGTTTAGGAATATGGAGTGCGGAATTGGGTCCAACAGTCCCAAAGCAGTGCGTAGTAAAACACTAGAAAAGTTCAAAGCGCATGAGAAGACCCGGAGGTATGCAAGAAAAGATTTCCAAACGGAGGGTTTAACGGCTCCAAATCGAACACCCACTTAAAACAAAGCATGGGTTTTATGATGGCCCGGTTGCTTCCGAACCAATGACGAAAGCTTCAAGTATAAGCTGGAAGTGTGCCCCTGTGTCCGTAAGGACGACAGGTCTTACAACTGGGTGGAACCAGTGTACAAGTAATTCCTCTGCATAGATGTAGCAGAGATGAAAAACTTGTATTCAGATAAGCATCGCGAAAACTATCGCTTTAGAAAATCATATTAATCTTGTTGTTTGGTGAGGCAGCACGTGTTTAGACGATGTGGGTTGCAAGCCGGGTTAACAGTTGAGTTTAGGAATTGATCGCCAAGGAGGTTGGAACAACGACTACAAAAGTGGGGTCAGAGAGCGCCGAGGTATAGCTATAGGTGACTGCTGTGTAGTGGAAGAGGAAACCAGGTGCAAGCTGCATGAAGTTAAAGAGTGAGAAATATAAAAGAGTAGGTAAACAGCACAAGGCCTGGTGGTGGTTAACTATTAACATTAGTGTCTGTGATACGGTATGGAAGAAGGCAAATTCTCGGTAGCACATCAGAGAATCAGGTGCAGGACAGTAGGCAACGCTGGAAAAAAGGACAGTTGAGAAAACGGAGTGAGATGGATAGATCCGGATCAAGTGAGTCGACATCGTTTTTAGGAGAAGAGATTACTTAATGAGCGCACGGATGGAATGTCAGCACAAATGGAAACTAGTGGAAAAGAAATAAAAACGTGTCGGTAGTACGACGGCACCGCGAGTATCACCAATAACAAGTGGACTGAGCTTATCGCGATGGTTCCCGAACGTAAGGGGATCGGAGCCAGTGACCTCCGGATTGCGAGCCAATTCTGTAATTTTTCAAGCCACCGGCAGAATGAATAGAAACCAACTGAGAGCGTTATTAGCGACTTCAAGAAGCACTGAGTAGGTAGATTAGTTGCATGGTGGTGGAGAGAAGCAAATCAAAACAAATACTGAGTTCATTGCAAAGATGTCACATGTATCAGGGGCGAAAACAGTATGGCCTACGCAGGTTGACCGAGGACCGTAGATGTGGGTGACAAGTTCCATTTTGGGAATCGAAGCATAATGAGCAAAAAGAATATGAAATCTGGGTGCTGAACGCCAGACGGTGGAGCGAAGATAGCCAAAGAAGGATATCATATACAGGGGAGTGGAGGTGTGCAAGCTAATATAAAAGGTTCAGGTCAGAATTAAACCAAGCCCTCGAAAGTTGTCCCAGCAACATAAACTGGGATGAGGAAGCGGTCCTTAGGGATTACATTATTTCGAGATCATACGTGTTTCAAAGGTACAGGGTAGTACACGAAATGTCATACCATGTGCTTTGCTTATTACACGTGCATTTATCATTAAAATATTACAAATTAGGGCAGAAGTAATTGTATGAGAGGGGAAATTTAGTTCAATGTGATCGCAATTTTGTCTCACAACCTTTTGCAAGCGAACCTTTACATTTGTCTCAACCTTCTTGCAAGTCTTCCGAAATCAAACGGCACACTTGCATGATGAGAACCCTGAGTTGTGCTGCACTTGCAGGTTTCCCTGCGAAAACATTATCTTTCAAGCAGCCCCACAAGAAGAAATCACATGGAATGATGTCAGGGCTATACTGGGGCCAGTGTCGCCCATCTTGATGATGCTCAGGAAACTGATGTGACATTACGCGCTCATGAAACATGTCACTCAGGCAATCAACAACAACATTTGCAGTGGGTGGGTGTGCTCCGTCTTGCATGAACCATTGAGTTTGTAACGGAAGACCTGTTGCCAAGAGTTCTGGAATAAATCTATTTTCCAACATACCCCTATATCGACCTTTGCTTACCGTCATCTCCTCAAAGAACGAGAGTCCGGTGATTCCATGGGATGAAATTGCTTCCCATACACTGACTTTTCTTCATAATTTTACATTTCGTACAAAATGTGGGGATGTTCACTTGTGCATAAACGAACATTTTACTTATTCACCACCATTTAAATGAAAATACGACTCATCAGTAAACCATCTGCTGCACAGAATGTGATCCTCTTGCATTAATCGCGTCCTCGTTGCTTGTCCTCTTTTGTTAATTTATGGACAAATGTTATCTTTAAGGGGATATTTGAATATCAGAATGCAGAATCCTTTGTATGGGCCGACGACATATTCTTAACATAGCGGCAATTTCTCCTTGTTGATTTGCCAGGACCTCGTGCCAAAACAACGCGAACTGCTTCCATGTTTGCAAGGGCGCGGGACAGTTGTTTCAAATTGACGATACAATATCTGAATAGTCTGTTTACATGAAGGCCATTTCGAAAGATAAGGTGCACGAAGACGTCTTTGTGGCACTACAAAACTCGTTTCTGTAAAAACATTACAACTTTCACCTTCTGTTCAACACTCAATCTGCCACCTTGAAAATTGTTTGGCGCCAAGAAAAGATTCCATACAAACTTCTCGTGACATTTAACGAGTTTTCCAGAAAGCAAGGTATACGAATACGAGTTGTTAATAGTACATCTATAATATTACATGTGTAATGAACAAAATAAATGGTATGACATTTCGTGCGTTACCCTGTAGGTAGTACACGGAGTTCCAGATGCACGAGTATGTTCCACATTTCGTGCTATATCGCTGTGCTAGCCAGCACCCGTCGCTTACGTTCCGAGCAGAATAACCCCGTTACTAATCTGTGTACGGGTGAATAGGGACCTGAAATGAACTTGTTCCATTTCCAATTGCGGTGGATATGAAGACTATTCGATGGATCAGCTGAGCTTATGTAAGTTGAACAAGCAGCACGTCTGATGCGATGAAGTAGAATCAGAGATACAGAATGGTACCCTCGACTGAAGTTTGATTGAAGGGCGAGTTTGAAGTAGGTTCCGCCCAAAACACCCTCGTTAGACGATTGGGGAAGAAAACTCAGCAACATATTTTGCAACCATTTATGCCTTGGACACCAAAAGGTATTTGGCTTACGCTGGGCGGTATACGGGAAATCAGAGCAGCGGCTCATAATCCAACGAAACAAATACCATCAACAAACCCAAAAACATATTCCAGCAGTTAGAAAGCTCTATGTAAAGTTCAGTAATGCTAGTTTTTTGCGGAAAACGCCATTCGAGTGGTGACGCCGGAATAGCTAGAGGAGGATCGATGTAAGTCACCAACAACGCTTTTGGATGAACGGAGAGATTTGGGAAGTCTAAGCCGTTAATCGTGCAGGTGATCGTAGGACGGACACAGCATAAATAATGACAAAAGCGACGGTTTACAAGACATAGAGCCAGCAAAAGTCAGAATAAATGGAAGTAATGATCATAAGTGGGAGAAAGGATACAAAATAAACCTTGTTTTTCATGCGCCATTTCATCATTTCTGGTCAATTTCACGGTTATGGTTTTCAACAGTTAAATCGAAGTATAAGCTTATGCTGTTCTTCTATTGCTAAACAAATGGCGCACTAACCTCAAGTGTTTCAAGTCAGTGGTGTGCTTCAACGTTGGATCTTAAGTACTGAGAACAGCTAAGCAGGCAGGGAACACTTTTGCGTTTTATCACCATGATCATCATGTGGCTTCTTGCAATGCCAACGAGGAGTGTTAATCGCTCATATGGCACATGTGATTAACTAAAGTGCGTCAATTGTGAGGAAAACCCGTGTTGCCTAAGGTGCGACATCCGTCAGCGACGCTGAAGATGTGGCGCTCCCACCATACACGAGTTATCCACCGCAAACATCCGCCATCAAAGGCCGAAAGCCGACACGTCGAGCTAGCCTTCCTTCCATACCACGCTGTAGGTCCTGCTCCATGACAAAAATGAGACGCTCTGACAGCGCCGCAGATGTCTATGATTAGTGAGTACTAATCGGGCCTAGAAAGAGGGAAGAAAAATCTCCCATTGACACCATCAGCGAAAGCACAGCAAATCAGCTACCCATTTGTTCCAAGTCGGTAGCTACAATTGAGGCAGATGAATGCCAATCATGCGGCAAGACTGCATGTAGTTAAAAGGGGGCAACGGTTGTGCCATTCTTACGTGCTCCAGTGGCCAAGTGAGCCGCATACTTGGAGGTTCCTCACCGAGAAACGAAATGCCAGGAGCGCAGTCTAAGTCAGTTGCAAGATACCAAACAAAGAAGGAAGGAAACCAACTTGATCAATGGACTTTATTAATGGAAGAAAGAGAAAGCACAGTGGGGGGAATCAATTAAGCGAACGCACCGGGTAGAATATATTGTTGATAGGAAGAGCGCAGGCAAAGAAATGTAGGATAATGGAATCAAACGCCGTGATACGTTGAATCCGAAATTTAATATATGAAAGATCATAGCACCGTAGGTATAATCTAATATATAATAATGCGAATGCATATAGTGCTGGATCGAAGACAGCTGCACGATCAGAGCTGGTCCGTAAATCGCCTTCCAAAGAATCACAATGGGGCATAATGGCCGATTCGACGACGGCAGACGGCACACATGTGGGTGACATTTTTCACAGAATCGATGCAGAATGGAATGAGACAACATCCGCACCATAAGCTGAGTAGAAAAAGAGGTAGAAAAGAAAGATTGTAAGGAATCGCGTTTAAATGGCCAAACGAGGCACAAAGAGCTACGAGGTAGATTAATGGTAAGCAATGACAGGGACAGACGATTGGTACCAAGCGCAGGGCAAATGCTGCAACAAAAGTAGAACATATATCTGAAATGAAAAGATAGAAAGAATTCCAATACTGTTCAGATTCAGGTGCTCGGTTTTCGGTCTCTATTTACCGGGTTAGAGTCTTGGGTTACACGCAAGTCTTGGTGTCCCGGCGGCGGTATCCCAGTCAGTAAACAAACGCCATCAGTCGAAGGTCAGTGATGATTCGGTGTGAGGTACAGGTGTACTGTCTTACTCTCCCCATACAATGGTAAACCAAGCGAAATTGTGGTGTTACTGTTAGAATGTGTGAAACACACCAACTGAGCCCCACAAAATAAATTTGTTAGGAGGGTACCTACTGAACATTTACTTTCGGTGACGATTCCTAATTACCGCCTTTCAATACGAAATCCCTTGTTTATGGATACTTGTTTAAACTCAGGAGTTCTTTAAAATTTGATTAGCCAACATGGGTCGTTCGTAATGGATATCATCTTGGGGTCCATTCTCGCGGGTACAGTTTTCGGACACACGTGATTGGTTCGTACTTCGACCGATTTTTATTCGTTTGTGTTATTCAATGCATCTTATGTTTCTGGTTGGTTCCAACGTGTTTCAGTAGCTTTGCTACTGCCATTAGTGTGGCATGGTTAATCGAAGCAGATTTCTCGAGTATACAGGTCTGTCGTGGTCCGTCTTCCATGTTCTCATTGAGGTCGTGGGGTGTGAACAGTCGGTGGCGACGCAACAAAACTGCTCGGAACATTAGTAACAACCTGCATAAGGGCCTAGAGGTAAATAAAAGCGGAGATGGTTCTTAGATCGACTCTCAAACAAGCTAGACAGTGAAAAAGAATGATTACGGATGCAAAAACAAGTAGAGTATGCGGCTAAGTTGCTTGGTGACAAAAGTATCGGTTTTTACTTCGTGGTAAGAGTAGGCAGAGCGAAGCCGAAGCTATAAATGTAGACCGTCTAGGAGAGAACCTTTGGAATGGTCATCATTAATCAGTAAAAAGATGCGAAATACAATTTAAGACAGTGATGCACAGAATAACAGCAGCACCAGGATGTAAAAGAGGGACGACGTGGGACAGCGGCCACATGAATCGGCAACGGGTCAAGCGGCAACTTTGGTAATTGCACCAGTTATTGTTTGGAACTATTGAGTATAAACATAGATGACTAAGACAATATCGCAGAATATGCTTAGAATCGACTGGAAGTCCAAATCGTTTGTTGTGGGTATTTTATTGTGACAACATTTCGCTCTTCACACAAAAGCTATTTTAGCCCAAATGACGAAGATTTTTAAGACGCTAATATGAGTATAGTGAATGACGTAAATGAACAAATACCGGAAGATAATGGTACGGTGGACAGCATGTGGACGTCGCCAACAAAGATTAACCGAAGTGGTGGGCAGATAAGCGAATAAGCCGAATGTTCATGGTGACAGAGCGAGCACTGCGAAATGGCTTAATTGAGTGGGCTTATTTCCGAGGCTAGTTAGAAGAAATTTCCTAATTGTAGCAGAGGGAAGATTATCGTTCAGGGCGATTTACCACAAATTAAAAGATTGTTTGAGGACGATGTTATCCCACTTACGTGGATAACCACAGTGTTGAGATAGAAAGACCAGCGAGACTTCATGCGACCCTAATCACTAGTAAGGAAGAAGCGAAAATCGGTATGTGTAAAAGTAGTAGAAAGGCCACTGAGACTGCGTATTGAGAAACTGAAAACATTAAGCGACTCCATCACCGGAGCTTACAGTGCGCACGTCCGACAGGGCCACGGGAGCACCGATACTGATACCGTGTAGGTTGTGCTTCGGCACAGACTCTCCGATCACTCGATGGATCGTCTAACACAGAACTCATGCTGCTTGGATCACAGTCAGTGAACAACTGTCGATTGACTACCTCTGGGCGTCATCATCATCGTACACGTTCGCTGCAGGTGGGAAACACCTCAGCTACTGTGCCGCAATACATAGAAAAAGAAGAAAAAATGCAACTGGTGCAAGCCAGCTGAGCTACCGGTAACAGATGGGCATCGTTCCGGTAAGCTACGCGCCGGCTATGTGCATAAAAAAATTACTATGCAAAATTATATAAATCGTGGTTGGAGGGGGAGACTTAGAGGGATGGGGTGGGACAGAGAAACTCACAGCACGACCTCCACTGAGGTCGGCTCCTTGCCATGTCAGCAAGTGTATCTAGCCAAACGTGTTCATCGTCTTTCGTAACCCCACCCAGGGAGCCGAGACGCTCCAACCGAGGCCAGTTTGGAAGCGAGGGCCTTCATTCCTCTGGACCAAGTCATCGCTTGGCCACCTCTCCTCTCCTTCCATCCACACCCCCGGCGCGCAAACGACGCACGTCACGAGAGTCGGTGGGCTGGCATGTGCAACACGTGGCCGAGCCATTGGAGCCTGGTGCGGGAAATAACGGTGCTGAGCGGTTCATTCCCTTTTCCTAGGCCGTAAACAAGGCGTCAAACACACTCGTTGCTCACGCGGTGTTCCCACCAGATGTGAGCTAAATTGCTAAGGCACCGGTAGTCGAACGTAACTAGCCTCTTCAGATCCGCTGCTTAAAGGGGTCAGATTTCACAACCGTACAGTAGGGTCGAACGTACCGCTGCATTGTACACTCTACCCTTCAGGGCGAGTGTAATGTCGCGCCGCCGCCATAGGTGGCGAAGGTTAGCAAAAGCACTTCGAGCTTTCGCTATACGGTTCGTGATCTCGTCTTCGATCCCAAGGGCGCTGGTACAACACCCAAGGTATTTGAATTTTTGAACGACTTCTAGCTGATCCCCACCAAGGGATATCGAAAGAGGCAGTCCAGGCCAATCTTGGAGGAACGCTTTGCACTTCGGTGGTGCAAAGCAAAGCCCGAAGCGAATGACAGCCAGTGCAACCTGGCACGCCTGGGAGCTGTTACAGATTAGGGCAATATCATCAGCATACTCCAAATCAAGAAGTCGATCTCCTGGGAGCAGATCCACACCTTCTAAGTCGTTCCATGACTTCAACAGCGAAGTTGAAGAGGAAAGGTGACAGCGAACATTCTTGTCTCACACCGATGGAGATACTGAAGGGCGACGACAGCTTGCCGTAAGCCCTCACTCTGCCCGTGCTACGCGCGTATAATGCTCGGATAATATTCACATATTTCTCAGGTACACCTTTCCTGAGTAGACAGTCCCAAAGTGCATGTCTATCCACCGAATCGAATGCACATTTGATATCGAGGAACACGACAACGGCGGGCCGCCAATATATGTGACGGTGCTCCAACAACGGACGCAAGGTGAAGAGTGGTCAATGCAGCTACGATCTCGACGAAATCCAGCTTGCTCTTCACGAATCTGGCTTTCACGATTGCCAGTCAGTCTGTGAAGGATGATAGAGGCAAGCAATTTGGAGGCGATGGAGATCAGACTGATTCCTTTATGATTGCGGCACTCCGATCGTGAGCCACCCTTGAAAATTGAGACTTTGACGGAGCGGCTCCAGTCGGTTGGGACAGTTTCCTGCTCCCATAGTTTGACTGGTAACTCTTATAAATCATCCACATCCCTCGAATTTGAAGAGTGCTGGAGGTAGATCATCTGGTCCCGCGGCTTTATTTAACTTCAACAGTTCGATCTCACGTTCGAATTCTGAGCGAGAGGGTGGATCCAAAGGAACAGCCCACGGAGCAGGGCGATCACTGGCCGGCGAGAAATCTAACAACTCCGTCCGATTAAATTGCCTTTTAAAGTGTTCAGCCCAACGCTCTAGACGTTTTGACAAATTGTGGATAGGCTGTCCACTCTCGTCATGTATAGTTTCACTAACACCAGGTCTCCTGCTGCCCATGTCCCGTATCAGACGACATCACTTACGACGGTTACCAAGGGCAGCGGCCATTTCCATCTCTGATGCACGATGGGACCACCAGGATTCGCGGTCTCTCTTCAGGCTAGCACGGAGTTTTGCCCGGAGCTCTTTGCGAGTTTCATTGTGTTCGCTTCCAGCCGGAATATGACGGCGAGCATTTATAAGTTCCAGAGACTGTGAACAGACCCAATGTCCATGTTGGCGAATAGACTTACCACATGAGGATTTTCCTGGTGCTAGTAAGATCTGGTAAATATGAGACCAGTGAGCTTCAATTGCATCCAGTGAGCGTTTATCCAACTCGCATGACAGCGTACTTTGATACCCATTCAGAAGATATGGTTTCGCCAGTTGGCCGGTGTCAATGCGGTCACAACGTCGTCGTGTGCGTCCGCCAATGCGCATCCGCAGGTCAGCACATACAAGTGCATGGTCGGTGTCCACACATGTGCTCCAAATCCAGTGACAGTTCTGGATGCAGCCTCTCCAGCGGTAACTGATAGCAATGTGATCAATTTGCGTCCATAGCTGGTTCGAGGCTGGTGGGCGCCAAATCACTCTCCGGCGGGTGCTGTGTCTGAAATTAGCGCTCGCAAGAAATAAGCGAGAATCCTCACACAAATGAAGTAACCGCTCGCCGTTATCATTACGCGAGCCTATACCATGTTGGCCGCCAAGGTGCAACTCATGTGTGGATAATTTTCCAACTTGAGCGTTCAGATCCCCAGCTAGCACTACAGTGTCCGAGTTTCTTCTGTGACTTGGTCAGTGCTCGAAGCTGCATCGTCACCGGATAGGCGCAATGAGAAAGTGCTGCTAGTGTCACCTGAAGGGGATCGTAGAGTGAGCACAGAACTCGAGTCTTGCAGGCGGGTCTCCGATAAGCAGCAGATATCGATCGAGAGGGTCTCTAATGTTCGGGCAAGTGCTACCTGTTGACCGATCTGAAGCAATGTGCGAATATTGAGGCATGCCAATCTGAAGGAGGATCGAGGGCTCCAAATTGAAGCTGATGAACTGGAATGGACCGCTCGCTTGGACATGAGCCTGTTGACAGGGCAGGAATGATTCTCCGCGTTCACATGTGGGTTGAAACTAAAAGACAAGCGACTATTGAAACAATGTGGGGGAGGGCTGAGAATTGGGGGTTGAAAACAGGAGGGATAAAAGTGAAGCTGGAACAGGACGATAAGGGAGAAAAAGCGTAAGAGGAGGAATAAGAAGATGGGAAGGCTTGAGCTCTGCGTTCAATAGCAACATACAGTTAACACTTAGCTCAATAGCACGCCTCTGTGCGTGCTATTTACCAGAACCAATTCATTTGGACAACATCCAGATGGTGGCAAGAAAAGCAGGTGGACTGAAGACAAGAGCCGTGCTTCCAAGTTAACCAGTTCAGGGAATAAAAACTAAAAACAACATCGTACTACCAAGATGCAAACGAAGCTCAGAGAGTAATGTAACAATTGCCACCAACTATTGAACGAACTAAACGTTCATATGACACCTTGTTCACACGTGTGTTTTTCGGACTTATTGTGCTAATGTAATGCTAATGAAAGCAAGTGTCTCAGTGAAATGACACTTCGTGACCCAGTGCGACATTACTGAATACTTACAGTGAAGTCTGCAGACTAAAGCGAAGTGAAGGGTAAGCGCCGTTTGATTTTAAGAAATGGATACAGACATCTCAACCGGCAAAATGTAAGTGTGGAGACGGTTGTCCAGATAAAAAGTTGCCAACAAACCTCAAATGGACTACTTGGAAAGGTAAAAATGAAGTAAGGCGCCTATGAGAGCAGAAAGGATAGGAATAATTCGAATAGTCGAAGCGGATAATGCAGCCAGTGTGTTGGGAACGCAACGTAGTGTAGAGGAGTTGTGTACTAAAGAATCACTGTATCATCGTTATCATAAATACACGCTAGCTGAGTGAGAAACACACCTCAGTTGATATAAAAAGATAAGATACGAAAAATTACATTACGAAAAAATTTAAAAACAAGTAATATAATGTTAAATTATATTGTGCATTTCGTAGATCGGAATTGGAGGGAGAATCCAAAGGGGAGGGGAATGAACAAAGAAACGCAGAACACAAACGCCATTGCGGTCGGCTCTTCGCCAAATCAGCAAATGTGTCCAAGCAAACGTGTTCTTAGTCCTTAGGACCCCAAGCAGGCAGTCAGGATGCACCAACCAAAGCCTGCTTCGAAGTGACGGCCATCATATCTCGATCAAGTCATCTCTTGACCTTCTATCCTCCTCCTCTAACCGCACCCTCATTATGCAAACAATGCACATCGCGGAAGTCGGTGGGCTGGCATGCGCAACACGTGGCCCAGCCATCGGAGCCTGGTGCGTGACATAATGGTGCTGAGCGGTTCACTCGCTCTTCCTGCACCAAACACACGACGCCGAACACGCACATTGTTCACGCGGTGCTCCCACCAGATTTGAGCTGAGCTGCGAAGACGTCGATGATCGAACGTGACTAGCCTTTTTATGTCGACTTGGTGGGCCAGGTTTCGCAACAATACAGTAAGGTTGAACGAACGACTGTAATGTAAACGCTGTCCTTCAGGGCGAAGGTGATATCGCGCCGGCGCCACAGATGGGCAAAAGCGCCTAGAGCTTTTACTATACGGTTTGTAACCTTTTCTTCGATTCCACGGACGCTAAAACAGCTACCCAGGTACTTGGATTCCTGAACGACTTCAATCTGATTCCCACCAGGGGTGAGTCTTTGTCAACCTTGGAGAACTTTGTATTTCGATGGAGTAAAGCATTGCTCAAAACAATTGATAATCAGTGCTAATCGGTCTAGTGGTACTTGGCATGTTTGGCAGCTGTCGCAGATTAGGGCAATATCGTCCGCATACTGCAAGTCAAAAAGTCGCTCACTAGAAAGTAGCACCACACCTTTTAGGTCGTGTCTAGCGAACGCTGTTTCCACGACTTCATCAATGGCGAAGTTAAAGACGAAATGTGACAGCGAGCATCCTTGTCTCACACCGCTGGAGTTATTGAAGGGGGGCGACAGTTTGCCATAAGCTCTCATTCTGCACGAACTAAAGGTCATAATAGTTTTAACACTTGTACACTTTCCGCGTGGTACCTTTCTGACTCTCCGCTCCGCTGCGCCCCTTCACTCCCGACGTATCAGTGGAGGTTGAGTTGTGCACCACGCGTTCTTCGCCCGGAGCGATCCATGATTTCTCTGAGTTCCTCTCGCCTGCTCGTGTCTATACACTACTCATTAGTAGTGCATCACAAGTGTGCTCCATAGCTGGAAAGTCAGTCCCGTAAGGAACCGATGACATTGAAGTCAAAGCATTCTGAAGCGCTCAATGGGTGAAAGGCAGCAGTCATTTCCCCTCCCTCAAATAGTAGTAAATCCATTCCAAGGTAATGTTTGGAGGATGTTATTCAGTGAGTCAAATCCACATGCAGCACGGCAAGAAAAACTGCGCAATGAACAAGCGAAATACGGTCCGCGTGTGTGCACAGGAAGTGGACGTCCCCATTTGCTCAGCAAGAAACAGCCTTCAAAAGAGCGGAACAGCCAGAAACATGCACATACATCTGTGCACTTAATCTCATGACAAGATGTCCGCAAGCCGGTTACCATACAGAATCTATGTATTAGTTTGTCCCAAAAGCAAGTGACTTTTCGATGCCATTCAAGAATTTTCTGGAAGCTTCTTGCAGATTCATTTATATGGTTAGATAACAGGACACACTGGCACAGTAATCTTACATTGTCCATTTGTTCTACCTTTTAGCAATAGCTGTGGTATTAGCAATGATCAACATACTGTTTGCAAATGCTTGTTGTACGAGCCTCTACAAAAGCATAAATCGGTAGAGGCTTGTCGAAATATGCGGGGCGTACTAGGCAAAGATGCTTCAGGTTGTGATATGGTCAAATTTTGGTTCCGTCGATTCAAAGTAGGAAACTATGAATCGCCAAACCTCGAAAGCCAGCGACTCAAGCTAGTGGGCATTATCAGCAACATTCAGGACGCTCTAAGGGCGGATCGGAGACAAAGTGTGCGTGAGGTTTCCTCACACCTTGGCCTACTAAAAACCACCATTCATCGCCATCTGCGCCAATCCGAAATGGTCACGAAACTCGGACAAATTGTATCATACGAATTGACTGATGAGCAACTTTTGAACCGTTGTGCTATCTCGCACCTCCATTACCTATCTGAGGAAGCAATAATTAATGGCTGAACGATGTATTTACTGGAGACGAAAAGTGGGTGGTCCATGTCAACCATCGCAGGAGGCGTTCGTGGATCGCAGCAGAAGAAACGCCAATACAAGTTCCGAAAGACGAACTGCACGGCAAAAAAGCGATGCTGTCGGTTTGGTGGGATCGCCGCAGCGTTATCTATTGGGAATTGCTGCCTGACAATTCCACGGTTACTGCCGATGTCTACTGCCAATAACAGTAAAAGATGGTCGAGGAACACTGAGAAAAGCTTAAAAAGCGGTTTGAATCCTTCACCAGAATGACAGTGCACATCCTCATGTGACAAAAATGACGCGTCTTAGGATTTAGCAGGTCGGTAAGGAAAATTTTACACATCTAGCGTACAGCCCGGACCTGGCTCTCACTGACTGCCAGCTTTTCCGCTCGCCGCAAAATCACACCAAGGACATGAGATTCGATGGCCGCAACCAACCTTGTCCAATACTTTGAGAGCCAGTCAAGCTCGTTCCATGAGGGAGGCATCGACAGCTTGTCTGAGCGTTGGCAATAGGTGGTCAATAACAACGGATGTTATATTGATCAAACATTGTTGATTACTTGAAACAAATATTGATTAAAAAGTGTGCCGAAAGTCAATTGGTTACGGGGCAACGTGATAATTTGGCGTTAAGTTACGTCGCAGCAGAAGTCGATAAGAGTATACGTGGCAGCGGCAGTCAATATGCGCTTCTGCGCTACTGTTAACTGTAAGTGCATTACTTTGCATACGTATTGCAAGAAGACAGTAAGAAGCCAGAAGTTCATTAAGTAGAGTTAGTTAACTAAGTGTTTCAAAACTGAGGAACACATAAGAGAGTCATTGAGAAGATCACGTACCACGGCAACTGAAGCGTGGATAATATTGCTGAACGCGGATGACGGAACACACCAATCCGAACAAATGTGATCAACTAATTCATGCCTTGTTGTCATGTCAACGGTAGATCACCATGAAGGTACAATCAACTAGGCGTTGTAAATTTTCGCGTGATCAATAAGCGTGTACGAACCCGTAGCAACCGATTGTTCAACTTCCAGGCACGTCCCGCGGTACTTCCCAGGACATGCCTGTGGCATTCGACAACGCGTGCAGCCTAATGAACAAACGTGACGAACTGTGCCGTTTCGCTGTCTCGAAGCGGCCGGAAGTTTTAGGACTTGCAGACTTGGCTGAACTCCGACGTCATACCCTAAGAAGTCGCGTTGTCAGGATACTCTTGTTTCCGATGCGACCGAAAATCAAAAGCTTACGGTGATTTTCTCTTGTACACAAAATCGTCACTATCTGGCAAACTTATCAGCACCTGTCAAAGCGAGGATAACTTATGCGAGCAATTGTGGTGCACAATCCGCCTCAGACACGCAGAACTAATAGTGGGTGTTATCTACCGTAGCCCATTAAACCGTTGTTGCGATTGGCTACCGCATAAACAGAAGCACATGAGTCGCCCTCATTTCTTACTGATGGGGGATCTAAATTTACTTAAGATATTCTGGCCAGACGTTCGGATTCTTCCCGGTCATGGCGACATTGAGGCTCAATTCGCTAAAATGACTAGTGAAATCCGGGCAACGCAACATGTCATCCAACCGTCGCGCGTAACTCCACACGCGGCATCTTGTCTGGACTTAATGTTCTCGTGCTGCGAGCAGAAGCTGAAAGAGATCAAAGTCCTCGAACCGCTGGCCAACAGTGACCACTGCTGCACTGTGGCAAGCTTAGAACTGTCCTTACCATAGTACAATCAATGGAAGCCGACATGCAACTATTGGAAGACGGACTTCAACGGGCTCGTCCAAGCAGCAAGTCAGACTGATTGAACACAACCATAGGATGCGTCGCTTGAGGCCTGTTGGTCATTAATGAAGGGAAAGCTTAACTTGCTGTGTATTCTGTTCGTTCCTCTGAAGTATTCCAAAGTCGGACCTGCCAAACCGTATTGGTATGATACGCAATATAGATAGCTAGCGCGATGGCGTCGCAAACTTTGGGATAGATACATCAGCTCGGGTTGTGATGAAGATTACACGGTGTACAAGAAACAGCGTAACTTATGTAACGCCGCAAAGATAAAGAAACGCCAACAGTTCGAAGAGGAGATAGCATCCTCGGCCAAGGTAGAACCCAAAAGAATATTTGCCTACTTGAAACGTCAACTGGAACGTAGGGGCGAACTACCGGTGTTAGAGAGGTTGGACGGACAGACACTCATTTTAAGCGCGGAGCCCGCGGACGCCTTGGTTACGCACTTCCTCACCGTATTTTCTACTAAACCGGCGAATGTTTCAGTACCGGCACAGGTTTCGTCAGTCTTGCTCGACAGGCTACGATGTGTTGCAGTCAAAGTGTATCAGCTACTCGTCAACCTCGATGGTTCAAAGCTCTCCGGACTAGAGGGACTTCACCCACTAATACTCAAGCCCCTATCGAATGTCATCTCACAAGGTGTGACAAACCTATTCAATAAATCACACCCTGACGGATCTGTCCCCAACGACTGGAAATGCTCGATAGTGAGACCGCTTCCCAAAAGTGATGATTCGAGTAAATTAGAAAACTATAGACCGATCTAGTTGACTTCGATATTATCCAAAGTTCTCGAGAAGGTTTTTAAAAAGTGTCTGCTGTCGCTCTTTGAATCGATGGACGTATTGACACCAGCGCAACACGGCTTAACGAAAGAGAGACCCCGCGTCACCAACTTGGTGTACGCAAACCACCAGCTCTCAACGAACGGAAGGATGTTGACGTGGTGTACATCGACTTTAGTAAGGCGTTTGACAGAATGAACCACGAGGTACTCCGTCGAAAAACAGAGGATATACGGAATCGGTGGCACGCTACTTCGGTGGTTACACAAGTTTATTGTGGGACGTAAGTTTAGAATGCAGGTCAATGACTACCTGACAGACTGGTTCCCATCGACCAGTGGCGTGCCTCAAGGAACTGTACTCGGGCCAGTATTATTTCTTATTCATAGCAACGATCTTCTGCAGCAGCTCCAGTCGTCATGTGCTCTATTTGCAGATGAGTTGAAAATCTTGAGGATCATTGAAAACCAGGACGACTGCGCTCGCCTCCAGCAAGACTTAGATCGATCGTCAAAGTGGTCCACTGAAGTGCGACTCCTACTTAACACAAGCAAGTCGGAGTTCATTAGTATCACCAGAAGTCCAGCCACTCAATCATACACTTTGGACGTCCAGTTGCTCCACCCTAACACATCTGTCAGAGACTTAACAATGCTTTCGCGACATGATATGAGATCACTAGAAAATACAGAGAAATTGTACTGTGCGCGACTTCGTATGCCCTGAGCATTACGACGCAGTTTCTGCACATGGTCCGAAGAAACCGTCCATCGGACTCCACACATTATCCTAACGCCGAGTAAGAATTGACTTTATTAGGACCCATCGAGTACTACACTTGAATCACTTCTCCATACTGCGGCCAATAATTCACCTGTGGGAACGCTGTAACAACCGAGGAAACCATTGCAAACTAAGGATCTCCTGAATGAACAAGGTATCACGTCAGCTTCGTATAGAACGAAGAATCGTGAACTTATAGAATACACTACCAGGAGGACTAAGAGAGGCCGATTCTGTGAAGTGTTCCAAAACACGTATCGAGGATTATTTCGGAGGCTTGTGCTTTTGTGAAACGGTGCACATAGAATGCAAAAATACATCCTATAACCGGAAATATTGACACCAATACGAATTCCTAACCGAACAAGGACAAACGATTAACTGACCAGGCATTACCACTGACGATACGCAATTAAATGTTTTTGATTTTTCATAATTCGATAAGGTTGTACAGAAGTTTTTCTGCCTGCTCTTAAATACAGTCTCAGTCTCAACAGTCGATGGGGGTTCGAAATTTCCAACACGTTAGAATTCAAAAATGGTTGGTCATGGCGCACTAACGGTGGCACTTTTCAGTTACGCTTACTCGGCGATCTCACCATTTAGGGATGGTGCCGTAGAAGTACACGTAACCGAAAGCGGCCAGTCGATTAATGCCCTAGCACACAACAGCCATGCCCCAGATCCCTACAACAATGCAGACAGCACGGTGGCATATTAGGCCATACCTATGAGTGATAAACTGATAACCCGTCGTCCCTGAAAAAGAATCATGGCTCGAAAAACCATACATAACTTGCCGATATGTGCAGTGACCCATTCGGTGGTTTTGTTGCAATAGACACAACAATCAAGGCGATAAACGAACCTCTTAACTAGGTAGCACATCAGTCCATAGTAGTACCAGACGAAATATTCATCAGGGTAAGCAGCGCCAAGCGTCGATCTATGAGATATATGCAATTCCGAAGGCCCTGCATATCCTCTGCGTGCGACAAGTATGAGGGTCGGACCCCTGATGGTACATCTAGTTTACAAGAAGCAGACGCTGTAGGGCCGCTAATGGACAGCCTGACAAATCCTAACAACCCGTGATGAACTCAGGGGACCGTCTCCGGTAAAGCCATAGCTCACTCCGAGAGTCGTGAGATAGGAAGTTTAAAAAAGCAAATGAACTTCGTTAATACGCTAATCAGAGAGATAGAGGACAGGGCGGAAGCGATCGGCACAATCAAAGTTGGTTCTCGAGTTAACAAAAATCACCACAGTAAGCCGCTCGTATGTATGGCGACTGGTGTAGTGTAAACGTACGATCAATGCACAATCAGTTTGGCTTCCCTCTATTCTACTTCTAGAGGGTTGATGTTGCAATCGTTAGATAACGCATACCAGAATGATGGAAACGATTGCAATAACGACTAATGCCTTGAAAAAGTTCACATTGGCTTAAAAATGACTTATTTAGACATGTGAGCGACGGTCGAGGAACGCCAAGCTGAAGGTCCGTTGTAGAACCGGACAAATACTATAGACAAAATCATCAAGTTCCTACTGGCTTTAAAAAAGGACGGAGGAGACCGTCGGTTAAAGTTACTAGATTCTGTTGTAAAATAACAAGATCGAATTAGATCAATAGTAGGAGGCAGGGGTCGAGATGAGTCAGGGGACGCTGGACAGTTTTCCAAAAGGATACGTTCCGTCACCCCCCCACATTACGTAGGAATTATCTGTTTCGAAGAGATTGTTTCATTAACTGAAACACGGGCAGTGGCACGGATTAATGTACTGAATCCATTGCTATTCTGAATGCATATCAAAGATATGGACATATTCAGCGATTCAACAAGAAAACCAGTCTGAGATAAACAACTGTTACTAATGATTCAATTAGGGTCCATCACAAATCATAGAAGGTTAAAATACGAAGGGAAGGATAATGATTGGTCCGGAGGTTTGCTCTGGAATAGTTCGGTCCATGGTTAGAAAGTGAATGGTTCACCATTCTCTCATGCAGACAGATCGAGTGGGGGTTGCGTAATCACAATGTCTGAGGCGATGTCAGGGTGGCAGCTAGGCTGATGGCTGTTCGGCCAGGGCAGATAGATTGAACAAACTATTTTGTGAGCACAGTGGGGGTTGGAATATGCGGGTCTCAATAGCCACTGCAATGGCGAACAATCGTAACCGCGAAACTTTCCATTTGCTCATCGGAACTGTGCTCACAACAGGTCAGTATATACTTTGGACGTCGAGACACTCGTCTCAGTTTCAAAACGGTCCCACTTGAATTGAATCGTTTCTACAGGTAGTCGCCAACGTCGCTAAAAAACGCAGCGATGTGTTTCACAACCGGGGGCTAATGACAACCATCTTCGTATCTCCAAACGTATCCAAAGAGTAGGGACAGGTTCAAATAAAAAACGGACCATCCCGAGCGGGCAAAGTACCAAACCCCAAGGGCCACTCTTACCTTGATCAATACTCGGGTATGAATCTGTAAAATAGCATGATCGTTAACCAAGCACGGTTTGATTAACGTCTCATGACGGAGGAACAGCGACAGTGTCAAGCTAAGGGATGATCGATGCCAACTCAGTTATCATTCGTCAAGCTACACGGGACCTAAAGGCGAGAAATACCACAGCTATAACGTCTATCGCAATTTATTCTCGCCCGATGATATTTCCTGGTTTCAAAGACAGTTCGTCACAGTCCCCTCTCAGTCGGCAGGTTTCGATACGTATGGAAGAGCATCAGATAGACGTTTCAACCTACTGGGTCTCGTCAATGGTGCACCTCCTTCGAACGCTTGCCGGGTTCCGACTTCATGATTTCCGGATGGCAGCAGCTTGTGGTACTAAGCCATTGGTGACGGTCGCGGACCCGCATAACTGACAATTGACTACGAGATGGCCCGCCTCCTCTTCCACTGCCATGCCACATACGAACTGTGCAGAGGACAGAGGTTGTCCTCAGAAGCTAGGACTTTCCGCAAAACGACTGGGTTGGTAGGAGACAGCACATAAACTATACGGACGGATTTTTGAATGCTAATGAGTAGTGGGAATTTGGATGTAATATCAAAGGTAGTTCGTCACAGTCCACTCTCAGGCAGCAGAGTTTGACACCGCTGGAAAAGCACCAGACAGCTGTTTCGACCTTCTGGGTCTCATCGCCTGGGTTAATGAGTAATCATTCCTAGATAGGTCATCGAAGCAAAAGTCTCGATGCGGTAGCATCACAAAGCCGATATTTGTTGACAATCTTGTGGCGGCGCATATTAGTTCATACAAAAAGTCAACTCCAAAAATCCCCACCAATGCAAATTACCCTCTTCATGACGCGCTGACTGATAGTGTATCAGCTTAACGGATCCGGCGAAAGTGTGAATTCATGTATGCTACTATACGTGTTTACTACTCAACTGGCAGTCCATAGTTGGCGTATTGTTCCGCGACTATACTACAGTCGTTCGGGAATCTAATAACAAGTTGCATTGTAGCTATATTAATGCCATCCAGTAACTAAGTTTTGCATTCGTTGTTTTAAGCTTTATAATTTGTAAAATGCTGAGTACCCACCATGCTGGATATATAAAGTTTTTTCCCGTGCTTAAAAATTGAACTGAACTAAAAGTCAAGCTAGTAGTATGGGTTAGAAGGCCAGAAAAAAGATCCAATGGATTGAACTTGGAAGAAAAAAGAGGCTTAGAATAATTTGATGGAGGAATGCGTGCTGGAGTCCAATGAGTATATTATGCTACCCGGTTGTCTATTGCCAGAAACGAGTTTTACTCCAAAGTTGCCTCCTTGAACCTGCAGCTCAAAAGTCAGATCCAACTGAGGTAGGTGGATGAAGAATTTCAGTGGAACCCAACGGTTTTTACTTTGCGTTTAGTCCCGGCGAGTGAAATGGAGAAGGTCGACTCCGATTGAAATCGCAGTCAGAAATGAGAATCCCTGTCACAATTCTAACACACAGTGGTTACTCCAAAAGGTAAATCAATTGTTGCGCTCTGCTCAATAGTAAGGTAGTAAATGTTTATGCATATTAGAACTCATATTCCCAGGAAATGAGCATCTCAATGGAAAGATGTTTGGAGAACAAGCCAATAAAACTCACCCGAATACGCAAAATAATGCACAGAGAAGCCAAGCCAGGCAACCGGATTCGGGGTGCACCGATGTCATACCGTGGTTCCGGCAGTATGGACAAGTGACGAGGACAGGGTGGCGACCGAAATGGACTACCGTCACTGGAGGTGCAGTCGGCTGTTGGGTACACACGCCACCTAAAAGAAACATGGAAAATGTTTAGGTGTTCAACCTCGAATCATCATTATGATCATCATCATCATCGTCGTCGTCATCATCACCAACACACATCAGTTGAGAGTGAGAAAGACACCTCAGCTAAGGTGCCGTAATGCAAAAAGATAAGATAGTAAAAACCACCACAAAAATTTAAAAATCAAGTAATATGAGGTTAAATATCATATTATTAATTAGCTATGAAATGGAGATCGGAAGGGGATCTGAAAGAGAGGGAGATGGAAAAAGAATCCCACAGCACAAACGCCATTGGGGCCTGCTCTTCGCCATGTCAACGAGTGTGTCCAACCAAACGTGTTCATCCTCCTTCGGACCCCAGCCAGGCAGTCGGGATGCGCCAATTAATGCCAAGTTCGATGTGAGGGTTTTCATTCCTCTTGATCAAGTCATCGATTGGCCTTCCCACCGCTTCTTCCATCCAGACCCTGGGTGTGCAAACAATGCACGTCGTGGAAGTCGGTGGGCTGGCATGTGCAACACGTGGCCCAGCCACCGGAGCCTGGTGCGTGATATAATGGAGCTGAGCAGTTCACTCGCGTTTCCTGTACCAAACACACTACGCCGAACACGCTCATTGCTCATGCGGTGCTCTCACCAGACATGTGCTAAGCTGCGAAGACAGCGATGATCGAACGTACCTAGCCTCTTCGAATAATTCAGAAAAAAGCGCTATTAAGGAAGATAAGGAGCACATTCTGGAACCAAGTGGATGTAAGCTGTCCAGTGGAAAATCAAGCACACCAGAGTGTAGAAAAACCGTGGCTTCGAGTCTGTTGGTTAGGATTAGGAAAGGTACAAAAGGTATCCGCCGTACATGGTTACATCACTTCGCTGTCAGGTTGCATGTGAGTTGGAGATACTGCAACGTAGTCTGTGGATAAGCAGAAGCAAACTAGTGACCCGTTGACTATAGGTTAGACCTAAAAACCACAAGGCGAGAGGTCGGCTAAAATGTGGAAGTAGAAGCCGACAAGCAAGATTGGGCTGTGTCAGAAACCAAAGACAAGGGGAAAATAGAAACTAGGCAGCATAATGCAGTCATAGGTGGCTACCTCATCTGTTCAGGTTCCAATGGATCGTAGTTACGACGAAACTTGCGAATCCACTGGACAGATTAGCACTGGCTGTTAGCCGTTTTCGGATTTGATTTGCACCCTCAAATTGCAAAGCTTTCCTCCAAGCTTGGCAGGGATAGCCTACTGCACTGACCCATGGTGGGGATCGGCTAGAATTCGTTCAAAAATTCAGCCACCTGGGGAGTTGTATCTTCGCCTATGGAATCGAGGAGGTCGCGAACTGTAAGCAAAAAATCGAGGCACTTTTTCTAACCTTCGCCACCTATGGCGTCGGAGCGACATCACTCTCACCCTGAAGGGTAGAGTTTACAATGCAGCCGTACGTTCGACCCTTCTACACGCTTGTGAAACCTGGCTTATTGGATCGGCAGACATAAAGAGGCTAAGACATTCGACCACCGGTGCCCTCGTATTTTGGCTCATATCTGGTGGGAACACTGAGTGAGTAATGAGAGTAACGTCTTTTTATGGCTCAGGAAGAGGAAATGAACCGCCCAACACCGTTATATCAAGCTTCAATGAGTGGGCCACATGTGACGCATGCCAGCACACCGGCTCCAGCAACGTGCGCTGTGTTCGCGCCAGGGGTGTGGATGAAAAAAAGGAGCGGTGGCCAAGTGATAACTTGGTCGAGAGGAATGAAAGCCCTTTGTTCAAAATTGGCCTCGGCTGGTTGGGTTACGAAAGACGACAAAGGTTTGGTTGGATACACTTGCTGACATGGTTAGAAGCCGACCTCATTGGCGCTTGTGCTGTGAGTTTCATTGCCCCTCCCCTTCTTGTTTAGCCACCCCTCAAACCACGACCTCATTTGCTAGCATATTACAAGTTTTACATAATTTTTTGAGGCGCAATACCGGCTGGTAGCTTTCGGGGACGATGCCTATCCGTTACTGATGGCGCAGCTGGCGTGCCACGGTTGCACGCTATTTTCCTTCCTTTCGCACGTATTACGACACAATAGTCGAGGTGTTTTCGACCTCTAGCTAATGTGCATAATGATTGAATGAGATTGCGAATCCCTACAGCGGGAAGAACAGGCAGGGTTCCGCTCTAGTCGCGGCTGCATCGAGCAAACTTTCACTCTTTGCCAGAGCATTGAGCTCCGCCATGTGTACCATAGGCCAACGATTGTTATATTCCTGGATATCTGTGTTATCTTCGATTCTGTCGACATGACTGCGTTGTGGCACTGTCTATGGAGAAATGGCATCTTCTGCGCGCTCTGTATAGTAGGACTTTGGGTAAAGCTAGGGTTTATGTCAAGCTTTGGCCCTCCTTTGTTTTTGCAATAGGAGTTTGACAAGGATGCCATATCACATCACTTCTCTTCAATTCTGCCGTTGAGAATGGCTTCAAAAACGCTCTGGAAGATTCGTGGAACACTGACGTTAAGCTCCTCCCAAGTAGCCGAGTTGCTGGTTTGGACTACGCTGAGGATCTCTTCTTGTTAGAAGATGACCCACAGCCCGTCCAACTTGCACTTAACCGCTTGGTGACTGAAGAGTTGAAGTATGGCAAGTACTTTGCTCATTCGAGTGCAAAGCAATTTTGCAAGACTGGCAGATGCTTGTACCCGCACTCACTCTTGGTAGTGAGACATTAGAGGTAGTGAAGAGTTTGCTCTACCTGAAAAGCTGCATCACTGCTTGTGAAATTGTCGGAGACGAGATTTCGATGCATCTCTCGAGAGTTCCTTTCGCTTTCTCTATATTGAGGCATTTGTGCTGCCGCCATAACATTCGTCTCTCCATCAAAGGGCGGGTTTATTGTGCGACTGTTGGCGCTGTACTCTTGTACGGTTGCGAGACTTGGGCTGTTCGTGGTGTTGAGCTGCAACAGCTGTTTGTTTTAGAACGTCATTGGTTGGGATCCATTGATTGTGTGTGGTGGCTGCACCACGTAACCATTGTTGAAGTTGGACAGCGTGTTTTGGGTGGAGGCAGCCACTCTCTCGAGGAGCTTGTCCCACCGCATCAGCTGAGGTGGCTTGGACACGTATTGCACATGGCCCTTAAGTCTCTTCCGTGTCGTGGATGGTTCGTAGTTGCTGGACAGGGCTTGAGGAGGCAGCGCGGTGGACAACCTAGGAATTGGAGATGCGGCATGAAAAAGCCGATGGAACAGCTGACCTTGGTCGGTTGTTCTCGACTTCCTGGTTGGGATTGACGAAACACGAAGTCGCCGGTTGGATAGCGTGAAAGTCATGGCTCAAGAGCGACACTGGTAATGGACGTGTATCCCTTCCTGTTCCGGCGGTTTCTTTTCCCTTCCTAATAAAAAACTATAAAAAAGCATGAGTGAGAAACTGGACAAAACAGTTGCCTTTTTCTTGTTGCGATCATAATATCTGCACTACAGATATATATATATATATATATATATATATATATATATATGCTGAAGCTGATGTTGCATTCTTGGTGATTCTTCACCGCAGTTGGGCTAAAGCAACTTACACTTAAACTAGATCCTTTTTAAGCTGGATACATTTCATTCTACTTTATTTGCTTTATTGTGCCTACCTGAATAAGCTTCTATTAACTGGCCACGTTGCTTACGCTAATTGCGCATTTGTAACATTTTTAAGTAGGTTGTGGACATATTTCACTTATCGCGGATTCGTTGCTAACCAACTTACTTCATATGCTAATTTAGCGAACAGTTTTGTCACCGTATCTGCATGCATTATCCGATTTATTTTATTTCATCTTGTCGTTTCAAGTGATTGACTGTTGTTTGATATCCCCGGTGTGACTGCGCTTGATATGTATGTTGACAAGGTGCCTAACTGTCTATTACCCACTACCTCGTCCATACTGCCTTCAGGAGACAGCTGGTTGTCGCTGGAGGGGACGGGGTGCACGGTCCTTGTGGCCGTGCTAGGCTCAAAGAGCGGTTCCATGCACTCAGTGGGGGGGCGGACTACGGTCCAGCCACCGCCTTGAGTGTGCTTGGTTCCCCAGTGAAGGAGTGTGGGCCGGCTCCGTTGATGAAACGTGGCTCCTATCCACATGCCTCCCGTTCTTATTCCTTCGGGTTTACACTGGATATGGAGTGTGTGGTTGGAGCTGTGGGTGGTGCGACGCAAGCCACCCATGATCCCTCTGTAGGCGCAGGTGTCCTGTGGCTGGCCATAGTGACAGGCAAATCCGAAACCGGATGCTGCCAACCATATATATATATATATATATATATATATATATATATATATATATATATATATGTCAAAAGCTATGGTACATATATTGTGTCGGATGACGGATTCGGGTCTTCGAGGTTGCAGGTGAAGCATACAGTTACCGGACCGTCGAGCATGCACACTGATAGAACGTTGCCAGATGGCCCACGTTAAAGTTGCTGGTAAATGGAAGTATCAAATAGGTATTCGACTTAGCTGTGCGGTTTGCGTTACTTGTGTACTGATCTATTAACGGGTTATGAGAGCTAAGACAGAGCATAACGGGCAAGTGACAATACGGTGTCTAAAGGTCTTATTCAGAGGTGAGGTTGCTCACTGTAAACGGGGATATCATCGTTAAACAAGCATATCGGAACCGCTGTGAAACCGGAAGGAAGCACTGATTCAACTAGTGTCCATATGGAAGGCCTAGTGGGATTGACAGAGATCGCAGGTACAAAATTAAGACGGACAACAGATTGATGCCACCGAAATGTAGGTGCTTTCAGCGCCCACCTCGAGCAACTTCAGTTAAATACATTGTGATACGAAAGCAACCAGTCCAGATCAAGGAAATAAGATGGATAAAGTTGGCATGACTCGTGTAGCCAAGACAAGTTAAGGTCAGCGAGAAACATGACAAAGGCATAAACAATAACTCGGTACACCGCAACGATGCTTCGCGGCCACGCGACCACCACCAGTCCTGCGAGAATTGGGTATGGTGTAACGGTCGCTAACACATATGCGAATTCGAAAAGGCGACCTCGGGATTACAGCGTAAGCCGAAATATGGGGAAAAATAAGTGGAGTATAGAGGGAATGGGAGTTGGGAAAGGTGGCCCCTTAACACTGGAAAAAAGTGGTTACGACCACGAAGTAACAGATTAAAATGCTGCACCTGCAAGTTAAAAATGCAAAAAGAAACGATGGTCAGTCACTTGCAGCAAACTGGAAACCAACTTACTTTGGGGAGGTACGTGGGGCATATAATTCGGACCACCGGGTGTGACGAAACCGACAGGAGGGGGATATGGGGCATAAGGCACGCCTGACTGGGGAGGAACGGCAGGAGGGTATGGCGCCTGATAAGCGCTGGGATAAGCCGGTCCAGCGTTAGCGAGGTAAGGGGCCGAAGGGCTGTAAGGTGGTGCTGAGATGGGAGAAGAAATGTGCAAGCTAAAATGTCGGATGAAGAATGGGGAACAAGGGAGCACACAAACCCGTATTGCACCAATCGAATGGAAAGGACTTGTAGGCAATACAGCCATTCTACATAAGGGAGCCGTAAAGCAATAGTCAGGCTTGTAATCACATTATTGAAGCACAATGGAAAATCTAAAGCGAGCACAATTCAATGTAAAACGAGTAAAATGAGACAAATTTAAAAAGAAAATCAGCCGTCAAGTCTAACTGTACAAAAGCTTGCGAACCAACTCATGTGAGTAATAAATGCCACTGATGCTGATATGAGGTTACCACAAAACGCAATACAAAAGATCGAGGTTCGCTAGCACATACAAATCATCTGGTATGCACACCCGTGCAGCCATCGGTTTTCGCCCGAACGCAAGGTACAGTTAAAGACCAACATCTCCCTGGAGAATGTACTGGGTCACCAGAGTAAACAGCAGGTGATGATCGTACACCAGATGCATTTAGATACAACCCACAGTATCCTGGAGGATAAGCACTGAATCGAATGTTTAAATGATGTCCAAATGCCACGTTGAATGGTATATGGGTCCAAGATAAGTTAACTTAAGTAATAGTCAGAAGCACCATTAATAATGTGTATTCTTAGTTTTACGCTGTAAACCTTTTCCGGCATGACCAGGATTTAAAACCACAGAAGGGAAAAATGCATTTATAAAGAGCAAGAGCTGGAGCAGATTTTAAAGAAAAAAGAAAAGTCAAAGGTGCAATTAAAGTAATACGGTCATTTATGGAACCGTTTCCTGGAGACCTGCTTCCATTTGGGGGATTCTATTGAAAAGTTTCACCCGCACTTTAACTTCCATCTGGCAATGTGCCGGTGTGACTTAAAAGCATGTAAGCCATCACCCCTTTGATTCATCTCTCAGGTCATTTTTATATGCAATTAGGGCAAGCATTTCAGAACAATCTGGCCGCGTTCCGGTATGGCATAAGATCAAACAGGCCATCACCGCTTAGACTCTTTTTCGGGGGCCATTTTTGTATGCAATTTGGCCCATTTACCCCTATGATCATATCACTTTTTGCCGCCAGTGAATTTGTGATATTTCGCCTTTCGTGGGTACACTGATTACTTTAGAAGCGATAGACTAATTCAGGGCCAAAAATAAAATAAACAATAATAACAATAATTATGCAGTTTATGATAACACGAGAAATGATCTTTTGGAGGGAGTTCGATCAGTGACTACATGCATATTGTGCGATCCATTATAAAATACATACCGGGGACTTTAGTAATAACAAAAGCAGAGGCTAAAATAGCTGAGCGTGGCATTTTGGCATGTGCATAACAGTGAAGAAAAGAGGGAGGAGATTCTATTTTTGTCACACCGGAAGGAATAATGTATGGCGTATTAGCGAATACAAGCACGTCCATGGATAAGCCGACAGTATAACTGCAATATCAAATGTGTTCTATGTCCCTATTTTAACCGACCTCCAAAAATCATGGAAAAGAGAAACGCGAAGTTGTTTCTCCACGCCTAACGTCGGTGGAAATAGAACTACTAGTCTTGATTCTTGTTCGTTGAATCACTCCGTACCGGCAATCCCGGATTACAGAACTGGAAACTGAACGTAAATTATAGCCCACATATTTCCACTGCTAAATGTGTTAGAATAGCGTCCCAGATAACTCAGGCCAGCAACGGCTGTTTCGCTGTAAGAACTAGTGCGTTAAATGCAGTCTTTCCATCCATTCTGATAGATGTTCTTATACAAAATTTTATTCTAATGAAATGCTTTAACCTATCAGGTGCCCTGTACTTTAACACAACAAGCCGGATTAGAGTGAATGTGAGTTATCAGGAATCATTTTGACCATAATTGGTATTCCTCAGGGTTGACCAATTTCCTCATTTGTTCGTAATCCTCGTAGTTTGTTCCCTTACGAAATCGCACAATGCTGACGTCGCAGTGCTGCCTGGGCGAGAAGTTCATTGCTGTTGAATATGCGAACGATATTAGCTTAAACGCTGACCATGTTGTGTCCAGTTAACATCACTAGAGTAATCCCAGAATTTGGCATGCGCATAGCACGTTCCAATTGCAAAGCCTTGGTACAAGACTCTTATCCTCTTAATGTTCACCTGATCGTGGCTGGGAGCAACTCAATAACTGAACACCACATTTAACTGCGTGAGCAAAGATAGGCTCATAATGACCAAAGTTACTTTTAATAATGAAAAATAAGAACGGCTGCTTTGAATCTGTGATATGTATGGCGTCAAAAATGGTTTTCCGTCTTTCTAAATACCGTGCATGCAAGGCCACTATGAGGAACGCACTATTCCATGAAAGCGAGAATTGAGCCCTCTGATCTGTGGTGCCTTCGCTTTCTGCAAATTATTTCTATTTTCTGATAGCACCAGCTTGTCCACAAATATGATGTATATAAGCGAGTAATAAGCAGTGATATTGAAGCATGTTCCTAAATGTTACAGACAGCACAAAATAAACTGCGTTTGCTTGGGCGGTTTCTACGTATACCAGATCAAGGATAACGGCCTGGTTTTGTCTGCCATTTGTCGTGCATTACCCGGACTGAACACAAGTAGACTTTACGGCGCTAAATGGAGGCAATGAATGTAGGCTTGGCACCGGTGGATCACGGGACTGATTGATTCGCTACCCAAATTAGCGCTAACGCGACGTCACATGATCCGACCGGGAGGGAATGTGCTTTCATTTCGTGCGCTCTTCCAAAGCTGGGGAAACGTGAAACAAAGATTTCAACAGAAACGATGCGCATATACTGCTGACTTTAAATTGAAAGTTATCGCATTTGCCGAACAATCTAATAATTTTATGGCCGCATGCCATTTCATTGTAAATGAAAAAAACAAGTGAGAGTAATGGCGAAAGAGAAAGGCAAAATTGTCACTAATGCCTGTAGGCAAGTAAGCATTACGCGGTAGAAAACCTCTTTCTTGTCGTGGAGGAAAAGTTAGGGCACTGAGTGATAGAGTCACGGGCACAGCAGGTGGTGCTAAGGGGAGATAGGGGGAGAGATGTGCGGTGGATTTTTCGGTGGATTTTGCGTCTTTTTTCAAATTGCGAATAGCTTTTTTATAAGCTGACCACCCACTATGAAAATGGAAGATTGACCAAAATTTTTCGGCTTATGTTCAGTAATATACGATAGATTCCAATGATGAAGGGGACTTGACCAGTTGGTAAAGAACGACTCCAGCACTTTCTTCAATCTGAATGTGAACTCTTCGAGGAGATAAAGGATTATGAAGTGTAGGCAGAGAATAGGAGATGGAAGGTGGGGGCGGGAGATGGATGCCTGGAGATTATTAGGTCAGCATTCATATACCTATCCATCTGCGCAATCGAAGCAAAAGAATTCTTTAGTAGTACACGTTCAAATGCCTAAATGGAAGCTGAACTTCTGATGTCTTAAAGCAAGCTATTCCATAGCAACGGATATTTCAGAGTAAAAGTTAACATACCTGATGTGGCCCTCGAACCCAGCAACATGGGTCAAATGAAGTGATAATGAGAATAATGTATATTCTCAAATACACACGTGACGCACAGACGAAGTGTATTACGTAAGGAGAGGTTAAAGTTCACAAACGAAATGCATTTAGTAAAACAGTGGGTCCCCTTCAGCCATTTCGTTAAGGCAGAGAGAAGACAGAGGTTGCGATATGTCAATATTCCGATTGTTCTCTTTAGTCGCAAACACAATACGGGCAGAAACACAGGGAAAAAATAAGTACCACCAATCAAATTGTCACAGTCAAGACCATGGCAACTGAATTGATTGCCTCAAGAGTTTCTGTGCATATAGCACAGGTTGATGGGCCTTAATTAACAACGCCTCATTAATTGCTAGCATTATCGGGTTTTTGTTACGTAATAACACTTTGAACGCTGTCTCGGAATTCATGTGATGACGGGTTGTCATGTGCTTGGTGAGAGACGATATCGGGCTCCGATTGATTCTCAGATTCGTCCCATGTTTTTGCGTAATCACTTGTCCCATCCACTTTGGCAAATGTTCAGCTACCCTCTGCCTATGTAAATGTCACCGCAACCGCAGGTGAATTGATAAACAACGTGAGAGGCCGAATTACCTGACGAGATGCTCTGACGATTATGAAGAACAAGTGCTTGCGTGGTATGCCTCAGTCGCAACTGGGCTGTCGTGTAGACTCGCGTTAAGGAGGACCGAAGCTTGCGTCCAATATCATTTGCCACATGGTACCCCTTAAACGGCAAGAACAAATAAACATTCTTTTTCTCAACCATCAACACCGGCGTTCTCACGCTGGGATGTCGTCTGTGTACCTGAATAAACTTCTCAGGATATCCATTAGAAATTAAGGTCTTGCGTAGAAATGCTTCTTCGGCTTGTAACGTTTAGGGGCGGCAAATACGTCTAGCCCGGTAGAAGAGACTTCTCACTAAGCCGCATTTGCATGCGATCGAAGCGAAGCTTGAAAAATGAAGGTACTGGCTAGTTCAAGTCGATTTGTGGTGAACAGTGCGCAGCAACGTACCTTCAGCCTGTCTCCTAATGAGTATATCCAAAGACACCAGGCAATTGTGTTGTTCCACTTCATGGGATACCGACAGATTAGGGTGAATCGAAGTTAGCAACCGGTTAAAGCGTTCTCCGCTGGTGAAGACTAAAATGTCATCCACATATCGTCTGTACAATTTCGCTTAACCAATGCTGGCAGCAACTTGCCTTTCTATAAGGCCGAGTAAGATGTCGGCTAAAACTGGTCCCATAGGGCTGCCCATAGCGACCCCGTTGACCTGTTTGTATGCGGTCCCCTTAACTTCAAACCGTATGTTCTCGGTGCATAATAGAATCATATCCTTTAAATACTCCACTGGCAGGTCAACTGACATATTTTGACTAGGATAAAATCACATAAATTATTAACCGTCTCACGTAAAGGCACATTTGTAAATAAGGAGTCCACATCTATTGAGTACATAAGCTCTGCACTCAGTGACAATTGTTCCAGTGTCTTAGCCAGTTCAAAAGAATCTTTTAGGCAATACGTAGCGAGGTGTTTACGCACCGGATTTAATAGTTTGGCCAGCCACCGCACGACATTGTGATAAGATGAATTGTTCATGCACATAATCGGACATAGCGTAAATCCTGCTTTGCGTAACTTGGGAGCGCCTCTCATTCTAGGTGTCTGTGTCCCTGTGCCTGTACTGCGAAATGCATTTACTCGTGGTGCTTGTCCGGGGGAGATGTTAGTGTCCGTGAAGTGGGTATAAATAACGTACATGTGATTCTAAACGGCTCAGTCAGAAACCGATCTGGGAGAGTAGAATCATTCAGAAGGAAGGTTAAAATGTTTCGGAGTAGATGCATTCCCTTTGGCTAAACCACAGTTGGAAGAGTCGACTACTTGATACCGCTAGTAGCCAGTACAGTGAGGAGAATTTTCGAATCGGTAAGTACAGAGACAACAGCGGAACTTTCTGAGTAGACAATTTGTGTTGAAACGGCGCTAACTACTTTTGTGCCACTGAGCAGTGTCATTGCATAATAAACACACTGCGTATATTTAGAGTTTACTTCTCGTTCCAGGTCAATAATCAAGAGGTTAACTCAAGGCTTTGCTAGTAATATTAAGTTAAACAGGATCTTTCCAAATTGGGCATCCCATACTGTATGCGGTTTAAGAACGGCTTCACTCTATGTCAAGTAGGTTAGAGGGCGACGTAAGCTCTTCCTCTATACACTCTTGTGGTTGTAATGTGACAGTAGCATGAGAACAACGTCGGAGCGCACTCGTGAGCAATAGGCACCAGTTAACTGCTCAACAGCCTATGATATAAGGGCTCCGTTTGTCGTTGGTACCCGTCTCACTGAGCGTGTCGGCCGGTTGTTGCACTGTGAACTGACCGCGACCCCTCCGTTAGCTGCATAGCCTCTCAGCAGAAATGCGTAAAAAGTACTCAAAGACAAAAAAGCACACTACGCACAACTGAGATGTCAGCTGTCAATGAAAAAAGGATGGAATCGGGCCACGAATGGAATCGCACACAGTATGATCATTAAAAAATTTTGAAACCGGCCGTTGATCCATTCGAGGAAAAGGCGAAGTTCCGCGAATTCCGTTGGCTTGCATGAACGGTGGAGGATGGTGTAGTGAAGTAGCAGAGCTAAGAACATTCATAAAACTGAGGGTCTTCGCCTGTAAAATGCTAGTGTACAGTGGAAACGCCAACAGGCGGAAAATCTCAGAGAAAAGTAGGGCAGTACTAATGGAGAGACCGAGGCATAGGCCCAGGTAAAACCACAGTGATTGAGGCAATGTCCTTAGGTATCTCAGTTTGAAAGTTAAGCGACACATCAAGAACAGATATTCGGTCACACCAAGATGTCACATTAACATACTTATCAGGGACCCTCATGAACTGGATCCGTTGAAGCGAAATGGGGCGCCTGATTAGGAATCCCACATCTCATCAATGCTGAAGTATGGTAGTGGCTCACTCGTGGTTAGTAAGCCGTGGTCACAGACAATATAGTGTGAATAGGCGAATTTCGGATTGGTGATCTTTAGTTGCAATTTCAGTTTAGAAATGCAAATGGCGCAAACAATTGCCTTATGAAACGTTTGATTCAAGGTTGTAGTGAATTAGCTTTCCAAGATACTGTCTCACATTCAAGAGGAATTCTAAGCGCCCACTAACGAATGTGCTAGAACAGTAACCGATATAGTGTGCCGACGACATTGGCAAAGTGGTTGTTTTTGACCAGTAGTATTTTCGTGGCCTCGTTCATGCATACATCAGGAACACAGAGAAGGGGGTGAAAGTATACACCGGGTTGCATTCGATAAAACTCAAACCAACACTGTACCGGACTGCTTTCGGACACTTCATCTACGTTGGCTACGTCACGTGCTTGATCTCCAGAGTGTGCATCTTTTGTCCGAAGAAAGTGACCGAAGAGCTTGGTCGCAGTTGCACCCGCTCTGAATGGATTGTTCTGACGTCGCCGTAGATCGGTAATAGATTTGTTGCCCCTGTTCCGGATTGGTTGCCAGTATCCAAGCTGACCTAGTTCGGTGATGCGACGCACCAAGCTTCGATCGTACGTAATCCTAATCGATGCACAAATTGCTCTCGCGAAATGTGCCCCGCGTGTAGTGTAGACAGACAAACAGATTGCAACATCTATGGTAACTTAGCCTAATTAGTCGCACACACCCAAATTCTCCGACTAATTAACTGAGGCACAAAGACTATGCCGACTGACTGACTCACACATCCCCTAGTCCCGCGCGCAAGAGAGGAAGAAGCCAGGCCATTGCAAAATGCTTGTTACGACTAAGCAAAGGCGAGTACAGACCAGGACGTCGCTGCGATTGTAGAGGTGAATGACTCACTACGTCGGGGAGCGAGATCAAAAAAGAATATATTCAGCTCCGTACCCGCTGCGCTCGCCCTGTATCTACTGCGTTGGGAGCAGGAAATGCGTCCAGCGTCGCTCGAGCGGTAGTGTGTAAATTTTGTGGAATCGCTTGGCACTATTGCAACAGAGGTCGGGATAAGCAGTACGATGTTTTAACTAAAAGTTACGGCAGGGCTCAGTCGCAAAGCATCCATGTTACCTCTGGTTGTTAATCTTACCCTTCAGAGCTGAAACAATTCACCTTTACCCTTTTTTTGTCGAATTTTGATCAACATGCTATGTTATGTACCTTTCAGTTTCCCAGTATTTTATTATTTTTATTGTCAATTTGTGATAATGTGGGCCATAAGAACGGGATCAATCGCACAGTGACGTTCCAGTCAAATTCCATCAACTGGGATGGACCGATAATGTCAAAGAGAAAGCTGAAATGGCTTTCGCGACTGAATACCCGCGAGAACCAGTATCAGCACAATAGAAAACACGGGGATAAGTTGGAAACAGCGGAGCAAACATGATAGCTTTAACAGGCTGTACTACACCCCATTTTTATATATAGGGATGATGATTGACAACCGCCAGTTTGGAAACACTTTCTATGCACATATTTCATTGCCAAGGGTAGCGGTTTATACAAACTATTAGCGAAATGTTACTGACTTTTGGCAACAAGTTTCTGGGATCAGTGAGACTTGTTGTGTTTCAACATCAGCAGATGATGCCCAATCTTTCTGATGTCGAGAAGTTTGACAACAATACGCCAAGTGTTTTCCGGTGACCTAGCTGACAGGGAAAACAAAGCGATCCGAATAGGCTGTTTGCTATTCGTAATGCTACGTCAAACCACCGATATCTTAGCAGGAGACACTTAAAATAGGTGCCGATACTACCAATATCGAGACATATCCTGCAAGGCTTATAGCGAAGCTCAGAGGGGATCGCTTGGGGTGAGGCGAATCACCAGTACTCCCATTGATCAGTAGTAAAATGATTTCCCGTAAAGTCGCAGTGTCAAATCGTCTTGCACCCTAGACCAGACCAATAAAATAAGACCTCTAATACATGGTGGGCTGGCGTTTGTAGTAAATACCTGAAGGAACACAACTTATACAGCTTTACACGAGCATCGGAAAGGCATCAGCAGTAAGCCAGTACGCAGTACCGACGCTTCGCTGCCGTGCAGCCACCACCGGTCGCACGTGGGCTAAGGATACTGAGACGGTCGCCCTCCCCCTACGAAGACTCGAACCCCCGCCGTCAGATTACAAGACATGCTTGTTACCTTTAGATTACGGGACTAACATAACAATCGCCGCCTAGTGCTCGTCAGTACACCTCATCCAGGTTGACACTATGATGCTACTCGATACCCACAGACTTAAGAGCATCTGAAATTTCCAGGTCGGAGCTACGGAACCTAGGCGCTAGAAACGGAAAAGCTCTATACTGTGTTAGTGGCAACACAATATTGCAGAATAGAGGAATTACCCTCTGGTGCCAAAGTGTCACAGATTTGTGAAGGGGGTCTAAGTTTTCATAACAAGTGAATAAACTTTAGCAGTCATAAGTTCATCGCATTAGAGGCGCAGGTCAAGACAGATGAACTGCTTTTCGGTTCCCCGTTGTCAAGCAACAATGGCTAGAAAGCGTATGATTTTAGCACAACATCACATAAGATGATAGTCTCCTGATCTTATGAAATGTGTGCCACAAAATATGCATTGCGAAACTTCAATACAGAATGATCTATGACCGAGTCCACGAGAAAACTGAATAGAAGTGGGTGAACGGGACAGCCTTGGTGAAATTCACCAGTTATGAGGAAAGCTTCCGGCAATTCGCCGTGAACTCTCCGGAACCCCGTTTTCTTGTATAGAACAAGCAATCTGTTCAAAAATCTCATGGGAATACTTTAGGTACTTATGTCGAATAGAAGAAAATTAGCAGCTGAGCCAAGACTCTTGAAATCGAGAAACTGTAGTGGCCAGCGTGCGACACGCTTGGCCACGGGCACCTGATGCAGAGTGGAAAACATGATCTATGCATTTCCACCCCAGGTAAACAACGGGATACCTGCCCCGCAACAAGATAACGAATAGGAACAGTGGCAACTGCTTTGGTACTGCAGACGTAAAACCGATACTTTTCCGATTGGTAAAGGCATTGCAACTGCCATTCATGCATAGTACTGTGTCTCTAGGGTTGTCTCTTCCCTCCACAGCTCTTCGAAAAGATGCATCAATTCTTCGCGGAGGCCTTCACAACCATCTTTCCACAGTGACGATATGAGAGGATCCGAACCAGTAACGAGATATAATTGAAGGATTTGATCGCTTTTCGAACCTAAGATTAACTGCAACCTTTAAGTCGACTTGCCATGGCTCTTCCTGTGCTACTCATATATGAAGCGGTTCAGAAGCAGGTCAACCAAACTGCTCCCAAAAGTGCTTTACTCAACAATCCGGACGATGTGGCTTATTCTGAATTAAAGTTCCGGTGAGGGAGTGACGAATCCTAGTTTCGGATACATAGTGGAGGTCAAATTCTTGGCTATTCGCTGCGACTGCAAGTGTACTCTGTGACCCAGATCCTTTATACCTCAAACACTGAAATTATCTGACAAAAGATAACGTATCCCAATGTGGTGTCCTCGATAGCAGGAGACTAATGGGTGATGTGATGATACAGATGTAGACAGTAGAAGTTTGGTAGTACCGCAGCTACTGTCGCTTAAGACTATGGAAAAGGGAATATTGACGGGGGTTGAGAAGAGTGGAAGAGAAACCGAAAGAAAAGATATCAACAGTAGCATGCCATCGTTTATCGCCCTGATATATACGGTAGATGGGACAATATATTTGGGACTGTGTGACATAGAATCAATATGAAGTTTATGGGGTAGCCATGGTCAGATGTGATTTACAATATTGCCACTGAAGCCAGAGCTATCGGCTCTGGGGTCAAAATGCAAGACAGCGGCGGTGCGCAGATGACCCACAATATAGATCATATCGAGAGAAATGGGTGCCCATCAGTTCCGCCCCCGATTTCCAAGAGATGGTAGGTTTTCGCCTGGTTAGAGCTCTTCCCATACAAAGCCATAAATAGATGTTTAATAATACTACAACAAGGTGGATGTATCTAGCCACTAAATAAAGTCACTGCCCCATGCTTCGCCCAACTGGAGCATTGGATTCCAGCAGGATGACGCGGAAATTGTGTAGATGATGAAACCCCTGTTTAGTAACAGAAAATATGTGAGGCGTTTGAACTGAGAAAGCAGTCACTGGCTCCAAACGGGCGCGATCCCCTGACTTCGCTCTGCTGCATTGCAAGTAGGCTATTCAACCATAGACTCGGAGTGGTGTCCCGTACAACAACTCCCTACTTCGACCTGGATAACCGGGTAGCATCAAGCTAGCTGACAAAACTAGTTATTCTACAATATCGTTTTTGTTTGCTCTATGAGTCAAAGTAGAATGCAGACAGTCTGGTCACGACAAAGAAGTTGAACAGAAGGCTGAATGCAATGACCATGGGTATATCACCGGCCTTCTGATGATGAACAGGAACGAACAACTAATAAATATTCCTCTAAGCGAAGAGTTCAGAACGGGACGAAACTGACCGTAGCATGCAGTGTTTGGAGCGAACAGCACCGAACCCACACTCTGAATGAGGTCCCAATAATCGAAATGGCATAGGTTTGTTCCAAAGTAAGCCGAGATCCTAAAATGATTGCTTATCGTAACCCGAACACAAAGTTGGTAATCTAAGATCCATCAAGAAAATAAAGAGTAAAATTGGGTACTGCAAGTGTGTAGCGATGTCCATAAAGGGTGCGTAAAATTTGATAAAGTAATGCTAAAATTGAGCAATATGAGATGTGCCGGTTGGTGAAAAGAAATTCTCCAAGGAGCCCGAGACGTGACAAATCAGCTTGGGCGTTAACCTTGAATCCACGTGTCGAGCCTGTGTAGATGCAAGTGGCCTCGCAGTATTGCAGTCCATATGCAACTGTTGGTTTTGTGTGTGTAATATAGCGCTCTGTTCATACCCTCACTCCCAATCGGTGATCCAAAGCTACGGAAAACCGATTGGCTTAAATTGCCGAGAAGGCAACTCAGCACAAAATGCGAAAGTAGACCACTTTACCACAAACACGAATGTTAGTTACCAGATAGTAGTAAAGTAGGCCTGAAGTATCAAATAACTGCTCAAATGGCAATCACATGCAAATACAACGTTAATCTCGCGGTGGGAGGTTGAAAGCAAACACAAACAAATGTAGGTAAGGTTAAGTGAGGCTCCCTAGGAACAGTCAATAAAAACGGGATGTGAGGTTGTAAAAAGTACTCACGAGGGCGACCAACACCTAACTAATTGGTGAAACAAAAATTAAGGAAGCGCGCTATAATGGGCAAGCGAAAAGGGATGCCACTTACGTTTATCATCCATCGTCTAGAAAGTGACAAGAGAAACTCAACGGGGGAGCTTAAGGTGTACGTATGGTAGTTCGGAAGAAGAAAACCGAAATCCGTTAAGTCTCCTGTGTACGCAGTTGACAGTCGGTAATGTAGCGCTGAAAGGATAAATGGTGAAAAGGCGTAATAATTGTACATGAACTCACGCATCCACAGCAAGATTTAATGTGCTACTATGTGTTCGCTGTTACGATGCGACCAACAAATAGTACAGTGAACAGCGTCAGATGTAGATCAATAGTGAAATAATGCTACGTAAATGCACACTGTAACCCTTTGGAATGCACCCGCGTAAATGAACTTGATAGTTTGTTCCCTTATCAAGGTACAAGCAGAAGATGAACGCAGATATGCAACCGCGAGCAGAACAGCAAGGTACGTCCGATTACCGTCATCATTATTCTACAAATTAGCTAGATGTGAGAAGCACTTCAGCGATCGTGCTTCAATAAAATGTAGCCAAGGGAACGTAAGAAAGACAAATCGACAACAAGGCAGAACAAAACAGCATTATAATGCTGTGCTTTGTATCATTCATTAACGAAATCATGGTTGGAGAGGGGGATAAGTGGGACGGGAGGGATAAGTAAACTCACAACGCAAGCGCCACTGAGGTCGACTATTGGTCATGTTGACAAGTGCATCCAATCCAATGTGTTCTACGTCTACAGTACCCGAACTCAGGAGCTGAGGTTCTAGCAGAGGCCATGCTCGAAGTGAGGGACTTTATTCCGCTGGACGGCGGTATCCGTAGGCTTCTCCTCCACTTGTCCCATCCACACCCCATCGCGCTAGCAACGCAGTTCGCGGTAATCGGTGCGCTGGGATGCGCAGCATGTGGCTCAACCATCAGGGTCTAGTACTTGAAATAATGGTGCCCAGCGGTTCATTCGCTCTTCCTGCACCAAATACCATACACAACGCCGAACACGCTCATTGATTAAACGGTGTTCCCACCAAATGTGAGCCAAAATGCGAAGACACCCATATGCACTGGCGATCCAACGCAGTCGTGTTCTTCGACATCAAAGGTGTCTTCGATTCGGTAGATTGATGTGCATTTTGGGATTGATAGATAAGAAAGTGTGTCCGAGAGATACGTGGACCTAATCAGAGCGCTTTACGAGCTTAGTTCGTGTAGAGTGGAGCCTTATGGCAAACTGTCACCGCTCACCAATATCTCTAGCGAAGTGAGAAAATGTTGTCCGCTGTCGCCTTTCATTTTTAACATCGTTATCGACGGCCACGATAACTGCTTTTAGTGGGCACGACTTGGAAGGTTTGGAGTTGCTCCCAGTTGATCGACTTTTTGATCTGGAACATGCTGACGATACTTCCCAGATTGTTGACAGTTCCAAAACGTGCTAAGTAGCACTGAACAAATTATTACTGGATGTCAGTCGTTTCGAGTCATGCTTTGAAGCAACAAAATGCAAAGTCCTCCAAGATTGGCAGGAACCCACTCGTGCGTTGACTCTTGGTGGGGATCAGTTAGAAGTCGAATAAAAGTTCAAGTATCTATGTAGCGCTATCAACGCCTGTGGAATGGATAACGAGCTCACCAATAGTAGAACGAAAACTCGAGGAGCATTTGCCAAGCTCCGCCAAATGTGGCGCCAGCGCGACGCCACTCTAGCCATAAAGGTAGAGTCTATAATGCAGACGTCCGTTTAACCCTCCTGCGTGGTTTCGAAAAATCTGGCCAATCACAGGTTGACAGACAAAAAAAGCTAGGTACGTTCGATCATCAACGTCTTCGCAGCTCAGCTCATGTCTGGTGAGAACACAGTGATAAATAAGCGTGTCTGGCGCTGCGCATTTGGTGCAGAAAGAATGAACCGCTGAACAACAGTACTTCACGCACCAGGCTCCGATGGTTGAGTAGGTGTTGCACATGCCAGCACACCGACTTCCACGACGTGCATTGTTTGCGCGCCTGGTGTCTTGATGGAATAAGGGGAGGGGCGGCCACTCAATGAGTTAGTCAATAGAAATGAAGGCCGGTACTTCGAAGTTGGCGTCAGTTGATGTCTCCCAACATCGATCTGGAGTCCGAAGGACGAGGAACATGTTTAGTTGGATATACTTACTGACACGGAGAGGAGTCCACCACAATGGTGTTTGGACTGATCTTTTGTCCTTCAACCTCCCGCTTAGCTTCCACCTCCAACCACGTTCATATACGTGATGCGCAATATGATGATGATGATGATGATGATGATGATGATCATCATCATCATCATCATCATCATCATCATCACCATCATCATCATCATCATCATCATCATCATCATCATCATCATCATCATCATCATCATCATCATCATCATCATCATCATCATCATCATCATCATCATCATCATCATCATCATCATCATCTCATCATCATCATCATCATCATCATCATCATCATCATCATCATCATCATCATCATCATCATCATCATCATCATCATCATCATCATCATCATCATCATCATCATCATCATCATCATCATCATCATCATCATCATCATCATCATCATCATCATCATCATCATCATCATCATCATCATCATCATCATCATCATCATCATCATCATCATCATCATCATCATCATCATCATCATCATCATCATCATCATCATCATCATCATCATCATCATCATCATCATCATCATCATCATCATCATCATCATCATCATCATCATCATCATCATCATCATCATCATCATCATCATCATCATCATCATCATCATCATCATCATCATCATCATCATCATCATCATCATCATCATCATCATCATCATCATCATCATCATCATCATCATCATCATCATCATCATCATCATCATCATCATCATCATCATCATCATCATCATCATCATCATCATCATCATCATCATCATCATCATCATCATCATCAATGTTAGCTAGAGGTGGGGAACACCTCAGCTACTGTGCCGCAATACAAAGAAAAAAGGAGAAAAAAGAAACAACTGGTGAAAGCTGGCTGAGCTACCGGTAACGGATGGGCATTGTTCCGGTAAGCCACCAGCGGGCTGCTGTGCACCCAAAAAAATTATTATGCAAAATTATATAAGGCAAAGTAATGAGATCGTGGTTGGAGGGGGAGGCTAAGAGGGATGGGGTGGGACAAAGAAACTCACAGCACGAACGCCATTGAGGTCGGCTCCTTGCCATATCAGCAAGTGTGTCCAACCAAAGGTGTTCATCGTCTTTCGGACCCCAACCAGGGAGCCGAGACGCTCGAACCGAGGCCAGCTCAGAAGTGAGGGTCTTCATTCCTCTGGAACAAGTCATCGCTTGGCCACCCCTCCTCTTCTTCCATCTACACCCCCGGCGTGCAAACAACACACGTCGCGGAAGTCGGTGGGCTGGCATGCGTAACACGTGGCCGAGCCATCGGAGCCTGATGCGTGAAATAACGGTGCTGAGCGGTTCATTTCCTTTTCCTGTGCCATAAACAAGGCGTCGAACACGCTCGTTGCTCACGCGGTGTTCCCACCAAATGTGAGCTAAATTACGAACGCACCGGTGGTCGAACGTATCTAGCCTCTTCAGGTCCGCTGCTCTAAGCGGCCATATGCCATATGATACCAACTATTAAATCGCTTTTTCGAGTTTTTATTTGGTAGCTGACATTATTTGGTACACCGTTATTTTTCATGTATCTTTTCTTTTGTATTGCGGCACAATAGATGATGATGACGATGGCGGCTGGACACAAATAGCCTCTTTATATCTATCGAACTGATCAGCCAGGCTGTGTAATCGCAATAAAGCTGGACGAACGCCAGCATTGTAGACACCACGCTTCAGGGTTTAAGTGATGTCACCAGCGCCACAAGTGGCAAAGGTTGGTGAAAGCACCTCGAGCTTATGTCATACGCTTCGTGACCTGTTATTTTATCCAACAGGAGCTGATACGACTGCCTAGGTGGTTGAATTTCTGATAGACTTTTATTCGATCCGCATCCAGAGACAGCGCAGTGGGTGGCCCCTGCCAACCCGGGACGAAAGCTTTGCAATTCCACGGTGTAAAGCAAGCCCAAAATAGCTGACATTCAGTGCTAATCTGTCCAGTGTGTGACTTGCTTTGGATAAAAATTGTGACCGCACTGCCGTAGGTGTGTTTTGCACTCGCTGTATTTGTACCTGTTTCTATACATACCATCTTTTGCATTATGGCTCACATACTCCGATTCTCAGATTAAAGCCTTGTAAAACTGGTTTTCATCTTCGTCGTGTCTGAACAGAGCCGCCCTTTTGCTACTCATAGCTACCGGCCGATCTACCAGATCGCTCTTTTGGTAAAGATGCTTAAGCTGATCGTAAAGAAGATTCTTCTGCAGCTTCTCATCTCAAATAGCTTCTTGGCATGCGCATACCATGGTTTCGTGAAAGATCGCTCATGCATTACTAGCCTACTTTCGGCGATGCAACAATGATCGCAAGCCCCTAACCAAGGGAATTGGATGACGTAATTTAAGTTGACTTTAACAAGGCTATTGGCAATGTGAATCGTGAAGCGCTCTTCCACAGGCTGAGGGTATGCGGTGTTGGTGGCTGGCTGCACTGATGGAACGGGAATTTATTTGTTGGTCGCAAGTGCAAAATCCAGTTCGACAAATATCTGACCGACTAGTATCCCTCGAGCAGTGATGCGCAATAAGGCACTGCACCGGGGTCCAGTTTGTTCCTGATCCATATAAACGATGTGCCTCAGCTTCTCCATTCGCCATGTGCGAAGGTAAGGAGACTAATCACCGCACCAGATGAATGTGATCTGTTTCAGCGTGACCATGAACATCTTTCCATGTGGTCTACGGAGATCAACCTACTGATAAACCCGGTAAAGTCCCTATTCACGAGTCTTGGTAAATGTGAACACAGTCGAACCTACATTGTGGCCAAGGAAATTGAGGTTGCTTCCTATACACTGACTTTTCTCCATAATTTTCCATTTCGTACAAAATGTGAGGATGTTCACTTGCCCTAAAACGAAGATTTTGCTTATTGACTACACCATTTAATTAAAAATCCGCCTCGTCAGTAAAGCACGTGTTGCAGAGAGCGTGATCCTCTTGCACTAATCATGAAGCAAACGGATGTCTTCGTTGATTGTCCTCTGCTGTTAATTTATGGACAATGTTATCTTTAAGGGAACATTTGAAGATCAGAATGCAGAATCCTTTGTATGGACTGACGAGATATTCCTAACTCAGCAGCCGTCCTCTTTGTTACTTCGCTAGGACTTCATGCCAAACCAACGCGAACTGCTTTTGTGTTTTCAGGGGTGCAGACAATTGGTCTGCAACGTCGCTGCTTTTTCACCACAGAGCTACTTAATTCAAATTAAGATACAATCTCTGAATAGTCTGTTTACATAGAGCCCATTTTGTATGAAAGTGGGCACGAAATCGTCTCTGTGTCGCTAGAAAACTTCTCGTTTCTAAAAATCATTGCAACTTTTACCTTCTGTTCAACACAATCGGCTTTTGTGCACCACCTTGAAAATTGTGTTTGGCGACAAGAAAATACTCCATACAAACTTCTCATGACATCTAGCGTATTTGCCATAAAGCAAAATATACGACTACAAATTTTCAATATTAAATCTAGAATAGTACATGTGTAATGAAAAAGATAAATTGCATGACATTTCGTGTGCCCCCCTGTAGTTACCGAAATTCTCTCACTGTCCACAAAAGTATGGAGCGATGAGGTTCCTAACGCATGGAGAGAATCTGTTGTGGTTCCGATTTATAAAAATGGCTCTCTTAGTGAACGCACTAACTAGCGAGAAACCTCACTTAGGTTGCGTCCAAGCATTTTGTGTTCATTCTGCTGCGTTAGCTCTCAGTTACCCGCGAGAGTTTGTGTCGTGAGTAACAGCTAGGCTTTCGTTCTCGCCGTGGGTGCATTGACCAAATTTTCACGTTGCGTCAAATTCTCGAACACTGTCATGTCTACCGGGGACCAACAACGGTAGTGTTTTTGGATATGCGAGCCGCTTTTGACCCAATAGATAAGTTCTCTGTGGAACTGTCTACTACGGAACGGCGTTCCCAATAAGTTTGTCATATTCTTGAAAGATATGTAAAGTCATATCTCTGGTAAAGTTAGAGCTTATGAAAGATTTCATTTTTGTTTCCTGTTACCAGTGAAGTGCGCCAACGTTGTCTTATCTCGCCGTCCCTGTTCAACTTTGCCATCGAAGATGTTCTACATCACACACTGGAAAGAGTTCAGGGCTGTAGTGTCTAGCTTCTATCCGGAAACAGAGTCGTGGACCTGGACTATGTTGATGATATCGCTTTGCTGGGGGAAGACACGCAGGCTGTTAAAAACATTCTGAACCGCTTAGCGATAGACGCATCAAAGCATGGTCTGTATGTTGCTCCATCCAAGTGTAAAGCTTTGCTCCAGGATTAGCAGGCGCCTGTGCCTATGCTCACCATTTCGGGAGTCAGCCTAGAGCTTATTAACAGCTTTACATAACCCGTGAGTTTCATCATGGCTGGTTGCGGTATTGGCGACGAAACTACACAACGAACTGGTAAAGTTCGCATAGCATTTGCTAAGCTGAGACACTTGTGGCGTCTTCACGATTTCAGTCCCAAGTTCAAAGGCCGAGTGTACAATGCCACAGTCCGCGCTATCCTACTATACGGCTGCGAGAGATGGCCTGTTCGATCGGAAAATGCGAGACGACTGTCTACAGTTGACAACCACGTAAACAACGTGGAAGTTAGAAGCAGAATCAAGGGAGCGGACAGTCCTTGTCTCCAGAGCATAATCATCCAGCATCGCTTGCGTCGGCTCGGTCACGTACTGCGTATGCCAACGCACCGCCTTCCGCGTGGCGTATTACATGCAATTCCTGGACGCAAATGGAAAAAGAACAGCGGCAGACAACCGGTGACCTGGAAAAGGAGCATGAAGAAGCTAACTTCGTTTGATCCGTGCGTCTCCCAGTCTGGGGACCAAGTGAAACAGATTTTCTATGATTGGAAGTCTGGGAGGCTATGGCCCGCAACAGGAGTCAATGCCGACAATGCTGTCCCACCATTTCTTCATCAGGTAGTTTTTAGTTTTAAAAAAAACACGAAAATAAAAAAGGAAAACGGAGTGTGAGGAACTGAAAAGGAATCATGCTTTTCTAACGTTTTAATCTCCCTCTCTCCTCGTTGAACATTATATTCTCTCCCTACCACCATGGTTCGGATGGCATGTTTGTTCGCAGACTTGAATATATATACAGTGGATTCCGGTTAATCGGACCACGTCGGGACCAGACCATTTTGGTCCGATTAAGCGGCTGGTCCGATTAACCGAAGTTACCCGATGTAACAAGATGGGACGTGCTATACATAACATAGGAAACTACTATTATGACCTGTCTTGGCGGCATATATTTATAGCAAACACACAAAAAAGAACTGCTTTGATAACGAACTTTGTTCACTGAAAAAGAAATTTACAAACAAATTCTTCGTAACGACCTACAAGATATTCAGCATGCGAAGTGCAGTTTTATACAAAGGGATTACCGAATTCCATTCAGCGTTTGAAGACCGTATCCAGTGTGGTTTGACGCATTCTTTTAACAGACTGCATTCGCACAAAATCACCACAAACATGTAACACAGTAATAGGACTACCTTCATTTCCTTCCTGCATGAAATAGCGGTGCAATGTTTCAATGCATTTCCTTGCATCCTGTTTTGTGACTGGCATCAACACGTTAGGGTTCTCTTCATCACTTTCATGGTCTTCTGTTGCTGTCGTGTGTTTCGCTGCTATTCGAGCAACAATGGCAGCATCGCATTCTTCATTTCCATCATAGAGTTGAAGTTCGTTGTCGATGGACAAAAATTCTTTGTAATTTTCAACTTGTTTCAGCTCCACATTCTCGCCGGCATTTTCATTTACAATCACCATATCCACATCCATCAACGAGACAACATGCTTAAAGCCACAGTAAAACAGTTCCGAATTGTCGCAATGCTCGTTTTTCGCCAACTTTCGGCCACGAATTTAACGGCTTGCAAAATGTTGACCTTTGCACGGATTTCTCCGGCCGTCGAGGATGAGGTCAGCAAGCCTTCCTCAATTGATTCAAGGATGTAATTAACCAACCTTGAACGATAAAAAGTCTTCAAATTTTTTATGATGCCCATGTCCATTGCCTGTATCAAATATGTGGTCTTGGGAGGCAGAAATTCCATCTGGATATTCTTCAAGAAATCCAAATTGGAATGTGCTGCACAATTGTGGAGAAGTAATAACGCTTTTCTCGACTGGCTTTGTATCTGTGTGCCAATCCTTCACTCATTCTTTAAAAAGTGTAGAGCTCATCCATGCATTTCTGTTCGCACGATACACAACTGGTAAACTGTCCACTCTGAATCCCTTAAAGCAGCGAGGCTTGGCACATTTTCCTATAAACAGCAACTTCCTCTTGTCTGTTCCGGACGTTTGAACAGCACAAGACAGTTACGCGATCCACTGCTTTTTTGCAGCCAGAGAGAGTAACATGTTTGTAACTTAAGGAGCCGTCCGGTGTAGCCCTATAGTACAACCCGGTTTCATCAGCATTATAGATGTCATCTGCTGGACATTTTTCAAGAAGCTCTGGTAGGTTTGTTTATTTCTATTCTTCAGCTCGAGCGCTATTGGCGCTTTCTTTCTCACCATGTGCTTTCTTAAATTTTACATCATGTCTATATTTCCATCGAGAGAACCAGCCGTCCGTAGCTATAAAATCTTCGTGGTCCAGCATTTTAGCGAGTTCTTCTGCGTTGTACTTTAACACTGGGCCACTTACTCGCACGGGGCTCGTCCAGTAACAAAGGCAAACCAATCATTAAGGGCCTCATCGACGTCTGGATCCCTGCCTTCACGCTTCCGTTTTTGGGAAGTACCTCATCGTCCTTCACATTGTGCCTATTCTTCTCACAGATCTTTCTCTTGTTTTATCAGGCGCGATATTGTAGATTTTGCCAAGCAGGTAATTTTCACCAATCGACGCTGACTAGTGGTTGGTCCCAGTTCCTTGATCTGATCTAGGAAACGAATCTTCTCAGCTAACGTCAAGTCCCGTCGTGGCATTTTCTTAACATGCAACAAGACACGCACAGTTCACTGAGGTGAAATCGAGTCTGTCTCCCGGGTATTTCTATGGTTGACCTAGCCACCTGCTGTCCTATGATTTGCCGGACCTGTGTGTCCTCGATCACTTGCCGTGCTCGAGAGTAGGCCCGCAATGCGGGCTCAGGGCATTCGGCTCAATGGACGTGCGGTACATCGATCGAGCGGTTAACGACATGTGAACAAGCAAGTATGTCTTCACTCCGCCTACATGTGTTGGAAACTACAGTCAGTTTCGGGTGGTTCTGAAGCCAATTAGATAGATGTGCCTCAAGGTTGCCACAGTTCAGTTTATCCAAAGGCCAACTCGGATTACCGTAACTGAATGATACGCTTTCGTGCCCGACATATGAACTGTGGGTTTAATCCAGACATCCAGGCACAGAACTTGATTTTAACACCTCTGTCACCTGCCACCTTCTATCGTACCAACTATTAAATCGCTTTTTGAGTTTTTATTTTGTAGCTGACATTATTTAGTACACCGTTATTTTTCATGTATCTTATCTTTTGTATTGCGGCACAATGGATGATGATGACGATGGCGGCTGGACACAAATAGCCTCTTTATGTCTATCGAACTGATCAGCCATGCTGTGTAATCGCAATAAAGCTGGACGAACGCCAACATTGTAGACACCACGCTTCAGGGTTTAAGTGGTATCACACCGGCGCCACAAGTGGTAAAGGTTGGCGAAAGCACCTCGAGCTTATGTTATGCGCTTCGTAAACTGTTATGATATCCAACAGGCACTGATACGACTGTCTAGGTGGTTGAATTTCGAACAGACTTTTATTCGATCCGCATCCAGAGACAGCGCAGTGGGTGGTCCCTGCCAACCCGAGACGAAAGCTTTGCAATTCCAGGGTGTAAAGCAAGCCCAAAATAGCTGATATTCAGTGCTAATCTGTCCAGTGCTGTTTGACATGTGTAACTTGCTTTGGATAAAAGTTGTGATCGCACTGCCGTAGGTGTGTTCTACACTCGCTGTATTTGTACCGTTTTCTATACATACCATCTTTTGCAGTATGGCTCACATACTCCGATTCTCAGATTAAAGCCTTGTAAAACTGGTTTTCATTTTCATCGTGTCTGAACAGATCCGCCCTTTTGCTACTCATAGCTACCGGCCGATCTACCCGATCGCTCTTTTGGTAAAGATGCTTAAGCTGATCGTGAAGAAGAGTCTTCTGCAGCTTCTCATCTCAAATAGCTTCTTGGCATGCGCATAACATGGTTTCGTGAAAGATCGCTCATGCATCACTAGCCTACTTTCGGCGACGCAACAAAGATCGCAAGCGCCTAACCAAGGGAATTGGATGACGTAATTTAAGTTGACTTCAACAAGGCTATTGACAATGTGAATCGTGAGGCGCTCTTCCACAGGCTGAGGGTATGCGGTGTTGGTGGCTGGCTGCACTGATGGAACGGGAATTTATTTGTTGGTCGCAAGTGCAAGATCCAGTTCGACAAACATCTGACCGACTAGTATTCCTCGAGCAGTGATGCGCAATAAGGCACTGCACCGGGGCCCAGTTTGTTCCTGATCCATATAAACAATGTGCCTCAGCTTCTCCATTCGCCATGTGCGTTGTTTGCGTATGACTTGAAGGTAAGGAGAGTAATCACCGCACCAGATGATTGTGATCTGTTTCAGCGTGACCATGAACATCTTTCCATGTGGTCTGCGGAGAGCAACCTACTGATAAACCCGGTAAAGTCCCTATTCACGAGTCTTGGTAAGTGTGAACACAGTCGAACCTACATTGTGGCCAAGGAAATTGATGTTGCTTCCTATACACTGACTTTTCTCCATAATTTTCCAGTTCGTACATAATGTGAGGATGTTCACTTGCACTTAAACGAAGATTTTGCTTATTGACTACACCATTTAATTAAAAATCCGCCTCGTCAGTAAACCACATGTTGCAGAGAGTGTGATCCTCTTGCATTAATCATGAAGCAAACGAATGTCTTCGTTGCTTGTCCTCTGCTGTTAATTTATGGACAATGTTATTTTTAACGGAACATTGGAAGATCAGAATGCAGAATGCTTTGTATGGACTGATGAGATATTCCTAACTCAGCAGCCGTCCTCTTTGTTACTTCGCTAGGACTTCGTGTCAAACCAACGCGAACTGCTTGTATGTTTTCAGGGGTGCGGACAATTGGTCTGCAACGTCGCTGCTTTTTCATCACAGAGCCACTTAATTCAAATTAAGATACAATCGCTGAATAGTCTGTTTATATAGAGCCCATTTTGTATGAAAGTGGGCACGAAATCGTCTGTGTCGCTAGAAAACTTCTCGTTTCTAAAAATCATTGCAACTTTTACCTTCTGTTCAACACAATCTGCTTTTATGCACCATCTTGAAAATTGTGTTTGGCGACAAGAAAATACTCCATACAAACTTCTCGTGAGATCTACTGCCTTTGCCGTTAAGTAAAATATCCGACTACCAATTTTCAATATTAAATCTAGAATAGTACATGTGTAATGAACAAAATAAATTGTATGACATTTCGTGTCCCCACCTGTAGTCATCGAAATTCTCTCACTGTTCACAAAAGTATGGAACGATGAGGTTCCTAACGCATGGAGAGAATCTGTTGTAATTCAGATTTATAAAAACGGCTCCCTTATTGAACGCACCAACTGCAGAGAAGCCTCACTTATCTCTGTTGCGTCCAAGCATTTCGTATTCATTCTGCTGCGCAGGCTCTCAGTTACCCGCGAGAGTTTGTATCGTGAGGAACAGCTAGGCTTACGTTCTGGCCGTGGGTGCATTGACCAAATTCTCACGCTGCGTCAAATTCTCGAACATTGTCATGTCTACCGAAGACCAACAATAGTGGGGTTTTTGGATATGCGAGCCGCTTTTGATTCAGCAGATAAGTCGTCACTGTGGAACTGTCTACTACGGAACGGCGTTCCCAATAAGTTTGTCACATTCTTGTAAGAGCTGTAAAGTCACATCTCTGGTAAAGTTAGAGCTTATGGAAGACTTGGTTCTTTGTTTCCTGTTACCAGTGAAGTGCGCCAAGGTTGTCTTATCTCGCCGTCCCTGTTTAACTTTGGCATCGAAGATGTACTACATCGCACACTGGAAGGAGCTCAGGGCTGCGGTGTCGAGCTACTACCCGGGAACTGAGTCTTGGACCTGGACTATGCTGATGACATCGCTTTGCTGGGAGAAGACCTGCAGGCTGTTCAAAATATTCTGAACCGCTTAGCCATAGAGGCATCAAAGCATGGTCTGTAGTTTGCTCCATCCAAGTGTAAAGTTATGCCCCAGGATTGTCAGGCTCCTGTGCCTAGGCTCACCATTTCAGGTGTCAGCCTGGAGCTCGTTAACAGCTTTATTTACCTCGAGAGTTACAGTGTAGCTGATGGCGGTATTGGCGATGAAATTTCACAACGAAGTGCCAAAGCTCGCCTTGCATTTACTAACCTGAGACACTTGTGGCGTAGTCGAGATGTCAATCTCAAGCTCAAAGGTCAAGTATACAATGCCACAGTCCGTGCTGTTCTACTCTACGGTTGCGAGACCTGACCTGTTCGATCGGAAGATTTGAGATGACTTTCGACAACCGCAGCTTGCGTTCGATTGCTCGCGTATGGTGGCAGCACCATGTGAGCAACGCAGAAGTTAGAAGCAGAATCATGGAAGCGGACAGTCCTGGTCTCCAGAGCACAATCATCCAGCACCAATTGCGTTGGCTTGGTCACGTACTGCGCGTGCCGGCCCACTGCCTTCCACGTCGCGCATTATTTGCACTTCCAGGACACGAATGGAAAAAGAGCCGCGGCGGACAACCGATGAGCTGGAAAAGGTGCATGAAGAGGCTAACTTGGTTGAATCCGTGCGTCTCCCAGTCTGGGGACCAAGTGAAACGGATTTTCTATGATTGGAGGTCTGGGAGGCTATGGCCCGCAACAGGAGTCAATGCCGTCAATGCTGTCCCACCATCTCTTCATCATGTAGTACTTAGTTTAAAAAAAACACGAAAAGAAAAAAGGAAAACGGAGTGTGAGGAACGGAAAAAGAAGCATGCTTTGCTAACGTTTTAATCTCCCTCTCTCCTCGTTGAACATTATATTCTTTCCCTACCACCATGGTTCGGATGACATGTTTGTTCGCAGACTTTTGAATATATATATATATATATGGTTGGCGGCATCCGGTTTCGCAGTTGCCTGTCGTTGTGGCCAGCCACAGGATGCCTGCGCCTACAGAGGGACCATGGGTAACTTGCGCTGCACCACCCACAGCTCCATTCATATACCCCATATCCAGTGTAAAGCAGAAGGAATAAGACCGGAAGGTATGTGGTTGGGAGCCATGTTTTAGCAACGGAGCCGACCCACACTGCTTCACAAGTAAACACAAGCACGCTGTATTTGGGAATCAAGCGCACACAAAGCGGTGACTGGACCGTATTCCGCCACACACTGAGTGCATGGAACCACTTTTCAAGCATAGCACGGCCACAAGGGCCGTGCACCCCGTCCCCTCCAGCAACGACCAACTGTCTCCTAGAGCCAGTATGGAGGAGGTAGTGGGTAATAGGCAGTTAAACACCTTGTCAACATGCACAACAAACGCAACCACACCAGGGATATCAAGCAACAGTCAATCACTTGAAAAGATAAGATGAAATAAAATAAATCGGATAAGGTATACAGATACGGTGACATAAATCTTCACTAAATGAGCGTATAAAATAAATTAGTTACCAGCAAATCCACGAAAGGTTCAATACGTCAGAAAATATATCTTAAGAAAATGCCACAACCGCGAAAATGTTATCGAAGTTAAGTACAATTAGCTTAAGCGACGTGTGCAATTTTATAAAAGATAGTTCAGGTAGACATTAATATGATAAAAAAGCATTAGGACAATATAGCAAACCCATCAGCTGAAATAAAGAGACCCAGCATGCAAGCACGCGGTTAGTAAATCGAATGCACCGTACCTACAACCGCTGCGCCGGTTCTGCTAACGTCCTCTGCAGGACCCCTCGTCGCTTCGGTGGTGGCCACCGAGTGGCCTCGCTCATGGCTCACTTGGCCTGCCTGACTCAGGTATTCGCGAACGCATGTGCTACAGCGCAACGCGCTCGCAGTCGACGGAGTACAACCCATCGCCGTCGGTCGCTTCCGTAATTGCCGTTTCTTCTCTGCATGCACGAGGGCTTTCTCTTGCACCTCGGCAACGGCCTTCGTGATCAGATCGCGCCATGCACGCCGATCAACCGCCTTCGATTCCCATGACTTTCAATCAAGATTAGAACGTGAGAGGCTTACTTTGATCATATCCTGGTAACGTAACTTTGACTTCCCCGCATGCCGCTTCCCAATATTCAGCTGACCATATAATAGCTGTTTCGGTATCCGTATCGAATCTATACGGCTCGCATGATCGAGCCACCTCAAGCGTCTCAGCAAAAGTATGCAGTCCACTGCATACATTCCACTTCGGCGCAACATTTCTGTGTCCGCAACTCTGTCGCACCAACTGATGCGCAGAATCCGTCGCAAATACAGTTGATAGAACCGCTCGAGATATCTCACATTTCGCCGGTATATCGTCCATGCTTCGCTGCTGTATAGAAGAACGGACAGCACCATGGATTGGGACACCATCAGCTTCGTGCCAAAGGTAAGCTGATGGTTGTTCCACACTCGGTTCTCTAGCTTTCCGTATACCGCCACTGCCTTCGAGACGCGGATACGAAGCTCACTGTGAAGCTGTCCGTCAGTCGACATCACACTCTCAAGTTAGCAGAAGCGGGAGGTGGTTTCTAATAATTCAACCCCAATGCTGATTCGCGACACCATTGCAAATTGCACCTCAGGTGAAGGCTGAAACAGACGGACAGTTTTGCTTGTGTTGATGGTGAGCCCGAATTCGGCCGCTGTCGAAGCCAGAGCACTAGTCATGTGCTGCAACTCATCCGCGCTGTGCGCAAACAACGCACTGTCGTCAGCAAACACTAACATAAAAATAGTTATATCACAGACTAGAGTTCTCGCACCGAAACAACGGATGTTCAGCAAGCCACCATCAATACGGTGCTCCAAACGAACACCGTAAGCACAAGCGGCATCAAAAGTACAAGACATCACTGCATGAAGATAAATAGTAAACAGGGTAGAAGTCAAGACACAGCCTTGCTTCACACCAGAGACAACTGCAAAGTCATCCGAGGTCTCTCCACTCAGTTGCACCCTCGCCCGCATACCACAGTGCAGACATTCAGTTAAACTTACAAACTTACGCGGACAACCAAACTTACCCAACACCAGCCACAATGTCGCGTGATCTACCGTATCAAATGCCTTGATGAAATCAACAAAAAGCGAGTATAATGGCTGGTGTCGTTCTCTGCACTTCTGCTGCAACTGAGGAGTCCCAAACACCATATCTATGGTGCTGCGACCCGAACGGAATCCACATTGCTCTTCCACCATGTTAGGTTTCACAACCTGACTGACGAGACGGTTGAGCAGGATTCGGGCAATCACCTTGCCCACTCAACTCAGCAAGTTAATGCTACGATAATTCGTACAACATTGCTTGCACCCCTTGCGCTTGTACAGTAATAGCACAAGGGCAGTATTCAGCTCAGAAGGCACCTCCTCCTCAATCTCTACACGTTGCACCAAGTGGTGCAGCGCAGTCCCCAACGCGGGTCCGCCGTATTTCAATACTTCAGGCGAGATCCCGTCGGCCCCAGCACACTTGCCGTTTCGCCGATGAGCAAGTGCTCTCTACGTCTCATCCAGTGTCGGTGAGTCCGCCAGACTCGCTTTCACATCGTTCGGCTTCAGGCCGTTCAATGTAGGCCAGTCGATCTCTGAACGGTTGTTCAAGAGACAGTCAAAAGATTTTTGCCAGGTCTGCATTAAGTCTACAGTCTGTGTGCAGGTAGCGCCTGAACTACCATCGAACAGTGTCCTCAGGGAGGCTCCAATCTCGGTCTATACACCGCCTGCAAAGAGTCAAAGAATTCCTTGTGTTGGCGATGTTCGGCGTAGCATTCCATCTGCTTCGCCCTCTCCGTCCACCATGCATTTTTAATGCGACGGAGCACTCGGTTCAGTCGCCGTCGAAGTTTGCAAAACTGGTTATTCTTGCCCAAGTCACTGGGGTCTGCCACATGTGCAGCAAATGCTGCATTCTTCTCTGACAACAATGCGCCAATCGTCACATTGTTCTCATCAAACCAATCAGGCCGCTTACAGTTTGCGCGCCCGATGGTCGCCTCGGCAGCTGCTGCCACCTGGTCGCGAATGTGGTGCCACAGATTGCCCACTGTGGCTATGAATTCCACATCACACAGTCGTGCATCCATCGCCTTCTCCAGCTCAATACGTTTCGCCACAGTACCGAGGGAAAGAATATTAAATTGACGCCGATTCACGGCGGGAGTGGAATACATAGATTCACGAAAATATACATACAGTTTGGTCCGCACCAATTTGTGATCAGTGCTACACTCAGCTCCACGCAGTACACTTGTCATGCGCACTTCACGCATATCACGCTGACGTACGATGACATAGTCGAGCAGGTGAGCGTGACCACTCCGTGGGTGCGTCCAAGTTGCTATATCACTCGCATTCAGTGCAAACCGAGTGTTCGTGATCGTCAGGCCGTGAGTGGCACACAGTGAGAGCAGCCTGTCACCGTTCGCATTCGCTGAAGCAATGCCATGCGAACCGATAACATCTGTCCACACCGATTCATCACGTCCACCGAACGTGTTAAGATCACCCAGCAGAAATAGTCGGTCGCTCCTCGGCACAGATCGTATCACGGAGGATAGCTGAGTGTAGAACTGAGCACACGTGTCATCAGGATAACATATTCGGACCGTACGCGCTTATAGAAGTGGCAAACTTCTCTTCCGAGCCGTAGGCGAACAGTCATCAGTCGCGCGCTGATGTCTCTTGGTTCACCCACCAGCTGGCCATTAAGGCGATCGTATAGTGCAAATCCGACCCCAAGTTCACGTGCCGCTGAGGCGCCGTTGCCCACCCACTAGAATGCGTAGCCAGCACCTGTTACATGCAACTCACCTTGCTCAGCAAGCTGAGTCTCACTGAGCACCGCAATATCGAGGTGGTAGCGCGCCAGTTCCATCGCGACCAGTGCAGTGCGTCGCTCGGGGCGCTCACTCGAGTTCCGGTTCAGTAGTGTGCGCACGTTCCAGCACCCGATGCTGAGTGCTTTGCGCGCAGGCATACGATTGCATTAGTGGGCAATCGCAAGCAAGGTTGCGGTTGTGCTTCAGAGGTTTGCTTGATGGACTCCACCCGCAGCCTTTGGCTCAATAGCCTGACCCACAAGGCAGTGGGGAGCAGATCCAGCTCAGGAATGTGATTGTAGTGACAGGTTGGGATCTGCTTGACGGCCGTCAAACGCAGCCTTTGTGGTTCTGGAACAATTATCATATGTTTTGCGACGGTAATAGGATACGTACCTGCGACCACTGCCAGACCAGGAAGGTTTTGACGGGTTTTCAACAATGTGACCAGGGGCTGCTTCGCTTAAGGCGGGTAGTAGAAAACCATTGAACACCCGGAGGTGCGCTCCCACCGTCAGAAACAATGCGTGGCGCTCGTGCTCTACGCCAATCGAGCTGTGAGCTTATAACCCGTAGACCTGTTGTCTCCCATGGCTAGGTTTTACGGGAAGTGGGCCATCGACCACCTCCTAACTTCCGAAGAGGGTGGACTAGGATACTGGTAAGGCGCCCACACCTGACAGAAAGACTAGGGTCCTCAGCCAAAGCGTTCGATTAAATGTACACCCGAAAAGCAGCGGGTCTAGCACATGGTCAGTTCACTGACTCATGTGGATTGGTGTCCTGGGTCTTAGCAGGAAGTAGGGCGTAACCCAACTCCCACGCAGCGGTTGCCGCGAGGAGGCGTCCAGGACATGAGCCCATGGCACAAGAGTAGCAGCAGTGGATAGACCATCTGTCAGGCTCTAGCTACAACAGACTCAGCGCACCATAGGCTCTCCCGCCATATATATATATATATATATATATATATATATATATATATATATATATATATAGCCTGCCGACCGTTGCATCCAGTACCTCGGTGTACCCTTAAGTTGCAACATAAAGTGCAAGGAGAACACCAATAGGTGTTACCAAAACGGACTTCGTATGCCTTGGGCGCTCAAGCGCAGCTTCAGCAATTGAACCGAAGACGTTGCCACTCTCCTCTTCGTTTCACTTATACGAGCAATGTTAGAGTACGGCTTCCCCGCACCCTATCCTATCACCCGGGGCTAGGTAGAAAGGATTGAGCGGGTACAGCACGTGGCCACTAAGCTCATCCCCACTTAACGAGGTGTGCCGTACAAAGACCGATGCACAGGACTATGGCTCTACATCCTGTCATATGGTCGATTGCAAGTTGACCTCAGCATGACGCACAGGTGATTATCCAATGCTGAGGCCGCAGCTCCATATGCGCACATCAAGTAGCACGCGAAGACACCGATACGACCTTGTACTACCGGAGCTGAAACGGGTCGCCTACAAACACTGTTTAGAACGGGTGTGGTGGATATATGGGACAATCTGCCGCCACACGTAGTCGAGGCAAAGTCGGTGGCGGAGATCAGAAAATTCCTGGACAATCACTCTGCTGAAATGAAATATCGGGAATGCTCACCAACACAATAGGTTTTTGTATCTGAAGGAATTTATTTGCATCTAGTCAAGAACATCACTTCTTGCTGCTTCCATATAGTATTCAGTGTTGTCGTATCAAAGACGATAACGACAGCACACTCTAAGTCGATAAGCCGGTTACCTGGAGGCGGCTCCACAAATTCACATTCGTGTCCGGTGAACGCACTTTCTACAACTTCGTCAAAACCGCAGTTAAATAGGAGGGGTATTGAGCATCACTGTCCACATCGTTGGAGATATCGGAGGGCGGCGACAATTTGTCACAAACGTACCGCTTGATATAATCGCATGAAGCGCTATGACGTACTTCTTGGGCACATCTTTCTCCACCAAGCAATTCCAAAGAGCACATCGCTTCAATGAATCAAAGACACTGACATCAAGGAACACAAGCGCCGTGGGGTCGTCAGTACAAGTAACAGTACTCCAATCAATGACGTGGGGGAAGGTGCGGTTAATGCAGTCTCAATCTCAACGAAACCCTACTTGCTCTACACGAATTTGGTTTTCACGGGCCTCCGTCAATCGAGGACGGAAGACATAGGCAAGTGGTTTAGAGGTAATTGAAATCAGACCGATACCTCTATGACTGCGGTATTATGAACTTGAGTCCCCTTGAAAAACAGAACTAGAATGGAGCAGCTCCAGTCGGCTGGGACAGCTTCCTAAAAGATCGTGCAAATCCACGCCAAGTCCTAGTCCCCCGAACTTGAAGAGGACTGGCGCAAGCTCATCTGGTGCTATGTAAACATGCAATTTCAACGGTCCGACCACAAGTTTGACTTCTGTGCAAAAGGGCCAATCCAAAGTGACGGCCCAGATAGCGGTGCGATCACTGGCCGGTAAAGAATCTGATAGTTTCTGTTGATTAAACTGCTTAGCCTAAGGGTCCTGGCGTTGAGTAGTATTCGTACGGCACAGGAGTCCGGGAACTTTTGTGTCCAATGCGTGCGTAGGTCGTAATAGCTGATAAAACAAATGCCTTGTAGACGGTTGCATGAAACCAAACCATCCACTAAGATGAGGTGTCCAGCTAACATCATGTGAAAAGTCGGATGTTGTTGGCACAGTTGCCCAAATAGGATCGAATCTGAGGTGAATGGATGACTTGAGCAAGAACGAGGCAGTGATACAAGAGTACCGTAAAAGGGAAGAAGTAAAGAGAAAAACAAACCATAACAACCGTCTAAGTGTCAAATAGCATAGGGAATGTATCGATGAACAACTGTAGTGACATTCCCTTCGGATGTACTGATGTACTTTGAGGAACTATTCTCTAATAGCAGGTTTTGTTAACCAAGTTGTATGTGAATCAACCATCTCTGTGACCCAGTTACGCTCCTATTGGTTATCTCGGCAAAATGTTTGTAGTAGGTCTAGCCGAATACACCGTCTACTGCACATTGCGCTCTCTCTGTTACTGATGTAGTGGAAAGCCGTATTGTGTTGCAGTGTAACGGAACCCATAATCCCGTAATAGTTTAAACAATCGACCGGCTTTCTTGCTTCATGACCATTGCGCCTTACGTAGTACGTTGTGTAAACAGGGATGTCCAATGGAGTACCTAGAGAGTGGATCGGTCGACAAGCGGACTACTGGAAGTACAAGTAGGACCGGAACGATAGCAAGATATCGTTCGTTTTCTTTCTTCAGCGTGTTATTTGACCAAAAGTTGACGAAGTGCATTCAAACCTTGATGTACCAAAAACAAAAGCCGCATCACATCATGGTTAACAATTACTGTCCACGTCCTAAACTAACAGTCCAGTAAGGACCAGCTACGCAACATCGTTAGACATCAAGAAAATATCGTCCGCATAATCAAGATCAACTACCCTTTAACCAGGCAAGACTTCAACGCCTACATCGTGAGATTCCCCAAGGGAACACTCCATGATAGAATCCACTGCAAATGGGGAGATTGGACAACCCTGACGAACGCCACTTGTTGTCGGAGAGACGTCCGACACGTCACCGCAGACCCTGGCATGGCCTGTAGTGTTCGAATTCAGAGCAGGTAAAAGGTTCACATAGTTCATGGGAACGCCTTTCCGTGCAAGTAGTTCGAACAGAATACACTAATCTATTGAATCGAACGACTTTTGAAATCGAGGAGCACAGCTATTGTCGGTTTTCGGTATGCGTGGCGCTGCCCTAGCACCTGCCGCAAAGTGAATATATGGTCTATACAGCCACGTCCTGGGCGGAAAACTGCCTGCTCTTCCCTAATCCGAGATTCCCGTTTCACAATCAGGTGACAAACGAGGATCGAGACCAGGAGTGTTGTCACAATTGGCGTTAGGCTAATACCCCTGTGGTTAGAACAGTCTGTGCGACTGCCCTTATTGCATATAGCCACTATAATCGATTCGCTCCAACTAGCCGGGACACTTCCTTCCAGATACGTTCGAATAGGAAGGTCAGTGCAAATGGAATTTAGGTGTTGCCCGCTCGAAAACACTGCACTACTATAACGAGTTTCGATGTTATTACATCTCATCAGATAGAGTTAGCAGGCATCGAACCCGGGACCATCGGGATTTTAGTTGTGCTTTGCAGAGGACCTCACCTCCATGCTTAAATAGTGCAGGTGGGAGGGAATCCGGGCCGGAAGCACGAAAACAATTGGGGGCTGTGATCGCGTTTTGGACCTCATGCTCCGATGGAGCCTCTAAACTAACCGTCCATGGCTCATCCTGCATCAACTGAGTATGAAGAGGTCCGGGAGCAGGGGGCCAGCGGAACTGATCTTTAAAGTGTTCCGCCCAACGAGCCATACGGCGCTCCTTATTGTGTATCAGTGCACTTGCGCTGTCTCTGATTGTCTCACTGACGCCTGACTTCCTGGGACGTCTTGCGGATCAGCTGGAAGAGCTTGTGGTAATTGCCTACTGCTCCTGCGTTCTCCATTTCTTGAGCCCTACTGGTCCACCAGGCTTCCTTGTCAGCACGTAGGTTCTGCTTTAATTCGCGCCTAATAGCCCGTCTGGTCACATTGTGCTCAGAGCCAAACGGGAGGATTCTTCTAGATTCCAACAGACTCACCGACCTCTCGGATATCCAGTGACTGGTGCGGTGACCATTGATACTGTCACAAGCGGATGCTCCTTCGTCGTGCATGGCGGCCGGTATCCTATTCCACTGAAGCTCAGCGTCATAAAAACAAGACAGCGGAAGTTCGGTATGCAGTGCTTCTTGATATACTTGCCTAACCGAGGGCTGAGACAATTTCTCAGTTTCCAATCGGAGTAGACGCTTGATGCGCCTCCGGGTAAAGTTCATGGAGAAACGACAGCGTGCCAAGGCATGATCAGAGTCGACGCGGGTATTCCAGTACGAGCGGCAATTCAGGATGGAACCACACCACATATAACATGGATATGTGGTCAATTTGGGTCCATCGCTGGACAGCTACAGAAGGACGAAACCATGGACGTTAATGTGCTGCGTTGTGTTTTTTTAATAATTTCTGCACCTTCTTTTGTGTTCCATGGTTTCTGATGGCTCTATATCTATTCATAGACTTGCAAATATATATATATATATATATATATATATATATATACATTTACTAGTGGATAGGGTGAGGTCCATGCGAATTCTGTTTTCTTTGCTTAAATAGTTTCCATGTGTGAGGTCGTGTGGAACAGTCAGTGTTGGACCGGAAAAATTGTTGTAACTCAATTCCAAGTTCCCCTCGGAGGATGCGCCTAGTGTAGATGATATCACCCCGACAACGGCGGAGCTCGAGGGAAAACAGATTTAGCTGCTGGAGTCGAATGGAGCACGGGAGATCACGAAGCCCCAGAACAGCTTTCGATGCACGTCTCTGAACCTTTTCCAGCAGAGTGCATTCAAACTTGGATAGCACATGGATAGCTGGTAGGCCATATTCTGAGACTGGACGGACGTACGAAGTAAACAAAGGTCGAAAAATAGGAGTCATTCGAGCGATGATCTTCTTAAGGCACCGACTAGTCTCCTTCCAGTGGCCACCTTCTTCAACGTGCCCTGAGTCGTTCTAAGGTCAGAAGTCACGACAACCCCGAGATCTCTCTCGTGAGTGGTATTCCTGAGGAGAAACCCACCAATGTGGTACGCACCATACGGTTCAGTGCTACCCATTGGGAGAACAGCGCATTTATCTCGGTTTACTGGCAATTCCCACTTGATGGACCATTCGTGTAGCTGGTCTAGAGCCCCTTGTAATCTGTCCGCATCCTCAAGGCTGGATAGGAAAATATCGGGCCACTGTTGACCATAGCTTGAGGTCATCGGCGTAGATCAAGCGGTCGGTTCGAAGTGCCGTCGGCAGATCGTTAATGTACAGTTTGAAGAGCTTCGGTCCAAGCACTGATTATTGGGGAATGCCACTAGTCATAGGCACTGGAGTAGAGAGGGATTGGTTCACTTGTACGCGCATTGTCCTACCTCTTAAGAAATCGGCAATTCAGGAGAGAAATCCTGTAATGCCAACTCCCTGGAGTTTATGTAACAGTCGTACGTGTGGAACCTTATCAAAGGCTTTGCTGAAGTCAATGAATATTACATCAACCTGTTTTCGGGCATCTATGGCTTCTGCCCATGTTTCCCTCGCGATGAGTAAGTTAGAGATGCATGGGCGTGCTCTCCGGAAGCCATGTTGAGCAGGTAAGATGAGGTTTGGATTCACACAGTGTAGCTGGAGGGCACACTAGACTATTCGTTCCATGGTTTTGCATACGACTGATGTCAGGCATATTGGCCGGTAGTTGGCTGGGTCTTATTGGTTTCCCTTCTTGTATTTGGGCAGGACGGTACCTGCTTTCCAGCTTGTGGGTAGGCAGCCGACTTCGAGCGGTTGCCCAAATAGTTGGCAGAGAGGGGCGGCGACGTACTCAGCTATCATTTTGAGGAAGCTGGGATGCAATCCGTCTAGGCCTATGGAGGAGTTTAGGTCCAGTTCGAGGAGTAGCTTAGTGACTACCACGGGGTTAATTTCAACTTGATCCATAGAGGAGTAATGTGCAGGCAAACAGTTGCTGAGCAGTGGAGATTCCATTGAGTAGACCGAGGAATATTGCGCAGCCAATAGGTTTGCTTTTTCATCATCGCCGTAGAGAACGGTATCTTCCTTAGAGGAGGATAGAGCGGGGATTCCACTACCCATTTTGACATTTCGCTTCAGGTAGGCAAAAATTTTCTTATGACAGTTTTGGGATTCTATGGGCAGTCCATGTTCATATTGCAGTCTTTTGTCTCGTTTTCTCAGGGTGCATAGATTTCGGAAAGTTTTGTACTCTAAATAGCTTGATGTCAGTCCTGTGCTCTTGAAATGGTCCCATAGTTTTCGTCGCTTTTTCATCAGGGATCTTACTTCTTTATCAATCCATGGGGGTCCTTTGGATGGTGGTCTGCCCTTGCAGTTTGGAAAAAACTGTTCAATGAGGCGCAGCATCATAGATCGTAGGCATTAGCATGTGCCATCAAGCTCCAAGGATTGAGGAACACTGCAGTCCATGTTCCTTGCAGTCGCTCTTAACCTGAGCTGGTCAGTATGCAAGAAATTTCGACGCAGTGTCCCCCGATCGTGCATTGCGAGGCATCGTGTCCACGAAAAGGAGAAAGTACAGTGATCACTCTTCCCAAGAGGTTGGAGGACCGTTAGATCTGAGACATCAGATGGTACCGAGGTGAGAACCAGGTCGAAAATGTTTGGTGTCTGACCAGGGGACCGTGTTGGTGTCAAGACATGCTGTGTCAGGTTGCACTCGTGAATGGTATCAAGGAGATCAACTTCAAAGGAGTCAGGTGAGAGATCACTGTGAAGAAGGTCCCAGATTATGTCGGGGACGTTGAAGTCACCCATAAGGAGACAGTTTGTTCCTCTGCTGTGGATTCGCAAGGCGCGTAATAGGTGAGCCAGGTCCTGCAGGGGCACTATAGACCACTCCCACCATCAGCGATTGGTATCCGTCATGAATTCGACACCAGTGCATTTCTGACATATCATCCTTGTCACAATCGGGTTCGAAAATGTGAACCTTGAGGCAGTTCTTTGTGTAGAGGATTACTCTGCCTCCAGACATCAAACAAAAGCGATCGCATCGAAGTAGTTGATCTTCTGAAACATGAACCTCCGAGTCAGACACATCAGATGACAGCCAGGTTTCGGTGAACACCATTAGGTCCGACTGCTGTTCAGAGATAAGAAGTGGGACCTCATCCAGTTTGTTTCTGAGACTGCGCACATTCGCGAGTATTACCCGTAGTCCGTTCTTTATGTTTGAGGTCCTGGAAGAAGGAGGATTGGCCTCCATCGAACTCTGAGTTTTTCTGAGTACGCGAAAATCCACTATGTGTAGATTTTTTCTCTATCTGCTCGTCGGGTTCGCAGCTTGCAGACAGCTTGCCTCATTCGGGCTCAGCCCTCCGGGGAGAGGTCTTTCAGAACGTAGAAGGTTTCTCCGTTGAGGCGCGGGGTCCGTCTCAGGATGCGTTGGCATTCTTTATTCAACCTGACAAACGATTTTCAGAGGACGAAACTTGGCTGGGTCCTCTTGTTTCCTGCCAAGGCGAAAAGCAGAAATTAGGTTTATCCCTTGCTCACGCTCATCAAACAACATAGCGAACATGCGTTTAAGGAAAGCTTGGTCGTCGAGTATGCTTTCGGCTGGAGTCTCTTTGTTGGATTTTGGGACATCTGGGATTATCAACCAGCGGTTGCGAGCAGGCAGCTTGTCTCATTCCGGTGGTGCTGGCTTTTGTGGGCATTTCTTTTCTTTGACCAGTTGCTCAGACTGCGCTACTCTATTCAAGACGAGTTTTAGTTCCGCGCTTTTGGTATTTGATTTTATCTTGGGGCGTGAGATCTTCGAGGTTTTGTTCTCAGCTATGGTTGTGCTCTCTTTTGTTGAGGTGCTGGCGCTCGCGACTGCGGCAGAGGAATTGGGCTTATCCATCAGTCCATTCCCGCTTCTCACTAGGCAACGGTCTTAAGTCCAAGGTGGTGGAGGACGCCCGGCTTCGTTTCCCTTTCGGTGTAGAATACCCAGACGAGGGCAGACACACTGATGAGATAGGTGTCTCGCTGTCCGAGTTAGAGACGCCTCGCGCAGAAGCAGTATGTACGTTGAAAAATTTCGTCTGAAGTTGCTTGTCGCTGACCAATGTTAGACACGGATCGAAGTCAAAATTGACGCCTTTAGAGGTAGTGCGCTGAAGACATTGGCAAACATCATTAGCAATGTTACAGCAAACTATGTGAATCCAACCGTAACAGAGTGCGCAAAGGACGACCTTTGAAGGTGAGGTGACACATTTCTCGCTGTCCACGCATTATAATGTCATATCTTCAGAAATAAAAATTTACCTAGTCAAAATTCATCAAAACTGTCTATTCACACACCTTTCTTCACGAGAATTTCACCTAAAATACTTGTAGTGTACCGGAAAACACGCTCTTTCAGTAATTTGTAACGTTGGAGTTTAAGGTTGTTTCAACCTTCAAAACGTCCATTTGTTTTACTGACTGCACATCCGTGGACACAAACCGTCTTGATGAGTACCTTGCTGCACGTTTCTCGCTCTGGCTGATTCACTTCCTATTTCTGTAGCCTGCACAATATACGTTAGGTTCAGTCGCCTCCGACTTCTATACTGTCTCGTATTTAACACGTCTTACGTGTCATTGCTTACCGACTAGTATCCCAGGCTCCGCCCAACAATTGGTGACCCCGACGAGAGTCTTAAACAGGCTATTATTCAGCGAATCATGCCCTATGACAAGGTCCGACGGCAGCAACTGTTTGGTGATCTGCAACTAGGAGATAGGATGCCCTCAGCCTTGTTGTGCGAAATGCAACTGCTCATCGGCACGTCCAACATGGACGTAGGGATTCTCCGCGAGCTGTGGATGCAACGCCTTCCAGAAAGCACTCAGGCTATCCTTGCAGTAGCAAGTGACCTGCCACTCATAGCAATTGCAGATCTAGCAGACCGCGTCATCGAACGGCACCAGCCAGAGACTGAAACCAAAGCACCTAAGCAGCTTTGTGCTGGCGCAACCACACCGACACCCGCGACTGGCCAGACGTCGGCAATAGACGCATTAGCATCGCAGATAGCGTCGCTTCAGCGCCAGATCGAGGAACTTACGTTAAACCGTAAGCACCGCAACCGCTTTGGATCATCGCTCCGTCGCACAAAACCTGATGCCACAGGTTACTGCTTTTACCACTCGCGTTTCGGTAATAAAGCCCGTAAGTGCGTACAGCCGTGTAGCTACTCCGTTACAGATGATCCGCCACGCCGGCCTGTAATGGCCACGAACGTCGGCAAAGCCCAAAGTCGTCTCATCTACATTAGGGATTATGACTCCGATACCCAGTTCTTAGTTGATACAGGGGCGGAAGTCAGCGTCATTCCCCCTATGTCATGTGAGCCTACCGCTTCTCTGTCGACAAGCCTCAGTGCCACCAATGGCACGTCAATAGCCACCTACGGTCATCGGTCGCTTACACTGGACCTAAGTCTTAGGCGCAAGTTCCGCTGGGTATGCACCGTCGCTGCAGTCCCCTTTGCCATCATCGACATTGACTTTCTCAGGCATTTCGACCTCTTGGTCGATGCGAAACGCCAGATGATAGTCGACACTGCAACGAAACTCAGTGTACGTAGCATCACCGCTGATGTCACATCTACATCCCCGGTCTATGCATTTCCCCAGACCTCGTCAGACTACGCTAATCTCTTTTCTCAGTATTCCAAGCTCGTTCAGCCAATGAACGCAGCTTTGCCCGTGGCAGCTCAAGTCACGCACCACATATGGACCAATGGCCCACCAGTGTCATGCCGTCCACGCCGACTATCGCCCGAGAAACTAAAGGTAGCTAGGGCGGAGTTTGAGCACATGCTTGAACTTGGAATAATCCGCCCTTCCGACAGCCCTTGTTCCTCGTCCCTGCAGATGGTCCCCAAGAAATCTGGTGACTGGCGCCCTTGCGGTGATTACCGCGCACTCAATCGCCTAACTGTCCCAGACAGGTATCCCATCCCACACATGTAGGACCTTACCGCATGCCTCACAGGTAAGATGATCTTCAGCAAGATCGATCTGGTTCGCGCCTATCACCAGATACCTGTGGAAGACAATGACACTCATAAAACAGCCGTCATCACTCCTTTCGGCTTGTTTGAATTTTTAAGAATGCCATTTGGACTGTGCAACGCCGCACAAACCTTCCAACGCTTCATCCACGATGTCACATGTGGCCTAGACTTCGGTTGTTCCTACCTCGATAATATTTTAGCCACCAGTTCATCGGAACAACAGCACCTCGAGCATCTTCGAAATCTCTTCCAGCGCTTGACCCAACACGGCGTCACAGTCAAACCGACTAAGTGCGAACTCGGCAAATCAACGGTAGAATTCCTAGGTCACCTCGTTTCATCGTCTCGTATCGAAGTTCTTCCTGATAAGATCCAGGCAATCAAGGACCTCCCAGCTCCGACTTCGTCCAAGCATTTCCGTCGATTTTGTGGTTTGGTCAACTACTATCGACGCTTCATTCCGCGCTGCGCTCAGCTCATGCAGTCTCTGACCGACCTACTCAGAGGGAATGAACGTAAGTTCGCTTTCCCTGACACAGCACAGGCAGCCTTCGCCGAGCTCAAGGATGCTATCTCCAACATAGCCCTCCTCGCTCATTACGAAACGAATGCACACCTTTCTATTACGACTGATGCCTCAGATGTCGCGGTAGGAGCCGTCCTCCAACAACACGTTGGTGGGCAGTGGAAACCCCTTAGGTTCTTCTCCAAGCGCCTGCAGCCAGCGGAATCTCGCTACAGCACGTTTGGCAGAGAACTGCTCGCCATTTACCTAGCCATCCGTCACTTCTGGCACACACTCGAAGGCCGCACTTTCACGGTCTACACTGACCACAAGCCCCTTATCTTTGCCTTCATCTCTGTTTGCGACAAATACTCACCACGGGAAACAAAACACCTAGACTTCGTCACGCAGTTCACTGCTGACATACGTCATATCTCAAGTGTCGACAATCCCGTCGTCGACGCTCTCTCACGCGTCAACCTCACTCTCCAGTCTTGGCCTACCGTCGACCTTGCCGTCATGGCATCGGCTCAGGCTCAAGACGAAGACATACAGCGCACTCTGCAGTCCACTTCGCTGCATGTGCAACCTGTTCCTCGCCAAACCACGGAAGGAACCATTCTCTGTGACACTTCCACAGGTTGTCCTAGACCACTCGTGCCCGTCTTCTTCAGATGCATAGTCTTTGACGCACTGCACTCACTATCACATCCCGGTATCCGTGCATCTTTGAAACTGGTCACCGGACATTTCATTTGGCCACGCGTAAACAACGATTTTCGTACCTGGGCTCGCGCCTGCCTTCAATGCCAGCGCTCTAAAGTACATCGTCACATCAGCAGTCCTCTTGGTTCATTTCCTGCCCCGGACTCTCCATTCTCGCATGTACACTTAGACCTAGTAGGTCCTTTGCCTCCTTCACGCGGATTCCTATACATTCTTACATGTGTCGACCGCTTCACCAGATGGCCAGAAGCAATTCCCGTAACAGACTGCGCAGCTGAGACTGTTATCCGGGCCTTCTTGGACCGGTGGGTCTCGCATTACGGATGCCCATCCACCATCAAAACTGACCAAGGAACGCCTTTCGAATCTTCACAATTCGATACGTTCTGCAAATTTTTAGGCTGTCGCCGCATTCATACCACAGCGTATCACCCAGCAGCCAACGGGTTAGTTGAACGCTTTCGTAGACAGCTTAAAGTCTTGCTCTGCGCCTCCTTTGACCCTGGCTGGAGCGAAAACGTTTCGCTCGTACTCTTAGGTATTCGCAGCAGCATCAAAGCTGACTTGCAATGTGCATCAGCAGAACCGGTTTACGGCAAAACGCTCAAGTTACCAGGAGAATTCGTTTCAACCCCCGCATCGTCAGGTATGCCTTCGCCTAACTTTGCGTCCTCCCTAGCTCAATGCATGTGTTCACTACGCCCGACTCTGCTCCGTGAACAGACTAGAGATGTGCAAATGCACGTCTTCCTTCGCACCGGCGCAGTGCGGCGCCCTCTCCAGCCTCCCTACACTGGCCCTTTCAGAGTTCTGCAACGGACTCCGAAACATTTTACTTTAAACCAGAATGGTCCCCGAACAACGGTGTCCATCGACCCCCTCAAAGTGGCTTTCTTTGACGAGCCACTTGCAATCCATCCTGATGCTCTCGCACAAGCACCCGCACCTGCGGTGACTTCCCGAGAACTGGATAGCCCGAAATCCTCCTTACCCCTTGACCCTCAACCTATTCTGCCTCAACCGAAGGCAACCGACCGACGCGGTAGACAGGTCAAACGTCCGGTCTGTTTTTCAGATTTTATAAACGCTCGCTATTTCCATTAACACGCCATCTTCGTCTTTAGTGGTTATCGTGCATCTTGTTCACAAACGCTATGCAAAATCGACAAAAATACCCAAAACATTTTGAAAACCTAAAAAGCGTATTTGCTTTTATCATGCATGCCATGTTCCCTCTCCGGCGTCAAATCACTTCCACCGACCCTTGCCCACCCCCTGAGTTCTACTTTCCAGAAACTCAACAGCCAGAACTGCCCAGGCAACCCTCGAGTGACTCGCCAGCCGATTCAAGGCCCCCTTCCTCACCCAATGAACAGACAGCCGCCCTCGGCCGCAGACAGCCACGAACGGATTGGTCCCCAAACGCCGCCTAGGCGTTGCCGACGAGGACGCCTGGATTTCTTCGTGGGACGAGGACCGTGGACTAAAGTGCGGTGGGGGGAGTGACACCTCCCAAGCGCACCGTCGGGTCTGCAGCAAAGGGAAGGTCCTGTCGGTCATTTTTCTGGACTAGCCAGCTTTGTTTGCAGTCCGACCGGCACGCCCCGACGGCCCACCGATGATGCACTCTCGTCCACACGATCATCATGAATAATAACTAACAAAAGCCTGGACCCAGCGAACTCTGCTACACACCCCGCTTCGGAAGCCCTACTCAAGCCCATGCAACTATTCGCACCCATACTCACCTTCCGATTTCCCCCACTAACAGCTCCATCGAAGGCTTCCGTCCTTCCGCCCTCTAGGGGAGGCCCTTGTAGTGTAACGGAAAACACGCTCTTTCAGTAATTTGTAACGTTGGATTGTAAGGTTGTTTCAACCTTCAAAACGTCCATTTGTTTTACTGACTGCACATCCGTGGACACAAACCGTCTTGATGAGTACCTTGCTGCACGTTTCTCGCTCTGGCTGATTCACTTCCTATTTCTGTAGCCAACACAATATACGTTAGGTTCAGTCGCCTCCGACTTCTATACTGTCTCGTATTTGACACGTCTTAGGTGTCATCGTTTACCGACTAGTATCCAAGGCTCCGCCTAAGAGACTCAAGTATAACATGCCAGAAAGATGGTTTACCGATCCAAGATATCTTGGATCAGAGGAAATCTGACAATAAACAAATTTTGCTAAAGTGTTTATTCAAACACCGTTTTCCACAATATTTCAGCTAAAACGCTCGACGAGTATAACACCCCAAAAAACCGACTTCCGCGAAGTACTCAAGTTCAAGTGCGACTGGAACGATAGGATAAATCCCGTAAGTGTTCCTTCTTGAGCGGGTTGTCGACCCAAGAGTTGATAGGGGTGCTCCGACATTTTGATGGGTCTAAAAGGAAAACACCCGGAAAAACACCCTGGTCCACCAATTTAATGCCCACGTTCCTTACATTAGCTGTCCCAGCTATGTCAGTTACGTGAAGTAAGAGAGGAAGAAGAATCAAAGGTAAGAGAGTAGGGGAAATCAGTTAAAAGAAGAGAAAAATACCAATGGCGAGGAAAAGTAAAGAAAATAGAATCGAAGTATGAAGACGGGAATTAGTCAGGAAAAAGGAAAGGTTTCGTGTTGCCACCAAAGAGCGTCTAGCTGGCGCTCAAACCCCTTAACCGTAGCTTCCTTGACAACATTTTCTGGAAGCAGGTTCCAGCGCTCGATGACTCGACGTGATAACCGTGTTTCTGCTCTAACTCGATCGGACCGCGGTTTGTCCAGCTTCAT
>OX104071.1:19846010-19909671 GCA_944474145.2 Dicrocoelium dendriticum
CACACAGACTGTGAGTGGCTCTCTTTCGTCCCCGATCCTCGTTCCGTCAGGCGTGCTTCAACGTTTGGACACTCATGCAGAATGGACAGCAAGCCGGTCTAGCGCGCACTCTAGATTCCCTAGACATTGATGTCTGCTGTCTTTCAGAAACCCGATTGCAAGATCCCAGCACTGTGCTTACATTGACATCCCCCACTGACCCCGAAGCCAGATATCACATGCGTCTTTTTGGAGATCCAGTAGCAGCCTCAACGGGTTTGGCTGGTGTAGGTACAGCATTAAGTGGCAAGGCCGAGGCGGCACTACTGGACTGGCTCCCGATTAACAGCCGACTATGTGCAGTTCGGTCTCGGGGTTCATGTAGAATCAACAGGCAACGCGAAAATAGACACAACTTGTTTGTGATCTCCGTGTATGCTCCAACTGACTGCAGTGGCGACTCGGTCAAGGACGAATTCTACCGAGATCTACAACAGCTCTTGACTAGTGCTAAAAGTCGGATGTCGTTATCCTTGCTGGAGATTTTATTGCACGGGTTCTCCGCCTGTTACCATATGAACGCCACCTTGGTGGTCATCACGCGCTCGATGAAAACCGCTCTGATAACGGAGAGAGACTTCTCACATTGTGCGAAGACAACCGTCTGTTTCTTTCGAGCACTAACTTCAGCCGTACGAAGAAGCGTTTCGCAACGTGGCGTCCCCCTTCTGCAACACAATCGTAGTCTCAAATTGATCACATTGCAATTAGCTTCAGATGGCGTGGCAGCGTACTGGACTGCAGGTGCTTTTCGTCCGCCTTCGTTGACTCAGATCATGTTCTGGTCTGCGCGAAAATCTGTATGTTTTGGAGGCTCCCGAAACATGAAGCACCGCAACATTGATATAAACAGATTAACTGATTCCTCTGTCCAGGCGAGCTATCAGTCTTCCCTGGCATACGCACTCAGTTGCAATCCACCGCAAGAAGTGGAACAACACTGGACTTGTATATGGAAAGCGATGACCATTTCCGGACAGTCCAGCTGCGGCCTAGCTCGACGCCCCTTAAAGTCTCGGATCTCTGTTCGTTCTCTGGAGCTGTTCGAACGCCGCAGATATCACGGCAGTATCAGATCACAACGAGCGGCGCCGTTCTGCTAACCGGCTGCTCAAGCAAAGCCTACACAAGGATCGCGAGACATGGTGGTCTGAGCGTGCTTTAGAGATGGAGACCGCTGCCCTCTCTGGCAACACTCGCAGGCTTTTCCAACTCATTAGGTCCACTGGCCTCAGGAAGCCTGGTGTCAGTGAGGTCATTTGTGAGGTGGATGAGTCTCCGATCACCAACCAACAGAGGCGTATGGACTGCTGGGCCAAGCACTTTCACTCGCAGTTCAACTGGCTTCCACCACCCATCAGTACATGCAGTACACCTTGTTGTCCACCCTGGCTCGTCCCACTGAATCCACCCAGCGAAGCAGAAGTCTACCTCGAGATTCGACGCCTGAAGCGCTTCAAGGCTGCCGGCTTAGACGGACTTCCTCAGGAGCTATTCCAGTACGGCGGTGTGATGATCATTAACCAGCTGACCGCGCTGTTCGCAAAAATTTGGCATGAAGAGAAAGTGCCTTCCTCTTGGGGCGAATCAGTTATTGTCCCGATTTTCATGGCGCTCGCACTTCATGTGCAAATCATCGCGGGATTAGTCTTATTTCGGTTGCCTCTAAGCTATTGGCACCCATTCTGCTTCGCAGACTATCCCAGTACTTGAATCATACTACCGTGAAGAACAAGCTGGTTTCCGTCCTGACCGCGGATGCGTGGATCAAATCTTCACGCTCCGCCAGCTCCTCGAACATCACCACATCTATCACAGGCTCACTATCGTTGCATTCCCAGACATACGTGCCGCTTTTGACTCCGTTAATCGACCTGCTTTATGGCGTTGCTTACTAAAAAACGGGTGCCAGAGAAATATACAGCCATCTTACGAGCACTTTACCTTCATACATCCGGCAAAGTGAGGGTCTATGGCAAGCTTTCCTCGCAATTCGCTGTCAATAGCGGTGTGCGACAGGGCTGCCCTATGTCCCCATTCCTCTTCAACTTCGCAATCGAAGACGTTCCGTCGAATGCTCTTGAAGGCTTCGAACATTTTGGCCTAGAGCTTCTACCGAGTGAGCGCGCGATCGACTTAGATTATGCTGATGATATCGCCTTACTTGTTGACGATCCTCAGGGTATGCAACTCATTCTGGATCGTTTGGCGGTTGAAGCATCTAAGTATGGCATGAGCTTCGCCCCATCGAAGTGTAAAGTACTGCTCAAGGATTGGCTTTCACTTGCTCCCGTGCTCACTCTCGAAGGTGCACAACTTGAACAGGTAGACAGTTTCGTTTACCTTGGGTGCTGTGTTTCTGCTGACGGCACTATCAACAAAGAAGCTTCTCTTCGTATCGCTAAAGCTCGATCAGCATTGGTCAGTCTGAGGTACTTGTGGCGTCGTCGCGACGTCTCATCCTCACTAAAGGGCCGCGTTGACAGCGCATCAGTTCGCTCAGTATTGTTGTATGGGTGCGAGTCCTGGCCGATTCGTGTGGAAGACATACGTCGTCTTTCTGCCTTCGATAACGGTTGCTTAAAGAGGATCGCTCGTGTTTGGTGGCAACATCGAGTTAATAGTAATGACGTTCGATGTCGCATCTTGGGTAATGCGAGTATTCCCTTGAACAAACTGATTTTGTTGCACCAGTTAATATGGCTCGGTTACGTCCTACGCATGGCACTTGAGCGTCTACCGCGTCGCGCACTATTCGCTCGTCAAGGAAATGGCTAGAAGCGACCGCGTGGTGGTCAGCCTTCCACTTGGCGGCAGCACATGAAATCGCTGAGGTCGTGCCTAGCCACTGTTGGACCCGTACGTCTTCCAGGATGGGGACCCAAAGATGAGGAGTGCCAATGGCTTAGCACTCTTGAAGACATGGCCCGCTACCGGAATCAGCGGAAGAATTGTGTACAGTATGGTATTGATTCATATGTTTAATACTACAAACATTGAAAATGACAAAAAAAGAGAAAAATCGGCGTGTGAAAAACAAACTAAGTGTTTTTTCTACTTTTTGTCAAAATGTTCCATGCTTCCTGCGGCATGTTAGCTGAAGTGTGTTGCCCACCTTCAACTACCATGCCATGATGATTATGACGCAGTGAGTTCCCTTATCTGTTGATCTCCATGGCTTTGTTGGCTCTATGTCTAGTTGCTAGGCTGTTGAGATTGGTTGGCGGCATCCGGTTTCGGATTTGCCTGTCACTGTGGCCAGCCACAGGACGCCTGCGCCTACAGAGGGACCATGGATGGCTTGCGCTGCACCACCCACAACTCCATCTACACACCCCATATCCAGTGTAAACCCGAAGGAATAAGACCGGGAGGCATGTGAATGGGAGCCACGTTTCATCAACGGAGCCGGCCCACACTCCTTCACAGGCAAACACAAGCACGCTGTATTTGGGGAATCAAGCGCACACAAGACGGTGGCGGCCCCGTAGTCCGCTCTACACTGAGTGCATGGAACTACTCTTTGATCCTAACACGGCCACAAGGACCGTGCACCCCGTCCCCTCCAGCAACGGCCAACTGTCTCCTGGAGACAGTGTGGATGAGGTGGTGGGTAATAGACAGGTAGGCATCTTGTCAACATGCACATCAAGCGCAGCCACACCGGGGATATCAAGCAACAGCCAATCACTTGAGAGAAAGATAACAAAGAAAATAAATGGAGTAATGCATAAGGAAACGGTGACATAAATCCTAAATCAATGAGCATTTGAAATAAGTTGTTTACAAACGAATCCGAGGTAAGTTCACGAGGTCAGGAAGTATATTTTACGAAAATGTTATCGAAATTAATTACAATTGGCTTGAGCGACGTGTGCAAGATTATCGAAGAGAGTATAGGTAGGCATTTATATGAGAAAGAACAGCATTAGGACAAAATTGAAAACCCAGCACCTGAAATAAATAGACTTAGCATGCAAGCACGCGGTTAGTAAATCGAAGGCAGCGTACCTACAAACGCTGCGCCGGTTCTGCCTACGTTCTTTGCAGGGCCCGTCGTCGCTTCGGTAGTGGTCCCGAGTGGCCTCGCTCATGGCTCACTAGGCCTACATGACCCAGGAACTCGCGACCGCATGTGCTACAACACCATGCGCTCGATATCGATGAAGGACAATCCATCGGCGCTTGCCGCTTCTTCTCTGCATGCATGAGGTCTTTCTCCCGCACTTCGGCAACTGCCTTCGTGATTAGATCGCGCCATGCACGCCGATCAACCGTCTTCGATTCCCATGATCTGCAATCAAGATTAGAACGACTTTGAGGGATTACCGAAATACTTGGCAGAGAGGGGCGGCGACGTACTCAGCTGTCGTTTTGAGGAAGCTGGGATGCAATCCGTCCGGCCCAGGGGAGGAGTTCGGGTCCATTTCGAGTAGTAGCTTAGTGATTACTTCGGGGTTAATTTCAACTTGATCCATAGAGGAGTAGTGTGCAGGCAAACAGATGTTGAGCGGTGGTGACTCCACTGAGTAGACCGAGGAATATTGCGAAGCCAATAGGTTTGCTTTTTCATCATCGCCGTAGAGAATGGTACCTTCCTTAGAAGAGGATAGAGCAGGGATTCCACTACCAGTTTTGGCATTTCGTTCCAAGCAGGCAAAAAGTTTCTTGGGACAGTTTTGGGATTCCATGGCCAGTCCATGACATATTGTAGTCTTTTGTCTCGTTTTCTCAGGGTGCATAGGTTTCTGACAGTTTTGTACTCTAAGTAGCTTGATGTCAGTCCTGTGCTCTTGAAATGACCCCATAGTTTCCGTCGTCTTTTCATTACGGATCTTACTTCTTTATCAATCCATGGCGATCTTTTGGATGGTGGTCTGCTCTTGCAGTTTGGAACAAACTGTTTAATGAGCCGCATCATTATAGATCGTAGGCGCTCCCATGCGTCATCAAGCTAAAAGGATTGTGGAATACTCCAGTCCATGTTACTTGCAGTAGTTCTTAATCTTGGCTGGTCAGTGCGCCAGAAATTTCGACGCAGTGTCCCCTGATAGTGGATTGTGAGGCGTCGTGTCTACGAAAAGGAGACTGTACAGTGATCAATCATCCGAAGTGGTTGAAGGATCGTTAGATCTGAGACATCGGATGGTGCCGAAGTGAGAACCAGGTCGAGAATGTTTGGTGTCTGACCAGGGACTATCCGCGTTGGTGTCAAGACAGGCTGTGTCAGGTTGCACTCGTGATCGGTATCAAGGAGATCAAGTTCAAAGGAGTAAGGTGAGAGATCACTGTGAAGAAAGTCCAAGATTATGTCGGGGGCGTTGAAGTCACCCATAAGGAGACAGTTTGTTCCTCTGCTGTGGGTTCGCACGGAACGTAATAGGTGTGAGCCAGGTGCTGCTGGGGCTCTGTAGATCCCGCCAAACATCAGCGATTGGTATCCGTCATGAATTCGACACCAGAGCATTTCTGACATATCATCCTTCTCACAATCGGGTTCAACAATGTGGGCCTTGAGGTGGTTCCTTGTGTAGAGAAGTACTCTGCCTCCAGACCTCCCACCAGGGCGATCGCATCGAAATAGCTGATATCCAGAAACATGAACCTCCGAGTCAGATATATCAGATGACAACCGGGTTTCAGTGAACGCCATTAGGTCCGGTTACTGTTCAGAGATAAGGAGTGGAATCTCCTCTAGCTTGTTTGAGACTGCGCATATTCGCGAGTATTACCTGTACTCCATTCTTTGTGTTTGAGGTTCTGGAAGGAGAGTTGGCCTCCATCGAGCTCTCTGACTTATTGTGACTACGCGAAAATCCACTATGTGTAGATCTGTTTCTCCATTTGCGCGTCGGGTTCGCAGCTCGCAGACAGCTTGCCTCATTCGGACTCGGTCCTCCGGGGAGAGCTTTCAGAAGGTAGGTTTCTACCTTGAGGAGCGGGGTCCGTCTCAGGATGAGTTGGCATTCTTCTTCATCCTGACAGACAATTTTCAGAGGACGTAACTTGGCTGGGTCCTCTTGTTTTCTGCCAAGGCGAAAAGCAGAGCTTAGGTGTATTCCTTGCTCGCGCTCATCAAACAACATGGAGATCATTCGTTTAAGGAAGGCTTGGTCGACCAGCATCCTTTCAGCTGGAGTCTCTTTGTTGGGTTCTGGGACGTTTGTGATTCATCGGATGTGACTCGCCACAAAATAAAGTCACTGGCTCGTGGACATCCGGAAAATGGTATCCAACCCACGGACATCAATCGCTTATTCTCACATTCCTACCGATAACAAACAGTCAAAAATTCTGCGGCACATTCAAAAATACAAGCTACATTCATAGACTATTGCATACATATATACACCCACACACTTACATTCACTGTTGTGCCAAACATGTACTCTTTGTACATTTTGATCACACTATGTTAGCTAAACATGATCATGCTTGTACAGGTGTGCCTCGCATTGTCGAGAATAAACGTTTATTTATTTATTTATTTATTTATCATCATCATCATACACGTTAGCTAGAGGTGGGGAACACCTCAGCTACTGTGCCGCAATACACAGAAAAAAGGAGGAAAAAAAGAATTCAACTGGGGCAAGCCCGCTGAGCTACTGGTAACGGATGGGCATCGTTCCGGCAAGCTACCAGCCGGTTACTATGCATCCAAAAAAATTACTATGCAAAATTATATAAGGTTAAATAATGAGATCGTGGTTGGAGGGGGAGGCTAAGAGGGATGGGGTGGGACAAAGAAACTCACAGCACGAACCCCACTGAAGTCGGCTCCTTGCCATGTCAGCAAGTGCGTCCAACCAAAAGTGTTCATCGTCTTTCGGACCCCAACCAGGGAGCCGAGACGCTCTAACCGAGGCCAGCTCAGAAGTGAGGGCCTTCATTCCTCTGGACCAAGTCATCGCTTGGCCACCCCTCCTCTTCTTCCATCCACATCCCCGGCGCGCAAACAACGCACGTCGCGGGAGTCGGTGGGCTGGCATGCGTAACACGTGGCCGAGCCATCGGAGCCTGGTGTGTGAAATAACGGTGCTGAGCGATTCAGTTCCTTTTCCTGTGCCATAAACAAGGAGTCGGACACGCTCGTTGCTCACGCGGTGTTCCCACTAGATGTGAGCTAAATTACGAAGGCACCGGTGGTCGAACGTAACTAGCCTCTTCAGGTCCGCTGCTTTAAGCGGCCAGGTTTCACAACCGTACAGTAGGGTCGAACGTACTGCTGCATTGTACACTGTACCCTTCAGGGCAAGAGTGATGTCGCGCCGGCGCCATAAGTGGCGAAGGTTAGCAAAAGCGCCCCGAGCTTTTGCTATACGGTTCGTGATCTCATCTTCGATCCCACGGGCGCTGATACAACTTCCCAGGTAGTTTCAAATTCTTGGAAGATACTTGGAACCGATCGAGTAGTCATGTGTTCAGAGAGGTTTGGAAACAATCGGTTTGGTATAATAGTTTGGTAACATTTCGCCTCTAACATAGAGGCTTCGTCAGACCAGGTGAATCAGTGTGCAATTGGTGTGGGATTTTATAGCGAACAGGGGCGATAACCGCTTTACCCGAGTCTTGAGCCATGAGTCATTACAGGAACAGTTCGGGATGTCACCTCAGGTGGTTCGATCACAGTAGGAATAGTCCAGGTGTTCCTTTGTGCGTCATGACATTGACGGATAAGCCCGTAGTGTTGGCAATGGGAGTCGGTTTGCACTTTTCAATCTGATCCACGCATCGATGCTCGTCAAGCTGGTCGGTTTAAGACCGCCCGCAACGCATTCGGGATTTCTACCCCCTCCATTCTATTCACGCAGTCGTCAGATTTGGCAATTTCCACCGCCTCGGCAATCAACCGCTGAGTGGTTGATCGGATACCCTTCCTAATGACCTCTACGTTTTCGAGGTCTATCAGGTGACCCGTGTCTAATGCATGCACAGCTACGGCCGAGTCTCTTATTATTGCCTGATATTCAAACTCGTTTCTTGGTAGTCTTGCAATGCGTCTCCTATGCTCAGAAATTCGTGTGCGTAATTCTCTCGCTGTTTGGCCTATGTACACATGTGCACAGTCCTTACATTTGATTTTATAAACACAGTTGGTCGTCCTATCCTTGGGAAGCGGGTCCTTCAGGTGCACCAGCGCCGAACGTAACGTTCGACCTCGGCGAAAGATCACCCTTATATTTTCCTTGTTTAATACGCTCCGAATCGCCTCCGAAGTGCCTTCCTTGTACGGAATTCCGACCGTCCCTATCCACTCGGCTGGGGGCCTTGACTGCCGGTGTAACACTTTATGTAATTGGCGTTTAACTAGCCGTCTTGGATAACCACTTTCTAATAGTTTGCCCATTGCCACTTTCCGCGCAGCCTTTTTGTCCTCCTCCATTGTGCACAAGGTTTGTGCCCTGTAGAAAAGCGCTGAGGCTATCACAGCGTAAACCTGTTTCGGATGACCCGAGGTGTAGTGGAGTATGCCATCAGTATCCGTTGGCTTGCGATATATTGTCGTCTTCAAATTTCCCCCATTCCTGTGAACCAGGCTTTTAAGAAACGGTATTGTGCCGCTACAAGATTCTAACTCAATAGTAAACTGTATTCTCTCATCAATGGAGTTTAAGTGATCAAGTAACTCGTCCTTCTTATCCCGTTTAACAAGTACAAAGGTGTCGTCTACATAACGCCACCAAACTTTGGGTGAGTTAATGTTGTTTGTTAACGCCCTGTTCTCGAATTCTTCCATATACAGGTTCGCCAGTACCGGGAATATTGGCGATCCCATGGCGAGACCTTGTTCCTGACTGTAAAGCTTCGACTGAAAAACGAAGTAAGACATGTTAAGACACACTGTCATACCCTCGATTATCTGGCTGACTGTTAGCTTCGTCCGATCATTCAGAGTGACATCTTCATTTAGACGACGTCTCGCTATTCCTAGCGACTCCTCTTTAGGTACATTTGTGAAAAGTGATGTGACATTAAAGCTGACCATTAACTCATCTGACTCAATTTGGAGATTCGCTATCTTTTGAGCGAAATCATAAGAGTTTTTCACGAATGTACTCGTTCGCCCTGTTAGAGGCTGCAATAGCCTTGCCAAATGTCTCGCAAGTTCATGGGTCGGAGAGCCTATACCGTCGACTATGGGCCGTACGGGAACTTCGGGTTTGTGAACTTTTGGCAAGCCATAAATCCTCGGAGGTAAAGTCGATTTTGGATAGAGACTGTACCACTTGCCTACCCCTAAATCGTCCTTCACGGTTCTTAAATAGTTACCAACCTCCGTTTTACTCTTATTCATTACTGACGCCACGGTCTTATCAACAACTACTCTGTATGGACCCGTCTCCAAATGTTGTCCCAATTTTTCCACGTATTCTGACCTATTCATTACAACTAGGGTTTTTCCCTTGTCAGCCTTTGTAAGTACAATACTGCGATCTTCCTTTAGGGAATTTAATGCTATACGTTCAGTTTTCGGAAGATTTGGCTCACCCGGTTGCTGAAACTTAATGATATTTACTAACTGTGCCCGAATATTCTCTGCCTTCGTAGCGGGCAACTTTGTCACCGCGCTCTCAATGCTTGGGATGATCTCTTCCGCATATATCTTAGATTTATTAATGGTAAATGTCAAACGTTTCTCTAACAATCTACATTCCGTTACATTCAAAACCCTATCTGACATATTAACAACATTACAATATGTACTAATAGACCCAGAACTGTCAGTAGGACCGGTAGCATTAGGATGCACAGACATTAAACGCTCGAACTTACGCGTTTGTCTTTTCTTTGCATCCTGCCCTTGTTTCAATTTGACATCTGAAGCCTTGTTGAAAATTCGGTTGTAGTCGAGAGGCGTTATGGCGGTCTGTAGATCCAAGCTCAGCCGACTCGCATCAATGCGGATCTCGCTTAAACGTTTGGTCACAAGGTAAATCCGCTGTTTCAGAAACGCCTTGGAAGCATTAAAGGCAATCCTTGCAGAGGTATACGTACTGTCCGGAGGTTTCACTGTGAGACATTTGGGGATCAGATTAGTCTTAAGACATCTCATGTTGAAAACGCGATGGTTCTCCCAGTTCGCTTCAAGGCCCGGGTAGTTGAATTTTTGAACGACTTCTAGCTGATCCCCACCGAGGGTCAGCGTAGGGGGCGGTCCAGACCAATCTTGGAGGAACGCTTTGCACTTCGAGGGTGCGAAGCAAAGCCCGAAGTGACGGACAGCTAGTGCTAATCTGTCCAGTGCCGCTTGGCACATTTGTGAGCTGTCACGGATTAGGGCAATATCATCAGCATACTCTAAGTCAAGAAGTCGTTCTCCTGGGAGTACCTCCACACCTTCTAAGTCGTGTCCTGTAAACGCGATTTCCATGACTTCGTCAACAGCGAAGTTGAAGAGGAAAGGTGACAGCGGACATCCTTGTCTCACGCCGCTGGAGATACTAAAGGGCGACGACAACTTGCCGTAAGCCCTCACTCTGCCCGAGCTACGAGCATATAATGATCGGATAATATTCACATATTTTTCGGGCACACCTCTCCTGAGTAGACAGTCCCAAAGTGCATGTCTGTCCACCGAATCGAATGCACCTTTGATATCGAGGAACACGACAATGGTGGGCCGCCAATATATGTGACGGTGCTCCAACAACTGACGCAAGGTGAAGATGTGGTCAATGCAGCCACGACCTCGACGAAATCCAGCTTGCTCTTCGCGAATCTGGCTTTCACGAGTGCCAGTCAGTCTGTGAAGGATGACAGAGGCAAGCAATTTGGAGGTGATGGAGATCAGACTGATTCCTCTATGGCTGCCGCATTCCGATCTTGAGCCTCCTTTGAAAATTGGGACTATGACGGAGCGGCTCCAATCGGTTGGGACAGTTTCCTGCTCCCACATTTTCACTAATAACTGGTGTAAATCATCCATAAGAGCAGGTCCCCCGAATTTGAAGAGGGCTGGAGGAAGATCATCTGGTCCCGCGGCTTTATTTAACTTCAACAGTCCGATCTCACATTCGACTTCTGAGCAAGAGGGTGGATCCAAAGGGACAGCCAAGGGAGTGGGGCGATCAGTGGCCGGCGAGAAATGTAACCATTCCGACCGATTAAATTGCCTTTTAAAGTGCTCAGCCCAACGCTCTAAGCGTTTTGATAAATTGTGGATAGGCTGTCCACTCTCGTCACGTATAGTTTCACTAACACCAGGTCTCCTGCTGCCCGTTTCCCGTATGACGGAATAACTTACGATGGTTACCAAGGGCAGCGGCCATTTCCATCTCTGTTGCACGATTAGACCACCAGGATTCGCGGTCTCTCTTCAGGCTAGCACGGAGTTTTGGCCGGAGCTCTTTGCGAGTTTCATTGTATTCGCTTCCAGCCGGAATGTGCCGGCGAGCATCGATAAGTTCCAGAGACTGTGAAGAGACCCAATGCCCATGTTGACGTTTAGACACACCACATGAGGATTTTCCTGCTGCTAGTAAGGTCTGGTGAATATGAGACCAGTGAGCTTCAATTGCATCCAGTGAGCGTTTATCCAACTCGCATGACAGCGTACTTTGATAGGCATTCAGAACAGCTGGCTTCGTCAGTTGGCTGGTGTCAATGCGCTCACAACGTGGTCGTAGGCGTCCGCCCAAACGCATCTGCATGTCAGCACACACAAGTGCATGAGCGGTGTCCACACCTGTGCTCCAAATCGAGCGACAGTTCTGGACGCAGCCTCTCCATCGGTAATTTATCGCAATGTGATCGATTTGTGTCCATAGTTGGTTCGAGGCTGGTGGGCGCCAAGTCACCCTTCGGTAGGTGCTGTGTCTGAAATTAGTGCTCGCAAGAAATAAGCGAGCATCCTCACACAAATGAAGTAACCGCTCACCGTTATTATTACGGGAGCCTATACCATGTTGGCCACCCAGATGCAGCTCATCTGTAAATAATTTTCTAACTTGAGCGTTCAGATCCCCAGCCAGCACTACAGTGTCCGAGCTTCTTCTGTGTGGAAGGAGCTCGTTCAGTTGACGATAGAAGCCGTCTTTTACCGAATCATCGCTAGAGTTTGTCGGTGCATAGGCAGCGATAACGAATAGACACCTGTTAGTCCCACGTGACTTCGAAGCTTTGAACGAGCCAGCCAATCGGACCGCACACATCCGGCTACTGATTGGAATCCAATCAACCAAAGTAGCTTCAGCCCGGGGACTCAGGGCAATACCAACACCGGCTTGGCCGGTGCTCGAAGCTGCATCGTCACCGGATAAGCGCAACGAGAAAGTGCTGCTAGTGTCACCTGAAGAGGATCGTAGAGTGATCACAGAGCTCGATTCTTGCAGCGGTTGCGAGCAGGTGGCTTGTCTCGTTCCGGTGATGCTGGCTTTGCTGGGCATTTCTTTTCTCTGGCAAGTTCCGCAAGCTGCGCTACTCTATGTAAGACGAGCTTTAGTTCCATGTTTTTGGTGTTTGATTTTAGCTTGGGTCGTGAGATCTTCTTCGAAGCATTGTTCTCAACTATGGTTGTCCTCGATTTTGCTGAGGTGCTAGCGTTCGCGATTGCGACATAGGACTTGGGCTTATGCATTTCTGTTCGCATTGGGCAACGGTGTTAAGTCCAACGTGGTGGAGGACGCCCGGCTTCGTTTCCCTTTCGGTGTAGAATACCCAGACGAGGGCAGACACACTGATGAGATAGGTATCTCGCTGTCCAAGTTAAAGACGGCTTGCGCGGAAGCAGTAGGTACGTTGAAAGGGTTCGTCAGAAGTTGCTTGGCGCTGACCAATGTTAGACACGAATCGCAGTGAAAGTTGATGCTGAAGGCATTGGTAAAGATCATTATTAATGTTACAACAAACTATATGCATCCATCTGTCGCACAGTGCGCATTGGACGGCCTTTGAAAGTGAGGTGACACTTCCCACAGTCCATGCACTTGGTTGTCATATCTTCCAAAAGAAAAAGTTGGCTATAGTTAAATTTCGTCAAAAGTGTCTATTAAAAAACTTATCTTCACGAGAACTTTATCTAGAAGACTTGAAAGCATAGCACGTCAGAAAGAGGAGTTACCGAGTGGTAATCACGGAGGATCAATGTTGTCAGGTGTTAATGAACCACTGAGTGATGGAAAGTTCAAGATCAATTGGGACTGGAACAGTAGGATAAATCCCCGTGAATGTTTCTTTCGTGACACGTCGTTAATCTAGGATTTTATTCGTCCGCGATAACTGGAGTCCAAAAGAGTCAGATCAGCACGTGCGAATCACACCACGGTCAACTAATTAATAACCAAACGGTATGCATTGGCAGTCCCCGCCGCACCGGTCACGTAAAAGAAGAAACCGGTACGAAAGTAATAAGAGCGTTAAGAACCAAAAAAGTAATAGATTTTATGATTCAATAAGGCGAAAAAGCTAAGCTGTAAAGGGGTATGTTTAGAATTGAAGGCCAAGAGCGTCAAGTCGGTGTTCGAACTCTTTCACCGTTGGTACCAATACCACGTTCTCGGGCAGTGCATACCAGGAATCCACCACTCAGCGTGATAAACGAAAGTCCGCCCGGACTCCATCCGATCGAATCTTTTATAGCTTTATCGAGTGAACTAAGAGAGATGGAAGCCGCGCGAGTTGGAAAGGCACAGATAAATTGGGTCCGATTTTACCGCTAAGTATGCGATAGGTCACCCCGATGGAGACGATAATGCATTGATAATATTCCCAGCTTAAGTAGTCTTTCTGGGTAAGAATGGTTCTGTAGTCCATGAACCAGTTTGGTTCCAACTCTCAACACTCTCCCCACTGACATCCCGTCCCTGACTAAGCAAGGTGGACAAGCTTGGATGCAGTATTTCAAGTGCAGCCTGACATAGGCTGAGAATAACCTAACAAACAAATCGCCCGTGATGGTCCCGAATGCCCTGCGGATCATCCACAACGTTCTGAACCCCCTGAACTTAGCTTTCCACCAGTTCTTACTGGATTTCAGTTCTGCAGACAAAGTGACCCCTAGGTCTGCCAGTTTGGAAACATGGTGCAGTTCATTCCAGCCAAGTAGATAACGCGTTTGGGGGCCATTTGGCACTAATCTTAAGATGGAACACTGCATAACTTATGGGCAACTTCCACAGAGCAGCCCAGTCCCAAAGTTTATCGAGGGCCGGTTGCAAAGTCTGAGTCCATCGAGGTTGGACACTGTGTGCCAAAACTTTAGGTCATCGGCAAAGATGCGAGATGACACCCACAGCATTTCGGGCAGCTCATTGACATACAGAGAAAATAACAATGGGCCAATCACCGAAACCTGAGTGACCCCAGTGAGGACTGACTGACGGAAAGACAGACTAGATCCCACACGAACACAGCTCTCTCCTTTCCTGAAACGTGGTGACCCATTGTAGTGCACGCCTTAATATCCCATAGGACCGAAGCTTAAAGGATTGGCGGGAATGTGATACAGTGTCGAACGCATTGGAGAGGTCAATAAACAGTACATCTACCGCATGACCCAGATCCAAAGCATCCGCCCAACATTCGCGTGCAACTGGCAAATTAGTCATGCATGAGTGACCCTTGAAATGGACTAAGCAGACCAAACTCCCGCAGGTGGTTTTCAAGCACATCACTAACTAACTTCTCTAATAGCTTGACAAGTACGCTGGTCAAACTTACCGGTCTATAATTGGCAGGAAGATGCTTGTCGCCCTTTTTAAAAATCGGCAGACGATAGCATCCTTTCAGTTCTTGGGAAAGGAGCAGTTGCGAAGCGATAATTGAAACAAACGTGTCATAGAGCCACATAGCTCGCTTGCGAGTTCGTACAAAAGCTTTGGGCGAATATTATCCATCCCAGCGGATTCAATCCCTGAAGAAGATGGAGAAAGTGTGCCTCCGAAATTGAGACGTCCGTTAAACAGGAGTCTTGTGGGACTCTCAAGTTCAAGTTCAAGTTCAGTTGGGACCGGAACGATAGGATAATCCCATGAATGTTCCTTCTTTTGCGTATCGTTGGATCGGGAATTGACAGGTCTGCTTGAGATGTTGAAAAGCCTAAAACAAAGACCGCATCATTGACTGCCATCATTGAGTTGAAAAGACGCACTGGTGAGGGGGAAACAAATCTTCGTATCGTAAATTTTCGGGTGGTTTCCAACAATCCGCGAATCAGGATAAACAGGCTGCTCACACTTCAAGCACGCCCGGTGGCTCCTGCTGCGGCCTGCGAGTAGCGTTCACAAACGTTTGCAGTATTATGAATAAGCGCGATGAGCTTTGTTGTTTCGTTGCGTCTGAGCGGCCAGACGTAGTGGGACTCGCAGAGACATGGCTGCATGCAGAGTTATACACCCAAGAACTTGAACTCAACGGTTACTCGTGTTTCCGATGCGATAGACTAAAGAATGCCCACGGTGGTGTCTTACTTTACATCCGGTCTTCCCTGCGTGGGAGACTTGTGAGCACCTACCGAAGTGACGATGGCCTGTGTGAGCTACTGTGGTGCTCCATCCGCCTCAGGCGCGGAGAACTGCTTGTGGGCGCAGTTTATCGCAGTCCCCTGAGTCGTTGTTTGGATTGGCTGCCCCATCTTCGGACCCACATGAGTCGTCCACACTTTCTGCTTATGGGCGATTTTAACTGTCCTCGAATACGATGGCCTGATGTGCATTTGATGCCTGGACATAGTGAGGTTGAAGCAAAGTTCGTGGATTTGGTACTTGAAACTGGTGCATCGCAACACATATGCCAGCCAACACGCATATCAACACGTTCAACCTCGTCCTGTCTCGACCTGATGTTAACGAGCTACGAACAACGAGCGCGTGACGTTAGGATTCTGGAGCCTCTGGCTACGAGCGACCACGCAGTACTGATAGCTGATATGGAATTATCTTTGCCGTATTCACATCCGCTGCAACCAGCTCCCAACTACTGGAGAACCGACTTCGATGGTCTTGCTCGAGCCGCGAGCCAACTGGATTGGTCTCTGTCACAAACTGCATCTGTGAAAGATTGTTGGATATTTATAAAAGAGAGATTGACATCATTGTGTTCCAAATTTGTGCCATTGAAATGTCGAAAGGTTGGACCGATTAAGCCTCATTGGTTTGATAAGGAGTATGGAAACCTGGCTCGGAGGCGGCGCAGACTGTGGGACAAATTCCTTCTCTCTGGCTCTGCCAATGATTAGGAAGGGTATAAATGTCAGCGGAATCTCTGCAACAGTGCAAAAAAGAATAAACGCCGACACTTTGAAGAGCAGCTCGCATTAGCCGCGAAGACCGCCCCAAAGAGAATCTTTGCATACGTGAAGCGACGCCTGAAGCCGGCGGGTGATGTGCCAGTGCTGGATGGCACGGATGGACAGCCCCTAACCTCCAGCACTGAGCGTGCGTCCGCGTTGGCGGCGCACTTCGCGTCTGTATTTGCGAATAACCAGGTGTCTGTTCCGAGTTCGACGTGTACCGCTTTTACCGAACTCGATAGTCTGCAATGCGGCGTTGAAGAGGTAGCTCAACTACTCGCCAACCTTGACGGCACCAAACCTGCCGGACCTGATGGGCTTCACCCACTGGTTCTCAAGTCACTTTCAACCATCCTCTCTCCTATCGTGACTGACCTTTTCAACAGGTCGCTCTCCGAAGGTTTGTTGCCGGTTGACTGGAAATGTGCGGTGGTGAAGCCTATTCCGAAAGGCGGCGACCCTAGCAAAGTAGACAATTACAGGCCAATTTGTCTGACACCTATATTGGCAAAGGTTGCTGAGAAAATCGTGAAGAAGAGATTGCTGCAGTTGCTACAGTCAAACGAGGTCCTGACGCCCGCACAGCACGGTTTTATGCAAGGTCGCTCATGCATTACTAACCTGCTTGTGACGAGGCATGAGTGGTTGAAGGCAATAAACAAGGGGAAGTCCGTCGACGTGATATTCATCGATTTCAGTAAAGCGTTCGACAAGGTCAGTCATGAGGTTCTCCTTCACAAACTCAGCATGTGTGGCGTCGGTGGCTCACTGCACCGGTGGATCCGCGACTTTCTTGTTGGACGAAAGTGGAGGGTACAGGTCGACGACCATCTAACTGACTGGTACCCCTCTACAAGTGGCGTGCCTCAAGGCACTGTGCTGGGGCCCACTTTGTTCCTGATCCACATCAACGATCTACCGCAGCGTCTCCGGTCGCCGTGTGCCTTGTTTGCGGACGACATGAAGATTTGGAGAGAAATCGACGCTCCCGACGACTGTGGCCTACTTCAGCAAGATCTCAACCGCTTATCCACATGGTCTGCAGAAGTTCTTCTCCCGGTCAACCCAGCAAAGTCGGTATTTATGAGCCTGGGGAAGGGTGCAGACGGCCGAACCTACACCCTTGACGGCCAAACGCTATATCCCACACCCTCCGTGAAGGACCTAGGTGTACTCTCACGCTACGATTTGAAGTCCGTGGACAACACGAACAGGCTATATCGGAACGGACTGCGCATGCTTTGGGCGCTCAAACGTAGCTTCTTCACATGGTCTGAAGAGGTTGCCACTCGCCTGTTCTCTTCTATCATTAGACCAATGCTAGAGTACGGTTCGCCCGCCTACTTTCCGATTACCCGAGGCGAGGTACAAAAGATCGAACGGGCCCAACACGTTGCTACCAGGCTGATCCCGAGTTTACGTGGCTTTGGGTATGAAGACCGGTGCGAGAAACTAGGACTCTACACCTTGTCCTACCGTCGGGTACGAGTCGACTTCATTATGACCTACCGAATTCTACATCTCGGTGAGTTCCCCATGTTAAGGCCAATGCTGCACTTACGAGGGCCATGAAGCACACGCGGACACAGATACAAACTTGTTGTGCCGGATATGAAACGTGTTCCCCACCCACTGTGCTTCGAACGGAGAGTGGTAAACATTTGGAATAGTTTGCCCGAACATGTGATTGAGGCAACATCTGTGCAACAGTTCAAAACGTTGTTAGATTTGCATTTTGCCTCTATTCGATTCAGAGAACGACTGCATACTTACGATGACATATCACATTTGTGAATCCTGAAATATCGTAAGTCGAATATTTTAAATATTACATGAGAACGACAAGGATATTCACGGTTGACAACTATTATAATGTTTTTCACAATATTTCGAAAGAGTTGTACAGAGTCCATTTCTACTTGCTCTATAATACAGTATTCAGTATTCACCCTGTCCAACCAATTACTGCCCACATTTTCCTGCCCAGCAGTCCCTGCCGGGCCGGTTTATGTGAAGTAAAAGAGTGAAGGGTAAGCTAAGAAAAGAAGAGGAGGAATGTCAGCTAAATAATGATAATACCAAGGTGAGAAAATTAAAAAAGAACGAAGGGAAAGTTGAAGATACAAGTCGGTTAGGAGAAGGGGAAGGTTTGGTACTGCCACCCTACAGCATCTAACTGACGCTCGAAACCCTCTACCGTAGACTCCCTAACCACGTGCGCCGGAAGCGAGTTCCAACGTTCAATAACTCGACGCGACAAGCGAGTTTCCGTCCTTACCCGGTCAGAACGCTGTTTGTGCAGCTTCAACGGGTGACCTCGGAGACTAGGCAGCTTGGCGGGACTAAATAGCCAGGACAAGTCTGGACCGATCTTACCCGTTAAGATACGGTAAGTGAGAATCAAGTCTCCTCTAATTCTGCGGTAGTGCATTGAGTACATACCCAAGCTAAGCAAACGTTCGGGATACGTTTGCCCCCCGTAATCCTTGCACTAACCTTGTACCCACTCGCAAAACCCTCTCCAGTTCCATTTTGTCCCTTACAAGACAAGGTGGACAAGCCTGGATACAGTACTCTAAGTGAGGTCGCACGAAAGCTGAGAACAGCTTCACAAAGATATTGGCCGTTAGGACACCGAAGGAGCGGCGAATAAACCACATCATACGGAACCCTCTACAAGCAGCCTTCCTCCAATTTTCCCCAGAGTGAAGCAATGAGGTATGGGTGATACCTAGATCAACCTGCTGAATGACAACAGGGAGTTCACTCCCATTAACTACATAGCGCGTGGGGGGACTAGCACCTCCAATGCGGAGGACAGAACATTTCGCCTGATTTATGGGCATCAACCATAAGGTTGACCAATCCCAGAGCCTATCCAAAGCACTCTGAAGTGCCTCAGAGCCACCAGGGATATCCACAATATTCCAGAGCTTGAGGTCATCAGCAAACAATAGCGACGGTACTCCAAGCTCCTGGGGTAGGTCATTGACATAGATTGCGAAAAGCAACGGCCCTAGAACCGAGCCCTGCGGAACGCCACTTAGAACAGCTTGTCTAAGCGAAAGGCTACGCCCCACGCGTACACACTGTTCTCTGCCCTCTAGGAAAGCAGAAACCCATTTAAGGGCGGCTCCAGATATCCCATACGATCTCAACTTCAATGAGAGTCGTTGATGTGGGACAGTATCAAAGGCTTTCGAGAAGTCAACGAAAAGCACGTCGATGGCGTGACCGTTGTCTACTGCCTCAGCCCAGCTTTCACGAGCTACAAGCAAATTTGTCAGACATGAAAATCCCTTACGGAATCCGTGCTGGGCCGCACTGAGGTTAAACTTAATCAGGTGATTCTCCACCGAATCCCTGACCAATTTTTCAAACAACTTAACTACTACGCTTGTTAAGCTGACAGACAACATGCGGCAACTGCTCATCCCCCACAAAAGCCCCAGCATACTGCACAATGAGTAGACAGGCTTTTTCGTGATCAATGTTGGCAGTGGCGCTTTCGCTGCTTAATAACACTGGCTGCCCGGTAGTCGCAGTCCTAGCAGGGTACTTTAAAGATTGTGACGTTTGTTGATTGGTCGGATGGAAGTGAAACAATTGACCTCTAGACTCTGACATTCTAATCTGGTGTAACCTTACAACTGTGTTTTAGTGTGCTAAAAGGCTATCAACCGTTCGCCGCCGATTCGAATGCTTAGCAATACGGTTATCAAAATGCTGTAAATTTGGTAAATTACTTAGACAAAAAATTTCCACAACCTCATGTCTAATATTGCACAGTGTGCGCATTGTAATGCTAAAAGTCAAAATTAGGTCGCCTGTTTTTCATGGATGCTGCATTTAACTAATTCGCAGTCTTGGAAGTCCGTTAAAAACATCGGATTTCTGAAACTTATACCGTAAAAGCTTTCTTTTGTGACAAGCTTGTTGTCACGAGCGTCCGTTATTAGTCCGTGGGTTAGCTTTTATGCGTCTAGACGTTGTTAAACGCAAATCAGTACACAGACGAGATGTGCAGCAAATCGGTTTTGAAATGAATGCAAACTGGTGTCCACTCAACCAGCTGGGCCCGCTGTGTTGCAAAATTGCTAATATCCAACTGGCGTTACTATGCGTCTACCCTGGTAGCACATGTCCAGGTCCTGTCCAGTTGAGCATCCTAAACGTTCCTATGAGAGCATTAGGCTAAACTGGACAGGAACTATTACCGTGAGACGGCTAAACAGGGTTCCTGTCCAGTTTACGTTGGACCAATGAAGATGATGCTAGCGTTGACCAATAGAAATTCACCACTATGCGTGACAATCCGGTTGGTCCAGATCCCGTCATTGTCTCCCATGGGTATCGGAATACAGGCACCACACTTGAACGCACTATGCGCCTAACGAATATATGGACGGCTCGGACCTAGCGTTCACCCGGTACCTGTTGCCGTAGTTGCTGGACTTGGGAACCCACCTAGGCGGCGACTCAAAGCTGTTGGTCAGAAAAGTAAACCGCTCTTACAGCGCACCTGACATCACAAGGCGAAGAAAATTAAAACCGAGGTATAGGAATGCTATATATACAGGAAGGGGTGCAGTACAAAGAACGTTAGTAGCAGAAAGCGGCATAGTCAATATTGTTAATCCGCTTCCGCGAGTGTCAACGTAGGAGGCTAAAGATGTGCCTAAGGAAGCGGGGAACTCACCTCATTCGCACTGCATACTTTAGTTTGCTCAACCGGCGGTCTTTTGTGCCGTGCAGAATGCAAGCACGTTTTGATGTGCCGTGTTACGTCAGCATCCGGGGCTGCATCACCCATGCGTTGCCGAATGATGCCTTGGTAGTAATTATGGATTACTGCATTTCAACCTACCTTGTACAAGGCCGTTCATATTTGTTCGCTTGAATGCAAACGAAACTCTAGCGTCGGAGTAATTTATCTCCGCGGCAACTGATCTTGTCATTAGCCGCTCCATGGTACCCCGGACGATAAGTTGCACGTTATCACCGTGCACAGCACATAAATGGTTGACCTAAAGTAGTTGAATAATAAGACGAACTTACGACTCTGATTTTGAAGTCGTGGTCCTTCAGCCGTTCATCATATGTCTTTAGCTCACTGAGAGAGATGAATGGCAGAGATAGTCCCGGCGCAACACTTTGGGATTGTCGTTGTAGCATTTGCAACATCGCTTCGGACATGCAGCGATGGCCGACCAATTCTGATCGAATGAGACACAACTCATCTAAAAATAAGGCTGAGTGCAATGCTATACATCTGTGGCGTCTTACATTTTATGGCCTGCAATTCCTGCAGCACATCCAGATTGCATGGTGGGACGTCAGCAATAACCGGGGGCGCGATTACTGTTTAATAGGGGCAGTATGAAATCGATACTTACGGTTGCTTGTTGATGGCCCTGGACGTGATGGACTAATGCCACTGAACAGAGAGGAGGGCGCACGTGCGTATGTGGCTGCAGAAGGCCTTTTGGGTTTGCAGGGACGCGCGGCATTTACGTCATCGGAGCTAGAACGGACTGGCCGGCGTCTAAGGGGAAATAAAAAACACCATACTCACATTGCACGCTTAGCTGGAAGGCCCATGGAAATTGTATCGTCTGTCGATGGCAGCATCCCGCGCTCAGATTGCCGTTCTGTTTCTCGGGCATGCTGGAAGCTAACTAACGAGGTGGGTTAACATAAGAGAAAAACTTACTCGTGCTAACGATTATGGACACGGCAGTGCTGACCACATCGACATCCGGCGCAGTGTGATTTTTCACCGCTGCATAGTAGTGCGTACCCCGCACTGAAGGTATTTGAACGTACGAACCTTCTTCTCTAAGCCAAGTGTTACTGACAATAGTTATTAAATCCTCGGGGTCAAGGAGTTTGACAACGCTGTATTCTTGAAAAGCCATCATTGCTGAAAAAGAAAGACGTTAGTAGTTAAAGTGTATAACTGTGTGGCATAGGGTAGATTACAAGGAAATCGTTCAAGGGCAAAGCATTGCACTTAAATGGAATATGACAGACAGAGAAGGTACATACCTCAGTTGACAACTGCGATGAACGGAAGATGTACGCCGTTGAGGAATCCATGCTATGCTTGAACAGACTACGGAGATTCATAAATTCCCGGCATTGCACGACAATATTCCCGGACACATTCACAGACACACCTGTCAGTACTCTGGGTTTGGCATCGATGATGACCACGTTATCCGGCTTCACATTGGAAAACGAAATGCCTTGCAAACAAAACGCTTTCTGACCCTTATATGTGCACATCTCTACACTTCCAAACTCTTCGTAACTGGATCCTGATGTCATTCTTTTCGCTGCACGGTAAATGGTGCTACAAGACGGAAACTTTGCAGTTAATTGATAAGCATTTATTGGATCATTGGATGATAGAGAGCAGAAAGAAGTTCCTTTGTCAGCTCCTTCACTTCCCGATCATTGCGGAGATGGCGTGGTTCATTGCGGTAGAAGTTTCCGCAGAGGACCACTGTAGCTGCCTTAGAGGCAGCAGAATCCCAGCGCGCTCAGGTGAGAATCTAACAGTTGTTTGAAACGTTCCTCTGTCTCAGCATCAACAACAGGATCCGGTAACCGGTTCCAATCATTCGCCACGCGAGTTGATAAGGCCAAATTGAGCCGCACACGGAGATTCCTCGGTTTGAAAAGTTTCATGCGGTGGCCTCGTGTCTAACTCTCAGTGTTGAGTTGAAAGTAGTCCTGTAACTCGCAACCCAGTTCTCCTCTGAGAATACGTCGAGTGAAAATCAAATCTCCTCGGTGACGGTGGTAGCCTAGAGAGAACAAGTTCAGTCGAGGTGACATGCTGGAAAGGAACACCTACGTATCAAACAATTTTTAACCGAAAAACCTGATAGGTACACCTGCGGAAACGCAGTTTCAAGGAAGCTAGACAATAGCGCAGAACGAAGCAGTATCAGCGTCCAAGGTTACGAAACCGAAACTGGCCAAACAAAAAGACCCGCAGGCGCATTTAAACCACTGGGGTTATGGTCAAATAATAGGAAATATAATGCATACCAACTAGTAATTTATTAACAAATGTTAAACTAAATGCATTTAGCGGCAAGTAATGCATTAATACTTGAACTGGACATCTGTCCAGTTGATGTCCAGTTTGCTACGTTTAGTATTACGTTTGTGCTACTAGGGTATTTACCTGTATTATCTATCTATGGAGGCTGCGCCCGTGTCACCCTTCTCTTAGTGAATGAGATGTGGGGAGCAGAGGTCTCAGTGAGGTACGCTTTAAATTTCTCCCAGGCTGTCTCAACGGTGTCAGCCACGGTGCTCGCACAACGCAAAACTGAAGCTTTGGCTCGTATTGAGTTAAACTCTGCCCGCCAAATATTTGGACATGCCTCAGCGGTAGCTTGATGACACTTAGTTAGAGCACATCGAAAGGATATGCAGACATGGTCACTGGCTCCTAGAGGACAGTCGTAGGTAATATCACTTACGAAATCGTGTGACTTCGCAAAAATGAGATCCAAGATAGACGGAATTTGGTTGCGCATATATCTAGTCGGGAGGTCCACGAACTGATGCAAAGGCAGTTGCAATGTTAGCTCAAGGAGATCCGAACCGAAAGTGCCCACCGCCGAACTGCAAGCTAGATCAGCCCAGCAGACTTCAGGGAGGTTGAAGTCACCCAGTATTAGACACCTATTGGCAGCCTGAGTACGAATACATTCAATAACCTCCCCGGAGATACTACCAGGACTTCGATATACCACTACAACTGTAAACTGAGCGGAGGAAGTGCACACAATAGCCGAGAGGGCATCAACAGTTTGATCCGGCGACTGGGACACACAAGTCCTCAACACATCGAGTTTACAACTCACATAAACAGCGACGCCCCCACCTTGGCGACCAACGGAGCGATCGCATCTAAGCAGTGCGTAGCCAGGCAAACATACTTCACGGTCTGTGATATCCGGGGACAGCCACGTTTCGGTGATAGCAAGTATGTCGGGACGAGATTTGTCTACAAGTAGACCCACCTCGTGTACCTTGTTCCTTGGGCTACGCACATTACTAAGCACTACCCGAAGGAACTCGGCACGACCAGCCCTAGGTCGTACGCTACCAGAGGAGGTTCTGGTAGGGCAGAATTTGACTTCCGGCTGACCACCTGGGAACCCACAAGACGAAGGCCTTGCTCACCAGCCGCCCGCCTGCTTTTGAAGCTTTTGATGGCTTCCTTTAACTTCAGTCGATCTGCCAGTGGGAGGTCCGGCTGAACACTGACATTACTACCCTTGAGTTTGAATGCAAAGCGCATTAACGCTTTGCTTTCCTCCGGGGTTGAGAGGACTACACGAAGTAGTCGGGGTCGCGGATTTGGCGTGTCAACAGGGACGTTCCCCAATCTGGTTAATTTCCTGATAGTGACACATGGGAAACCAGGTGGAAGCCTCTTGTTGACGCAGAGCTTGAACCACTGGAGGTCATCCAGCATGCGCTCCTTTGGAAGAGCTGCCGCGGATTCAGCAACGTTACGAAAGATAACGCTACTATCAGTAAAAGAATCACCTCGACGAGGCGTATTCACTCCACGCGTCTTCGACGCGACCTCAGTTTCGACCGGTTTGGCAGATGACACGGCGCGTTTCTTCGCCAAGTGAGCTGGAGTAATTGAGGTTGAGGTTTTATCCTCTGCCTCCAACTCCCTCACCGGTCTAGTCTTTTCAGACTTTGTAGTTGCGGCCGAAGTCGACACGCCGCGTTGCTTCGCCAATGGAACTGAGGTGATTGGAGTTGGAGTTTTGTGTTCCACCTCCAATACCTTAATGCTTTCAATACCTTCAGGCTTTGAGACAGCCTTAGGGACTTTCTTAGCCCTCTTCCTCCTGCTTTTATTAGGCCCAGGGGCAATAAGTTCGGTCACGCTTTGGACGGCTTCCAGTACGACATCATAGGTCCCTTTTGAGGCATTCTGTACTGCTGGAACACACGACACGGTAGACATCACCTCAGTCTGGTTTCCATCGACAGCAATTGAGGTTAGTTGCGTGTCTTCCTTCAATGAGCCGACATCAATAGAGACTCCCATATTCTCATCAGTAGCTCCACTTTCCGATCAAGAGATATGAGGAAAGACCACAACTGCTGGTTACCCAGCCCGATGTTGCTCGATGTCTCCTCAGTGACCTCAAGACGCGTAGATCGACGGCGACGGCATAGAAGACAATTGAACAGCATGCTATCGCTAGTCGAAAGCATTGCGTACTGAATCAGGGCTCAAATCGGTGCAGGTCTCATGGTACCAGCAGTTGCATACATAGCACTGCATGCCACCAGACTCGTCCGTCACGGGCTTTGAGCAGCTCCCGCTGCCGCATACAGCATTAGATTCGCTGATCAATGCAGCCGAAGATACATTAGCGTTGGTATTCAGTGAATCCGACATGACGCTTTCAAAGAGTGTGAAACAAGTATCAAAACGTAAAACCGACAAGCTGTTACCTGCAGGGCAGTCAACAGAAACAGTTATGGGTTAAACAAGGTGCAAAACGGATTACAAAACACAAAAATACCGGAAAAATAGCCAGAGGCTGAACCCGAAAAAGATGCAGGACGTTGGTATGTACCCGAAAACGGGTACGACGTAATCCGGGGAAAACGATGATCCAAAATTCTTTGGATCAAGCGAAATTTGACAAAAGTCAAATTTTTTGCACGACACTTATGAACACTGTTCCGGAAATGTCCTTTGAAAGTAAAACCTCAAAAAGACAGCACGCTCAAAAAGTTCAATTTACCGAACAGGAGGAGGAAACCGAAGGACTTGTGTTTCGATGCAGACGCCATGTTTGCCCTCCTTTCGTCGCGTGGTTATGTCACGGCTACACTAGCAACCCTAAAATACCAAGACACATAGTGCTTTCTTTGTGCTTATATATCGGTATTTGGTTCGCTTATTACTAAACGATTATTGATGTGCATTCACACAGACGCATGTTCGGCATGGGTCATTTCTGCTTTACTTATGATGGAGAGCACATAGATTCCTATCTTATTCTCCTAATAAATTGATTCTGATTCTGATTCTTTTGTCAAATTTTCTCTGATCCAAGATATCTTGGATCGATTAATTTGGTACTGGCCAAAGCGTCTTTGGCGCTTACTGGTAATTTTTCCGGTTGTTCCCAGTTTTAATCCCGTTTTGCACCTTGTTTTTGTCTTGGTATTGCGGTCGATTTCCTATTGTATACGTGTTGTAATTCTACTCTGTTTTCCACATGAACATGGCTGTCTCGCTAAATACCGAGACGGATGGACCTATGGGGTCCTCGTTTGATGATTCTACTGCAGCTTGCGGACAGGTTAACCGTTCAGAGCCAGTAAAAGATGCATCTGGTGGTACGCAGTGTGACGTCTGCTGCGGCTGGTATCACGAAAGCTGTACCGGCCTACAAGCTGATCAGTACAAGTTCAAGTTTGTAGCGCCTTGGCGAATGCTACACAAGAAAACCGTAGCCCAGTAAGACAGAAGACGGCAAGATATAAAGAATGTCTTGAGAAAATAGCTATGTACAATAACTATGTAAATAGAGCTTGAGGACAGCGGGAGAGAGTGGTGAAGCAGAGTTACACCACGTCGAAGCACAAGAGCCGACAGAGTGCGGGCAAGACGGCGGACCTGGTTCAAAATCGCAGTCCAGTATATATAGGCTTTGGACGGGTGCAAAGTAAAACAAAATGTGTACAAGTCTGAATGGGATGTTTGATGGAGTAAAATGTCATGGTCACTACACAGGCCTCCCCCTAGAAGGCCGAGGGACGAGGACTTCGATCGTTGCTGGCTTGCAGATGTAAAAAGGCAGAACTGTAGTGGAAAAGCCAAACGGAAAGGGCTTAACTACATATAAGAACTCAGTGTATAAATAAGAATGCTGTAGCTGACCTTAGGTAAAGCACGATCCTCACTAGGCTGCCTCGCGGCCAGAAGATCGATCACTCACCCTCACTGACGCTTTGCACCGCGCCGCTCTGCTAACTAAACATGCACTGACGATGTCAACTCGAGTGGTGCCGAAACTTTTGCAGGCAAACTGCCGAGCTCAGCAAAATCTCAGCCCACCATAGTTTGCCAAAAATAATAGGTACCTTACGCGGGCGAAATCAAACAGCATCCGAAATATATATGTATTCCACCGGACTAGTTCCTGTATATGCCGGGAAGGCATAAATGCTCTCTGTTAGCATAACACTACACGTCGATCAAGGAGTTGAAACAATTGGAGCACGTAATGTTCCTTCAGTGGAATAAAGGATCGGGCATTGTAGTACTGAACAGGAATGACTAAATTTTAAAGAAGGAGTCCATTCTGGTTGACACGCGGACGTTCCATGTAGCTAATACAACGGAAAACGACATCCTTGTAAAGAAGCATGTTGCGAGGAAGCTCCAGATCCTCCTGCCACATGGTCACATCAATGCGTCGCGATACAGGCACTTAAAACCGACTGGGACGCAGACACCTAGAATGAGAGGCGCTCCCAGGTTACACAAAGCAGATTGCCGCTACTTCCGATTACGTGCATGAACAATTCACCTTATCACAATGTCACGCGGTTGCTGGCTAAGCTATCAGAACCGGTGCATAAACTCCTCGCATAAATTCCTCGCGACATTCACTACGGTTATCCCCACTTTAATCTGACTGCCTAGCTACATCTTGCTGACTTATCCAATCTCATCTAAACGCTCTTTTGCTTTCTGACCCCTCCCCAAACACTCCTGCTTCATCTTCAATTTTTCATTCTTTACTGATCCGTGTTCCGCTCGATTCTCGTCGTATTTCGCCACTTATGATATACGTGTATATGCGATATTTAAATAACAATTACATGCATAGTAGTACAATAGTTCAGGCATCGCCGCAATTGATGGACTGCATTCCAGATGCATTCCTTTCTTCTGGCTGTGTGGCTGTCTCTGTCCGTTTCCTTTTTCTCCCGAGTCTGTCACAGGTACGGCGACACGCACCGAAGGAATTGTCCTCCTTTTCGACAACAATGCAAGGCACACAGCTCCTCTACCTGGACATGAGCGGAAAATTATAAACTTTTTAAAACGTACTAACTGGACAAATCAATCAATTCTTCCGCGGCATGAACCGCTGAGTCCAATTTACCTAACAATACCTATTCCACATATCTCTTGACTGGAGGACTTTCGACTACGGAAGGCACATTCTGCTGCCAAGACAAAGCTTGAACAATCGGTCATTCTGAGCTCTTCAATCCGCTTTGACCGCTCAAATGGCCGTGGTTACCACCATCTCTAATCAATTTCACTACATACCCCGGGGGATCTGCGATTCTTTCCTCGGAACCTATCCTGTCCTCCAAGACTTCAGCATATTTCAACGTATATTCTTCGAGGCTTCACGTGGTTCTGCAGATGATCAACACATCATATCCAGAAAGAATGCTTAGTTCCTGACCTACCGATCTGGAACAGGAGTGGACCCAGGCACGCAATGGCCACTCGCATAGCGCATCAGTCAGCAGAAAATGGGACGCAACTTGACTGCGAATAATGGAGCAAAAGAACGTTCAACAAGAAACATAGCCAGTTACAACTTGCCATTCAATGGATTGGCGGCAGTGTTTCAGGACGTGGTGGGTTTTCGCCTGGCAAGCGTTCTCCCTATAAAAAGCCACAAATGTCCGTTTAACAACACTGCAACGTGGCGAACGTGACTCGCCACCAAATAAAGTCACAGCCCATAACTTCACACTGGCAGCTCAATTAGAATCGTCATACTGGATAGCTTGCTCTTCAATTATCTTCCAATGGATCACTCAGGATTCTTTATCTATTATTACTCGAGGTATGACTGCGATATATGGCAGAGCGATTATGTCCAAACAAATCGTTCTTCCGCATGTTCACCATCGCACAGTTACAAGCATGGACATATGAACAATTTTCTACTGTCACTACAGTTCCCATAAAATGTCTGTACAGCTGTACATACCTGATCATGCCTCAACTGGCGTGCCTCGCATAGTCGAGAATAAATATTTATTTATTTATTTAAAGACTTCTTTGAACTGGCTGAGACGCTGGAACTTTCGTTACGGAGTGCAGGACTTACGTACTCAAGCGATCTGGACTGCTTATTCACAAACGTGCCTTTACGTGAGACGGTGGATAATCTATGTGAGTTTATCCTGAGTCGAAATATGTCTGTTGTTCAGCCAGTGGAGTATTTACCATCTATGATACGACTGTACACCGAGTGCATACGGATAGATTTTGAGGGGACCGCATACAAACAAATCGCCGGGGCCGCTATGAGCAGCCATCTGGGACCAGTTTTAGCCGACATCTTCCGCCTGAAAGAAAGGCAAGTTGCTGTCATCATCGGTAAGACGAAATTGTACAGCTGATATTTGGATGACATTTTAGCCTTCACCAGCGGGGTACGTCGTACCCGGCTGTTGACCATCCTGCATTCGCTACACCCAAATCTATCGGTATCCCATAACGTAGAAAAACACAATAGCCTGGCGTTTTGGGATATATTCATCAGGTGAAAGGCTGAAAGTACGTCGTAACGCACTGTTCACCGCAAAACGACTTGGACCAGACGGCACCTCCATTTTTCAAGCTTCTCCCCGATCGCATACAAACGAAGCCTTGTGCAAACTCTCTACTCTCGAGATAGACGTATTTGCAGCTCCGAAACCGTACAAGCCAAAGAAGAATTTCTACACAAGACCTTAAATTCTAATGGATATCCTGAGAAGTTTATGCACGTACACAGAGAACCTCCCATCGTGAAAACACCAGAGTTGAAAGCTGAGAAAAGGGATGTATATTTATTCTTGCCGTTCAAGTTGGACGAAGGGGCAAACGACATCGGAAGCATGTTCCGGTCGGCTCTAAGGCGAACCTACACGACAGGTCAGTTGAGACTCAGGCATGTCACGCGAGGACTTGTTCGTCATAATCGTCAGCGCATCTCGTCGGGTAGTTCGGGGTCTCACGATGTTTATCAGTTCATCTGCGGTTGCGGAGACCTTTACGTAAGCAGAACAAGCCGTCCGTTAGCTCAGAGGGTAGCTGAACATTTGCCAATGTGATTGAGGCAAGTGATAACGCAACAAATTGGGAGGAAGCTGAGGATTAATCGGAGCCCGGCTTCCACTATCACTAAGCACTTCATGACAACCCATCATCACGTGAACCCCGAGACAGCGTTCAGAGTGTTATTAGGTAACAAAAAACCCGATACTGCCTTCAATTAAGGAGGCGTTGTTAATTAGGGTCTATCATCCTGTGCTATGTGCACAAAAAGTTTTGATGCAATGAATTCGGTTGCCATGCTCTTGACTGTGACATTTTGTTTGGCGGTGCTTATTTTCCCTGTATATATTCATTTGTGTTTTCATCTCGTATTGTGTTTGCGACTGACGAGAGCAAGCGAATTGCGGACATATCGCAATTTATGTCTTCTCTCTGCCTTAACAAAATGGTTGAAGAAGACCCACTGTTTTATATTTATGTTCGCTAGTACCGTTGCCTGAAAAAATGTAATAGAAATAAGCTAAATATTAAACGTTACTTCCTCATGGTTGTTTTTGCTTGAGGTCATCATAACCCTGCAGTAGGGATGCCGCATATTGCGGAGGCAAATGCCAAAACAATGGGTCGTATAGCGCTGCGTTGCACAAGATAGGAGAAAATATCTTCTAATTGGCTGCTAATTGCCTGTTGCAATTTAAAACGTTGTAGTACCAAGTGTTATAGTTGACGTCATGGCCAGAAGGCTGAGACGTTTCTTGTGCCGCAGAATTGTATGGTCTGCACCACATGGCAAGCAAACACACCTTGCAGTATATGCCACGTTAGTTCTGGTGGCTTACTGTCATGAAGAACGTCCACATAGTATGCCCGCGAGTAATAATAAAAGGGACACTAAACCTAGGAATTGCTGCTGTTTTTCGCAGTCCATCAGGCACCTGCCTTAAAATGCGGAAGAGAGTCGTTACCCATATGACGCGGTTAATTCGCTTGCGATTCCGAAAGCTGACTTTGTAGCTCGAATGAGCATTTATAACAGGCGTCAAGTATGTAGAAATCGCGCAATTTAAGTTACGGTTAGCGTTTACACTTTTACTGTTATGAGAAGATACGCGTCTCTTGCCTATTCGCAGAAAGCAGATATTGCGAAACATGGACCCCATATGCACGCAGCTGTCAGCTGATGACAACTTACCACACACCGGCCACTTTCATTGCCTAAAGAACAATGACAGATGCTAAAACCTTACGAAGGTCAACGCGTGGACCAACGGCGTAGTAACTCACGGAACCTAAATGGGCCAACTGGTGCTATGTAAGTTGCTACTTCAGCTATACTCTTGTTTTCTGAAGCAATTAGTGGATGAAATATAAATAAATGTGTTAAATGCATGCATCTAAAGATACCTATGGATATGACTACAGATTTTTGTAATTATTTTGTCAAATGTTCTAGTTAATTCTTTTATAACTTTATTTTAGCTCACATAATGTCAGTAAGTTTGTTCCTTTTTACCTCTCACTTTTTTGTTTATTTCATCACTACCTCCATTCCAGCTTTATGTCAAACTATGAAAGCTCGTCTGGTTCTAAAATATCCTACGTTCAACTGTTTCCCGCTAGTCTTTGAGTTACGGGTTACCGTGTTTACTATGCGCCTGGACACGTTTTTCGAGTTCCTTCGTGTTCAATGAGATCATAATAGATCTGGTGAGCCACAAGTCCAATCCGGTACTTCGTGAGTGGTTAGATAAAGTTATCATAACCACCCAGTAAGAGTTTGGGTTGATGTAAGAAGGTGGATATCGCTATCTGGTAAGCAGGTAGCGAGGGGTAACAGCTAGAAATATAGTCAAATGGAAGGTGCCACAGCTAAGGGCGGGAAGCCAAGCGATAAAGAGTAACCTACCAGCGTTCGTTCATAGTTGATGCCGTTGTGGATCCATATCTTTTAGCAGCTGTGCTAGTCAGCAAACGGAGGCACCTAATGCGGCGGTCTAACGGCGCGGTATACGAACGCTTGCGGACCTGTTACAACATCTCCTTCTTAACACGCGCTGTCCTCATGACTTGGCAGGCTTCAGCCTGTTAAAGTACACAACAGTCGGTGAAGCTGGTACGCCAGGCTTTATGTTTCGGTAGCTTACGTCAGATAGTACGTTCTCAGTGAAATAGTTCTAGCCTACGGACGACGGAAATTAGCAGAGCTACCTGTTGGGATTACTAATGCTATGAGTCAGAGGGTATTTTCTAGTTTGAGAGGATGCCCCAAGGCATTGCGATAAAAACATGCCTATTGTTGGAGCTGCGAAGAGGGCAAGCACAGCGTTGCATTTGAAGTGTGATCAGACGCGACCATGAGTGCATGGTAAGCGGTCAGCAGTTTAGAGTCTGACGGCAAGCGAAGCTCGCGCGCTGTCAGCGTCGGTTGCGGTGTTAGGCCCGTCTACAACTTCACGGATGCTTGATAGACCGGCAAACATCGTGCTAAAGGTACATCCCACTCCCGAGGTGTCTCAATGTTCAGAAACGATTACAGTAACGCTTTCAGTGCGCGATTTGTGCGCTTAACCAGTTCAGTCCGTTCCGAGTGGCATACAATAATTCGTCTTCCGGATGCCGATTATATGGCGCAACACACGCATGAGCATGCTTTCAACGTTTGCTTCACCAACGTAGTGAAATGGGTCGGGCGAACGCCAACTTGTCACCTGGGCTATGAAGAAAGGGTTTCCTACGCTCCATGTGTCTGTATTTTAATGGAACCGCTTCACACTAATTCATAAGGTGGTCCAACATCAACAAAACTTAACGAATTCCCCTAGAGGAAGCTGGTAGGAGAGAATTAACGTTGATGGCTACCATGTCGTTTGGAAACCACACTGCTAATGGCTGCAGGAGCCCACGGCGAGTCGTTGGCGGGTGCATATTATGTGCATAACCGGTACATAACTGGCAGTGGGCCGCAATATCTCGTCTTTATAGGGGTTATCAAAACCGACGACGAGATTCTTCTTCCATTTTAGTTTGCCTTGCATGCCCCAGTTCTATATGCATCCGTTTCAATGCATCCTGATTTGCCGCCTTGTAGCTAATTATCTTCCGCAGATTGGCCGGTCGGTTTTGGAAGTACATATTTCAAACTACTACGCGTAAGTAAGACCAGAGTAACCAATGACATATAGTTTCTCAACTTGCACCCTCAAGCCTTTAACTTATAGGGCTGAGGTCACTTCGTGAGATGGAACTGCATAACAGGCTCAATTCCGGGGCGTTTGACTGCATTTGAGCCCGTTCCGCTGGCTCTCGGGCATAGATATTGACGGCGGATATGCAGTGTGTCGGGCAGGACGTACACGGTCTAGGATTTCTGATAGGCCTACGCGATAATGCATATGAATTTACAGGCTTTACGAAAGGAAAAAAACCGACATTTTAAACTGTGCTCTTGTAGCTGGTCTTGCCATCGCGCCACTGCCCTTCTGTGTCACGGAAGTTCTACAACCAAATTAAAGACAGGTGATCAGTTCAAACGACGAACTTACAATGTAACAAGTGACGCCGGAACTGCCTGACGTAATACAAAAAGCATTTATTTCCGCGTTGTGCAGTATTTTTGCGCTCGCCTCGAGAGACTGTTGCCGGCGTAAGCGATGATGTGTTCTGCTCCTTGCTGTGCGTGTTGTGACAGAACGGTACTAGTACCAGTATTGCTGGCATCCCTGTCTAGGATAGAGTTGCCTGTGGATGGTGAGGTGTCCAGCAATTCCAAAACTGGGGTTGCGCTTAAAGCGGCATGCAGATTCTTGTATGCCTCTTGATCAACGCCTCCGAGGTAAAAACTTTAGCTGCCGTGAAAAGTCCCTTCAGTGGTGCAGCTACAGCCCTGAAGCAGCGGTTAAAACGGCGCTAGTGTGAAGCAAAGCCGTGGCAGCTGCGCACTTTGATGGTGTTTTCTAATATGGGACACTAAGGGATGCGCTCGACTTTTATTGGGTCACACACTCTTTTAGCAGATATAATGTGACCTGGGTACGGCATTTGCTAATTTAAACACTGTCATTTGAAGCGCTTCAGCTTTGGTCCCGGCTGCACAATAGGATCCAAAACAAGTGTAAGGCTTTTATTGTGCTCCTCCTTAGTTTTACCATGAAGGATAATATCGCCAAAGTAGACTAGACAGGATTGTGGCATGAGCTCAGAATGGACAGGGTACATTAAGCTTTGGAAATTGGCCGGAGCGTTAGCTAACCAGAAAGGCATAGTTTGAAACTCATACAGGCTAGATGAGATGAGAATTGTTGACTTGCATCGATCGCTTAGGTGCAGCACGACCTGAAAAAAGCTGTTGCTTCGCTTGTTGACCTTGTTTAGTTAGTTCTGCCCCAATGCGTTAGTACTGGCTGGCCACGCATTGACCAAGAAATAGTCCTTCACATATGCTTTAAATCGTATGCCACGTGACCCACGTGCACATTTCTTGGTCTGATGCACTTTGCTTCGTACTGTACCTTGTAGTACCTAACTCCAATCTAAGGCGTGCTTGCTTTAATTTCCTACTACGTATTACCGTCGACGGATCTATCTGAAACGTATCATTAAGTCACTCGAGAACTTTTGGTTTTCCGCTGAGTACAAACCGACCCCACCATACTGGATGAGGTATAAGAAATCATCTATTCACTACTTGGAACTACTGCCTGTTTTGAATCACTTGGTTTCACTTATGGAGTCCACCAACATAAGTCGATTCAAACCAGTGCTAGGGATGAACTTCTGCGATATTATGAAGCGTTACATTTGAAAAATGTGACATTATTATATCTGCCTTGACTAAATAAAATACACTGTGGTGCTTGAGGCAGAATCTTTATACCGTGACATACTGCTTTTCAAGGCATATTTAGCAACCGACCGTGAGCTTTAACGGATATATTATAAACCTACCAGTTGATTCCTGAGGGTAAGTACAGTAACATTCCGCCGCGAACTTCGAACAAGAAAAGGAAATACAGTGCTTAATTTCGGGAATACTGGATGATAATGCGCAAGAAAAATTAGCTTTGAACAAGTTGAAAACCACCTGGTAAAATGCTTGTCTACATGCGCTACACGGATCCCCTGGCCGTCCAGTCGTAGATTCCCTTCACGCAGCTGTTAAACTAGAGCTTGCGGCTGAATGTCGAAGGCCGTTCGTGTGCTACCGCTGCGGGATGCAGCACGCCCATGCTGCTTAGTGTCGCCACAAAAAAATTAGCTGCAGACAAGTGGGTAAAATAGGCCAGCGTGCCCGTCTGTGCAGACCAGAACCCGCTCCACCGAATAAGCTAGCTACCTGGGGCGACATTTAAGGCTGTTTATTGTAGAGAGAAACGTTCTGAACGACCCTTAAAACGAATTAAATTCCGTTTATTTGAATACCGTTTCACCCAACAAGTGCCCTCCGTATAAGACCTGTTTCATGATCGATGAGCAGCCGAACGATTTGGAGCTAGATACAATATTACAGTTACTTTTAAAAACAGTTATTCCATTACTAAACCGCACCAGTCCGGTTGGCTAGGTAACGTGCTCTCCTCACAGTGTTTCATGGCTTCTACTTCACCTAGCGCAGCCATCAAAAACTCATTTGAAGCAGATTATCACTCCGTCTGCAGTAGGCATAATTTTGTTTTTATTTCCTACGGAAATTGCGTTGGGTTGCCCAAGTTGTTTTTGCCTTCTTTTATGCTTCCCTCCAGACGCGCCACACCGTGGTTTTTAGTGTTTTCCACCGCGTTACCGCGATCCATAAAGGATTCTCCGGACTATCTGTTGGTTTTGAGATAACATCCAAAGTATCATTTCTAACGAAGCTACGACAAGCTGCGATTTCAATCGCATTCGCCCATCGTCGGCGCTTTTGCTCTCATCCACCCCTTACAAGCCAGGTCCAACCGTTGTTCTACGGGAACCAGGTTGATTTAATACAATAGCCGAACTCCGTGTACGTGTGTCCTCGTCGCGCAAGCTCACCTACGGTAAACGACCTCGAGGGTGCGACTGAAAAGGAACGCGAGCATCACTTTCGCCCTGCCTTGCCTGACCGGACAAGCGCAGCGTTCGTTGGCAACAACAGCCCTAAATGGAATTGATTCCGCCTAACCGCAAATGCAATAAGCAAAATTTCACACGCCCAATTAAACGAGACATTAGTTGTGAATTATGCGGCTTTCCGTTATACCCCAGCTGAGCTGGTTTTAGTGCACTAAAATACAGGCGACAAATGAACCTGACTGATTCGCTCTGGTTTCGCCAAACGTGCAGAGCAAGCCCAGTAAGCAAATGTATGTTGTTGCTCGTGAAAAGGTGTACTAAACTGCCTGAAACAGTCCAGTAGGTGGCAAGCTTCAGGACATTGCTATTAGCATCTAACGACACCGAGCTTGCTCTACAGCAAACTCTTCAGGGCTTTATCCCTAAGTCGATAGCTAAAGGCAGACTTGCTAACCGCTTGACTGCATCTGTGCCACCTACTCCGACAGTTACTAACTCTTTAAGTAAGCAAGGCATATCCAGCGTGACTGCCAGTAACTCATCGCTAGATGTCATATCTCATAAAGTGGTCAAGACGCCGACACCTACGGTCCAGGGCTGGGTAACATACGCATCGATCGCCTTGATCAAAGCGCCTAAAGAGACGGCCGCATGTCCATTTTCTGGACCAAGCACGAGGGTTGCGACGCCGTTTCCACAAAGTTATTTAGTGCCTGCCAAACCGTCCAAGTTACCAGGCACATCGCTTAAACTGATATCCGCTAAACAAAAAACAGTGCTTTAACGGTCGTGCGCACTAACTTCCTGAGTCCAGGTTTAACGCAATAAAGGACAAGTGGGTAGATGATCGTAACTGGTGGCATTCCACCTGCGCCTCGATTGGTATTCGGGTTGACGCAACTAAGCTATGAGTAGCGTGTCCCCCAAATTCAGTATACTGCGGTGAACCCTGATTCCTTCCAGTAACCTGGACATCAACCGAGGAGACAGCGATAGCCCTATTCTCGGCAGTTCACCTTCGCAACTCATCAAGCGCGGTAGCCAAACTACTCGAAATTCTTTTGAAACAACGGTCAAAATAAAAAGCATACTGTGGCAGCTTTTCTACCAACCAAAACCAAAAAGCCGTATTTTTTCATCGTGTTCCTGAACTACTGGTCTCTCTTGAGCACGAAGCTCAATAAATTGATCAAGTGCAGCAGTGCTACATGGCGAAGAAATTGATGGACCACGTTATTGCTGAATCACTAACGAAAACCCCTTCATCTAAAAACTACAAATGCTGCGGTCCAAAAAATTAAAGTCGTACTACACTTCGATGGAATGATAGAAGTAATATTGGCTAGCTGGTTGAAGCATCGCTCCAGGTTGCTTATCGAGATTAGGCTAAAGATAGCAGGCGCACGGCTACTAGTTAACAGCACTTCATTGGAACATGCAACCTTTGTAAAATATTTGCCTCCACAAGCCTGTAGACTTGTAGGCAATATGCCATTAGCAACACCTGACAGGGCAGGGAGACACTTGAGAGAACCTCTCCAGCTGGAATGCTCCATGCTACCCTGCAGCTTGGCTGAAATTCAAGAACCAATGACCCACGCGGAAAGCGATTAGCGGCCGACCTACGAAAGGTCGGCTTGCATTTAAACACGGACTTGTTGTCCACCCACACACTTCTAGCTTCAAAAACCCTAGCACGTTTGTATACTGTTGCATAAGGTCCTCTTAGTAAGTTAATCGAACTTAGAGAACGCCAAGCGTTACTACCGCGGGACCTCATAATCATTACGGTGACGCAGTTAAGCCTTGAGGTAGCACACTCCAACGTCAATTTACCCAGTAGGACGCTAGTTTGGAAGACCGAATTGAAAGAGCTGCTGCCGTAATTCTTTATTAAAAGGCTAACCACCGATGTGAACTTGTTGACCTCCCGGAGCTCCGTGCACCAGGTTCGCTTTGGTGCCGACTATGCTTAGGAAACGAAGTTATGTCTTATAGCTGTGGATTACGGTCCACCCAAACCTACGTGTGGAATAGACACAAAACTAACCCGCGTTTTTCACGTTGCTTTGGGCAAAACATAAAGTCACCTCCTCACCGCATGCGACCATAATGTGCACGATCTGGAAATAGCGGCGACCGATGGCATGCAGTTCAAAACCCGTATACAAGAGGTCATTTCCAGATTCCCACTGTACAACTACGTGAACCCTACTACCAAGCTACTAACTGTTAACAATCCGCCGATACTGGGTCTTATGCTCACCAACGAAGCACTAACGGTCGACAAAATAATTACAGGCACACCACTGAGTCGCATGACCATGTGAGCCGACAGTTTAGCTAGTATGTTATGCGAAACATCTTCAGGAACAGAAAGCTAAAATATATACAGTCACGCACTAAAACATGTTGTTTACGCTTGTCTAATAGATGGTTTGAACCATTTTGACTAAATGCATCATAGCAAGCGCCTTGGTCACTCTCACAAATACATTTACCGCACTGGTAACGCACGCTTCTGAGCAGCAATCAGTCAACCGTCAAAGGAAAAGGTGAATTATCAGGAGCGGAACACGCAAATGCATGTCCTTGATGGAGTTAGCATGGGAAGCTTAAAAGGACTCCCCGTGTTCAAAACCTGGACTTTCTACGTGACACAGCGTAACTCCTCTGTACATTTGTTCCGCGAGAACAAGATGACGCGTCAGCAGCAGTTAATAAAGAGACGCTGCACGAACAGCAAATGCTTATACAGGCATGTTAATGGCCATTGTAAGGCGTCACGCGGAATTCCAGCACTAATAACGACTGACAAGTGCACGCTATCAGCGACGGAAGCAGCCGAGCTCTGAGGGTTCAAATACTCACAAAAATTCCAGAGAGCAACGGGGCCCAAGGGTTAGCCCAGTTTTTATTGTCCAAACATCAGCCTTATCCAATATTCCTTTTACTGCAGGGTGTGACAATAAAACGGTTATTCCTGCGTATCCACAGTTTTCCTAATGTTGCTAGCATTCAACCGTAGGCTTTACAGGCAGCAGCCAATGATGTTTTGGAACCTCTGGCTATATTTTTTAGCGCTGTATAGAAAAGAACTCTATTCCCACAGGTTGTAAGCGCGGGATCGTCGCGCTCATTCCCAAGCAAGGTAGTCGCAACGGCTCAACTACTTACCGTACTATATCTTTTCTGTCTGTGTTTCCAAGGTTTTAGAGGCTAATGTCACTGTCGCGCTCATGCACTATTTGGAGAATCACAGTTAATTGCACCAGAGCAAGCTAACCCGACAAAAGCGCGTAAGGCATTACGAACCTTCTAATTGCACGCCATAGCTGGGCTGAAGCATTTGATGTTGGAGCAGGAGTTAATGTCATATACCTAGGCTTCACAAAAGCGGTTGAGCACTTAGACCACCAAATTTTTCTTCATAAATTGCAGCTCTATGGCACTAGTACCCACTGCTGCGTTGGATACGCAAGTTTCTCTACGAACTTTGGTTGGAAGCGAGAGTACTTGCAACCCTGTTCTACGAAATCCAGGTGGAGTATGGCGTACCACAACGCTCGGTGCTCAGGCCTCATCTATACTTCCTTTTCTTAAACGACCTAGCCAAGGAAGGTACTTACGATTTTCTAGTCTTCGCGCATGGTATCAAGTTATGGCTAGCGATCGAAGAACCAAAATACTCCGAACAGCTCTAGCGTGACTTCAGCACAAATTCAAACTGGTCTGTTCTGAGTACCCCGCCCAATTGCACGCTGTCCAATTGCAGTACAGGCATAACTGCGTGAATAGGCTTGAAGCACATGTATTAGAAACAACTTCCCAAGAACCCGACTTTGGTGTGCCCATTCAACTTGACCTTTACTGTGCAAAGCAGTCAGAGTCAGCTGCGAAGTGAGCCAACCGACATCTTGGATTGCTACGGACAGCATTCGGAAGATTCGACCTCTCCAGCCACCCCATGATGCACAACGCTCACGTGCCTCCACACATTGCATACGCTACCTAAGCTTGGTAACCTTGGTTGAAGCGCGACCTAAAAATGCTAGAGTAATTACAACGCAATGCCACAAAGAACGCAAAGGGCTAACGATACTGGTCCTACCATCAAAAGGTTGAAGTCACTGGGAGTTTTCGGTAGCCGCTACGGAAAGATGCGCGTCAATCTCATATTAGTTTACCAAATGCTGATTAACCCTAATAACATATTCCATCACTTGCTGAAACTCAGCCATAACACCAACCTCAAAGGTAACCCAAAAATTGTTTGCCCTGCATAGCCGCCTGGAATGCCGACGGAATTATTTTTTCTTGGGTTCACTAACCCTAGAACTCTCTTATAATTAGTTGTTTATTCTCTAGATTTTGCTATTTTTAAAAGCGATTGGATTTTGCGCTTAGGCACTATTACTTCATTGCCTAACCGGTACAAGTTTGGAATCTATAAATTATCCATTTAAACAGGATCGGCGTGTTGCAACAACCTGAAAAGTTGATACAGAATTCAGTATTCTTGCTTTTTCTTTTACTTTCCTCGTGAAGTGCAACAAATATAACTGTCCCATGTTGTCTCATTTTTCGCCTTCAATCCGCAATTGCACTACTGTTGTTCAGCAGCGCATCCGATAGATAAACGCGCAAACAGACAGCTAATCTATACGTTGATATTGTAGTTTTACCCCACCATCCTGCGGGACACGTCGAGCTACAGCTTTTTACTCGGCATAGATCATCATTTAGTGTTCAGTGTGCAAGGGTGTGCCGCTCCTTATTTTCCCAAATTGCCAACCTACACACCAAATCCGGTTAGGTTTATAGGGCAGCTCATGGATAAATTTAGGCACGACGGGCGGGAATTGACTCTAAATTTGATCGTGGGACCTTGGTATAGACCAAATCGCTTGGACAGAATTTGTATCCGAGACTTTCCAGAAACGATTCATGTTCCTACGGTGATTAATGACCATATACTAAACGTTCTATGAAATCAATATGTCTCTTTCTTCTAAAATACGTTGGTGAAGCTTAAACGTTTCAAAGCTTCCATCCCTCTGCAAAAGACACCAATGCCAAGTTTTACTAAACACAACAGTACCTTATGCTACGCATCCCAGTTAAAGTAGAACTACAACGACTACAAGATGACGGCAAGCCATGCCCGTACGTCACTCAGATTGGGGTATCCCAAATGGTTCCTGTACTCAAACCCGACGGTACCGTTCGTACCTATGAAGACTATAAGTTAGCAGTCGATCAAGCTTCCAATGTGGAAAGGTGTCACTTGCCAGGCATCGAAGATTTGTAGAGTACTTTATCCTTTGGTTAAACATTTCTAAGTTTGAGCTTAGTCTTCCATATTCCTAAGTTGAAATTAATGAAAACGCGTGATTTAACCACCTTAACTACACGTTTCGTGCCAGTTCAGTGAACCCGGCTTCATTTTTTGTACCTACTCTGACCACAGAGTCTTTCAGCGGATTGTCGGTGACGTCGTGGAGAAATTAAACTTTACGCTTGTTTGTTTGGATGCCCTGCCGGTTTCTGGCTGCAACGATATGAACACTTAAAGACTTCGGACGGTGGTTGAACGGTTGAACTCGGATGCACTGAAACTAAAGTAGTTTAAATGTGTTTTCGTTTGAATTTTTATTATTTTTGCTACAAGCTTGATGAGGGTGGTCTGCAAGCTTTGCAGGATAAAGTATCGCCAAGCATCCAGGCATCGCATCCTAATAATGCAAAACTTTGATTATCCTTAGACATGCCATCTCACTATGGTTGTCCTTTACCGGAAACAATGTTTATTTTAGCTCATTTGAAGGCACTACTGCATAAACCCAAATCGTGGTTGTGGAATGTTGAACTGCAGTCCACTTACATTTTTGATAAACTGTCCAGGATCATCGCCGGATTTTGTTCACTACGATAGAGAAAAGACGGTGCTCAATCAGTGTGATGTTTCTCTGTACAGTTTTACAGAGGTATGGTGTTATAAAATGCCGAGTTGTGCACTTCCTCCGATTGCTTTTGCATCGCTTGCCGGACAGCCTGCTAAAAGTTACCTACAACTGGGTGGAGAGGCCGTAGCAGTTATTGTTGTTGGCTAGGAATTTCTCAGTACGTTTATTGCAATCATATTAAGGCCCAAACTGCTCACGGAACTTTGACATACTTAGTAGGTGAATCCAAGGGGATCCATCAAATGTTGTCAACTGAAATGTAGCGATAGGACCTAATCATGAGGGCAAGGAGTCCAAAACACCTTGTACCCCACGCTATAACAATTGTACGGCGGACGCCTTGAGCCTGATAAGGCACGTGACCACCGGAGCGCCAGTGGTGGAACCGACTAATTTAGTTCATCTGAGCCAGTATCCCGACACTGCACCTTTGCCAAGTGACCATATACGTCGATGGGCAAAGCTGGATCCAAAACTAACCTCCGTGATAGGTTCCACGGAAGTGAGCTGGCCTAGTAGATTTCTAGCTCATGTTAAACCTTTAAAGCGTTGAATAAAGCAGCTGCCTGAACAGAATGGCTGCTTATTTATGGCTCACTTTTGGTTTCACCGTTAAGGTTGTGCTCGTTTATTCTAAGTTAACTTCAAAATGGATATCCAGGCGTTGCCGGAAGGAAAGCACTTGCGCACCGCTACTGGTAGTGGCCCGGCAAAGCTGCTGAAACTGTAAGCTACCTTAAAGCGTGTGATTACCGCTAACAATGCGATCGAATAAACCTCCAAGTCCAATACAACCTTGGCGCCGACCAGCTGGGCCAAGGCGGCCTAACCATACAGGCTATTTTGGTCCTTGGAACGGAACGGTCTGCTTGTTGATGGTCGATGCCTATATGAAGTGGATCGCTGTTTAGCTAGTGCCTCATCCTACGGCTAAAAAGCTGCGTTCATATTTTGCAGTTTTCGGACTATCGGAAACGGTTTCTCTGTTAATGGTTCCTGTTTTACCAAAAATACGTTTGAAAGCTTTATGCAGAGCATTGGCATTCAACACGTGCGTACAACTTCATATTATCACAGCGTCAAATAAATTCGCTATGTGATCAGGACACGCCGTAAAATTGGGCTTGCCGGAGTAGTTACCAGGAACCATAGAAACGCGCTTGGATCGTTTACGCCTTGCCCACGGGATATTTAAGACAGAAGCCATGGGATAATCCTCTCAGTACTGAGGTTTGGTAGAACACGTCATACTAGACCACACTTATTATTTTCTAATCGTAGAGTTCAAACAGCAGCGCAACAAAACCAGACACCTACGTTTGACAGAGATCACCAGGTGTACCAAATTTGGTTCCTATGAGGGTGCTTAACTTTTCGTAAGCACTCCAACTTTTCGTGTAATTCAGCTTGCCGACAGGCTTTTCGGCAAAGCACGAAAATTGGTACCGGAGAACGCAGTAATCGCTGACACCCAAAGGCCATCCTATTCAACGTGCTCAACCCTCAGCTAGTTTTTGGTGAGGATATGGTCCAAGAGAGGTGGTTGGTTGGTGGCTCGACATCTGGTTGGCTAGCACACATGATTATACAGCGGGGCCGTGTGAAGAAGCTCAATGAGGCTTGATGCAAAAAAACAGTATTCGGAACGGAGCGAAACGGACCGGTTAAATTCCACTCTTCCGTGATATGAAGGTATGTGCATCTGAGGGATTGAAGGACGTGGATACCGTGTAAGCTTTTACGTCATTCTCGGAGGAGTTGTTTGGGGGTGATAACTGGTGCCAAGACAACAGGAGTCTTTGGCAGTTGGTAAAACTTCACACCACTTGCTGTAGGGTGACTGCAAAGCAGAGTCTGAGACGATCGTGCAACCGTGGGTGGTGCCTCAGTACTGTGCAACAACACCAGCTTGGGTTGCGCGATCGGAGCAGAGGACGATGTGAAGAAGTTGGAGTTCACTGTCTTTACAACCACCGGGCAGCCATGTTTCTGTTATGGCTATTAGGTCCGCTGGCGTTGACAGAAGTTGAGATTGGAGTCCCGAACGTTTGCGTAGGAGACACTGTGCATTCTTTTAAATGCAGGCAAGGTATGTCCGCGTGCCGTGTGTGGGAGCAACTATTGCGCTGACGGTCAACTGGTGACCGGCAGTATACCGTTTTTCGAAATAGGCAGTTAAGGTTGCTAGAACTTGGGGATTCAGGTTGTGGATAGTCGGAATAGGGGGTTAGATGCGTGAGGTTCGTTGTGGACTGCCGGTAGGGGTGTGTAGGACAGCAATATGCTCCAGCAGTGGGGCAGTTGGTTCGGTAGTGAACCATCTAGATACGGTTAGGGCAGCGTGTGGTGAAGTTACCGAGGAAGCTTCTGTTTGAGGTTTCGACAGGCCGTGCGCCTTGCCAATGAGTGGCTTTCTGGACGTACCCGGACATCTAGCTGTGCTCATCTTTTATTAGCATACGGGACGGTGAGGACATCGGTTGCCATGTTAGCGGTGAGGAAAGTCAGTTTCAGCTGACGGTGGGTCATTTTTGTTAAACTTGTTGAACTGGGCAGGCGGTGAACTTCCATCATGGTTCCAGTGACAATGGGCAATATCTGCTGAAGAAACCGGCATTGGTCGCAGTCATTCTGCTGGTGCTGCTGTAAAGTTGCGTCAGGGGCATGCAGTTCTGGAACGCCGTGCACTATTATGGAGCAGGGTTGGGTGGGTTTCGCCGGCTGATATCTACTTGTTGTGCGTTCAGTCCAAGGGATGTCGGAATGGATAAAAGGATGGTAGGCGCCAAGGAAACCGCTAATTTGGAGAAGGTGCGCAGACAGCGGAACATCCCCCATGGCCGTGATTGGCAGCAACTAAACAAGATGGAGCCTTGGCTTCCCGCGTTCGAGGATAAAAATTGAGGAGTCAACCTTGTAAGATCGTAGGTTTAATACTCGGGATGGTCTAGTACGTCACAGCTTGGGCTCCACGTGATGGAGTCACAGGAATGTCGATTCCAGATTTGCGGGTCGATTGAGTCTGGAACGTTTCCGTATATGACATAGTTAGAGGTAGAGCCACGCGTTGCAGGTTTATTTGGACGCGAAATTTGGAAAGTGGCAGTAGGCTTCCTAGATGGACGGGCTTTCGCCAGGCGCTTTACACGTTGACTAGTGGTGATCTGATCGGCATTCTGTTACGAGAAACTTTGCGCGTCCGGAGGGCTGGAATTCGGCTGTTGTTGTTCTGCCAGGCAATGGAATTTCCGCCGTAGATCCCATAGATGTCCTTCCAAATTGAGCAAAGTACTACCGTGCGGTAGGCGTTATCCGGCTTCTCGACCACTGGTGATGACCGGAGCGACCGCGGTGGTGGCTCGTTAATACGCGATGAGGAGGACGGGTCAGCAGGGGACGAGACAGTCGCGCCCACCGTATAGCATGTGGTGGAGGAGTGGTCAGTATGGATATCGCGCCCAGAATGCGCAATGGCTGGGAGGCAAACCAGGCAGATGTAGCGCAGTACGTTTGGCGGACGCAAGTGGCAGAATTCGGTGTCGGTTGCGTGGAGTAAAGGGTCACAATGAACAATGGACAATGCTTTATAACGGATAAAAAGCAGGTGCTTGACATGTCCCGTAGGGTGTTTAGATTGAAAAAAGATAGCTCAAGGGATAATGGAATTGTCAGTTCAGGCAATTACAGCTTTAATTGCACTGCCGTATAAAAGCAGTTGGAAATGATAATGTACGCACACAAAACAATAAGGGGGGCGGTTATTGATCACATAATGGGCGAGAAAAAAATAACAAAGATAGCAAGGACAACGCTCACTCGTTTGCAACTATCTGGGATCGACGGGATACCGAAATCCAGTTTCGATAATATTAGCTTTCATCAAACCTCGTGCAAATGGTTTGGAGCGGCTCATTCGCGAGTAGTGTTATGGCACTATCCACTGTCTGTTGTGCATTAGTTCCAGCATCTGGTTGTCATGGGCTATAGCACGTAGCTCAAATGTGAGAGTATCAGCAAGGCCATTTTTGAAAAGGGATAGGGTTGGTGCATTAATTACAAGTTCCGGGAGGGCGTTCTAAGGCTGTGACACTCGAAGGAGAAATAGTTTCGCCGACATTCCAGGCGGCTGTACGGCGTGACCAACTTAAACTGGTGACCTCTCAGCGGGGTGTTTTGGCTGAATCTTAGCAGGGAATGGCATGGGTGATTGGGGTTTCGTAGGATCAGGTACACCATTATGAGATCGCCCCTTAGCCGCCGACAACGTCCACTGTATATTTTAAGGGTCTTCAGCCTGAGTGGGAAAGGGAGGTTGGTCAAACCTCTGACGACCTTCGATGCCCTACTTTGTGCAGTATCGAGCGCGGTGAGATGGGGCTTTAGCCAGGGTTGCCATGCTTGAATAGCATAGTCCGCGTGTGGCCTCACGTACACACTAGGCATTTTTGGAAAGACTGCTGGGTCAAACTTCCCGAAAGCTCTGCGCCGAAGGCCAAGGTACTGGTTTGCTTTCTTAGCTGCCTTTTCGGTCTGTCTCCAACAACCGATGTCATCTTGAACTGTCGCGCCGAGATCGCACCCGTGAGAAGCCCGCTGTAGAATTTGTGGTCCCATGCGGTACTTCTACATACCCTTGTGCCTATGCTGAGAACTTTGCCCTTGGTAACATTGAAATGCAGCATGTTCTCGATGGACCATGCTTACGCTTTGTCTAGGTTCTCCTGTAACACTATATGATCCTCCACTGCAGCTATAGTAGCCATACCTTTAGATCATCAACAGATAGCAAACCGTTAGAAGATAGCACACTTGCGAGATGATTTATGAAGACCAGGAACAGGCAGTGTCTTAGTACCGAGCCTTGAGATAGTCAGCACTGAACTTCGATGGATGCCTACAGGTTGCTTCTAACCCTCGCATGCAGGTGAAGTTGCACGAGAAAGTCTCCTCTCCAGCCCAGAACTAGATCACCGGTTCCATATTTATGGAGTTTGAGGTGGAGAATGCGATGGTCTGCACGGTCGAATGCCTTTGACTAATCCAAGTAGACCGCGCCGACTCGTACACTAGCGCCCACAGATTCCATCCAGCTTGCACGAGCAATCCACCGAGTAGTGGTACAGGGGCGATTTCGCCGAAATCCGTACTGCTCCCGAAAGAGAATTGTGTTGTTTTTCAGGTACCCCATCAAAGCCTCAGCTACAATGGACTCCATAACCTTGGAGATAACAGGAAGTAGTGTTCTCGGGCGATAATTTGCTGGTTCTGCACGACTGCCACTTTGGTAGATTGGCTTGATGATTCTGTGCTTCCACGTCGTGGGGACGTGCACCTTGTTCAGACATTTTTGAACGAAAATTGTTAGTTGCCTTGTCAAACTCATGGCAGCGACTTTCAACGCCTTCGGGCGAATGCCGTCCGCACCCGGGGAGCTGAACGCGCGCAGAAACATCAGCCCCTTCCGTTCAGCTGTAGAGGTGAACTATATGTGATCAAGCCTTGGTGGTGGCGTTATCTGCTTAGACAGGATGTTCGCTGGTTGCACGCTTGGCAAGGTACGGCCATATTGTTTTCCTAGAACGTTGACCACATCTTGTGCGGTTTGGGCCTACCAGCCCGCTGTGTGCAGAGCAGGAATACCGCGCTTAACACGGCGCAAATTGTGTAGGTGTCCGTATAGCAGTTTGGGATTGGAGCAAAACATTTTCACTAGATCTTGTTGGTTCTTCGGTTTATCCTCCCGGACGAGTTTGACACAGTGGTTTCTTTGTACTGTGTAGACATCCCAGGTATGGTCGTTCGGGGAGGCTATATAGGTGTTCCATGCCAAGTCCCTTAATGCCATGCATTTACGTGTCCTGTTCCTTACGAAAGAATTCATCCTTTTAGGCCGGCAGAGACTGGTTTCAGATGTCTTTGCAGCGAGCTTGGCTGGCTAGCCGAACAACCGCCCCGTGGTGCAAGCTGCGTGCTTCGGGTAAATTCCGTTCCAGCAAATGGTTCGGCAGCAGTGTTCCAGTATGTGGTGGGATTTCTCCTGGCAAGCTTTCTCTTTATAAAAAACAACAGATATGCTTTTAACAACACTGTGACGTTGCGGATGTGACTCGCTACTAACTAAAGTCACTGCCTCTTCCTTTTTCTGGAGGATCATTCACACATCTCGAACGTCATCTGATTCGAAGTGTTCCATTGATTTCCTGCTTTGATGGCGAACCCAACGAACAAAAACGCACACAGAGTCACCTTTACCTACTCACGTAGCATGGCTACTTCCAAATACAGAAATAAACATATTTTACATGTCAACACACACATTAATTCCTATGCTATTTGTCAAAATGCACTAGTTTGTACAATTTCCGATCACGCATGTTTGTATTACCATGATCACGCCCTTGATGGTGTGCCTCGCAATGATGAGAATAAACTATTTATTTATTTATATGTTATCGAATTCTCCACGGACACCTCAGGGGGTAATTCGGCTAAGGACGACCAGCTTGTTGCATCAATGAGGTCGAACAGGTCGTCATAGTTGGTTAAGACATAATATTCCTCGGAATGCACTTTAGGATAATACGCGTAGCGCATGTAATGAAACACTAGCGTCGTATGATCGCTGCTGCCCAAAGGAGTGCCGGTTATCATTCGCTCCACCATCAGTTCTTCATTAATGAATATTCGATCCAATATGGATGTCCTGTTAATTCCCCTGAACCTGGTGGGCGTAGGGACGTGACCTTAAAGCGGGAAGTCTGAAACCAGCTCTTGCAAATTTGCATTGAATTGCTCTCCTGGTGTGGCCTGGGATTCTAGAGCATGTAAGTTGAAGTCGCCGGTGACTAGAATGTGACCGTACTTCCTGTTTATCACTAGTCGCAACGCAGCCATCAAATTGCAGTCCGTCTCAGGCGTAGACGATGATGGGCGGTAAACAACAACCAATAGGCCAAGATCGTTCCCTCTCAGCCGGAACTTACACCAAGTGGCGTCAGGTACGTCGGTATCCGAATCGTTTATTGGTTGGCATTGTATGTTGTTACTAAAGTTGAGGGCTAAAACATCCCCTTTGCTGGCTCGATCCTTCCGGACAACGGACCTGCCCGTTACCGCGATTTCAGCATCAGTTATCTCGCAGCGCACCCGCTTTTCGGTGAAAGCGATGAGGTCCAAACCTGCTGACTCGTGTCGGTCTTAATTCAGCTAATTTGCTGAGTAGACCTTGGGCATTTGTGTACATGCGTGAAAGCTTCTCGGAGACCAAAAGTGTGTTAGATTGGATGGATGAAGCAGGTGAGTTTACGCTGATCAATAAAGGGTCGGCAGTTAATCGTTTTTTGGATGGGTTGCATACTCTCGAGAAGCATTTGATAAATAAGCAGGTATCAGACGGCCGGGATCCCGGTGGTTTCTCGTGCTCTGCTGGGTCCCTCCGGATATTATGGCTACTGTTGAAACCGGAAGCTTGAACACGGTGTAAACATATTGAGCAGGAATTTGCGTTGAAACGAGTCCCCACACGTCGAGCAAACATCGAGCAATTGTTCAGCAATTACTTGGGAGTATTGGGCGAAACTAAGCTGGTCGGCATTGTCAAGAGAAGGACGTCGCGCAACCCTGGAGAAAACGTCCACGGAGGAACGATCTCAAGCTAGCTCGCTAGTCGCAGCGTCAGTTAAGTAAGCAACGGTAGGCAAGCTCTTCGATAAGCAAGGTTTATTGCGGTGGTGCCTATCGATCTTATTTGAGATGAAGTGATTGCACAGTCTGGTTGACATATGGATTTTCTTAAGTGCGGGAGCACAGTCACCATGGCTGTCCGCACTTGACTGCAGTCTGCGAAGAAGTACTGAAGCAGCTATTTGAGTAGCACGGTAGTACCCCAACATAAAATAGTTGCTAGGTCCTCACCACACAAGCGTAACTTGCGTGCTCCTGATTCATTTGGATTATTCCCCTTTATTCTTCCTACAGCTTCTCGCGGCGTCTTCCTTGTACGCACATTCAAACCGGACTTATTAGGCCTGAATATTGATCTATCCTAAGTGGAAATACTTTCTACCATCGGCGTCTGGGCAAACCCCAACCGTTTTCACTAGTAACCGTGGTTAAGTACAAGAGGCTAACTCAACCACAGTGAGCCGATTGTCTTTCCGTGTGCCACCATTCGATACAGTATTCTCGAGGCAAGCCGAAAAGCCTAAGCGTATTTTGTTCCAGCGTTTTTTAACACAGCTGTGAATAACCTGTTATCTGTGATCTGTGTTCAGCGCTGCGTTCTGATAGAGTTGGCAGGTTCTAGTCACACGCCATTCCTTGGGAAGGTGGTAACCGTTGCGTCTGCACAACCTATCTTGCGGACCGCGCGACCAAGCCGCTCGAACCTCTGGTTAAGCAATTTCCACTGAACCTGACCTCAAGAATAACGAGGTTGAAGCAGCCGAACGCCAACCCTCGGTACCTGCAGCACAAATGTCTTTTGTCGAGTACCAGCCCCTAGGTCATCAGGTGCATATGCAGAGATTGCTGCAAAGGTCCGCCGGGAAGCCGCCGTTGCGACCTCTTCCTTTGTAGACACAGTTAACGCAAATAGACGGACAAGCAGCAAACAAGCAGCGCTTGTCAGCAGGTCAGGACAAACGAGCACCCTAAATTACAGATCAACGAGAAAACGATCAAACAATAGTGCCCGGGCTGTAGTTTTCTAAAGGTCCCTGAATCTACCGCCATCACATTGAGGGCTAAGTCATCGAACGACCAAGGCAGTTGGAACTCATTGTGCTTGCAGACGAGTGTCAAAAGCAAGCCCAAAAACTTATTACGAATTACTCGTCATCCTAACTAGCCAAACTATGGAGAACTCAGGCTGATTCTAGTAACATTAGAATCCGCCAGAGACGTAGAAAAGGTTCTGCTCTCCGCGAGCGCGCTAAAGCACCAGTCCTGTTGGATACGCATTTATCCTGCTTTACCTTGGAGCACGCGACAATCAAAATGTAACTCCGAAGAGAGGCAAAGCAAGCAAGACCGCCTGAACGCAATATTCATACATAGTGTATCAGAACACCCTTCTAAAGACGTTCAAGAGACCGGAAAGCACGGCTTAGAGGCTTGGCGGCACATTCTCGAAACACTTTCTTTGGATAATATCGTAGCGCTATCGCTCCACAGGATTTTGTTTTCACCAATTTATAGTGAATGCGGCCCTATAATCCTAAACCTTGTGGTCTACTCAGAAAAACAACCAACGGATATTTTGCATCTAGGTCGGAGAAAGCGGATACTTCCTCCTTCTAAACTTTGCTTGATGGACGCAGAAGCTTTGCCCAGCTCATTTATTAAAGCACCTGAAGCAGCAAGCATACCGACGAAGGTGAAAAAGCGTACCTTGACCGCGGCTTTAATTGACTCTGACGTAGGTCTAAAAGAAGGTTGGGAAGCACCTTGGCCTTATCAAGTTGCAAACGAGGTATCCTTAGCCCAACAAACGTAGAGTAACGGCCGACCTCCTATCGGTCGGCATTCTCCCAAACTTGACCGTTTCACCCCCTTTGGGCTCCTAGAGACCAAGAAACCGACCTGCTTGTATACGAATGCACAGGGTCTCGTGATACACTGGCCGAACTGCAAGGTCGCCAAGATTCCGTCCCATATGATTCATTGGTAGCACATAGGGATGGTGTACACGAGGATGAAGGACGCTGAAGTTTTGCTACCAGGCATTTCGCTGATCTGGTACGACAGGCTCACGAAACGAGTAGGGGTTATCCTGTATTACCGAAGCGACTTACAGTGCGAAGCAGTAGAGGATTCAGACATGCAGTTCCCGACTCGTTTTGGTACCGGTTGTATTCAAAATGCATGGAGTACAGTCCCTACCTATACACCCGAAACCGACTGCCACCTAGCGGCTGCTTTACGTTGCAGGTTACAGCGAAAGTACACAAACCTACTTATCATGGGTGGTTTCAACTTACGTCGTGTAGCAAGTCCGGCTACGATCAAAGAGCAATGCAAAGCCGTCTACAAGATGTAGTAACCAATGTTCCTAGTTACATTAACATTTTGCCCAATCAGTTCAGAACAGGTAACAAGTAATCTGTGCTGTAGCTTGTGCCTATGCACGCGGAGCATATGATTGATGTGTTGGTTTTAGATTGCCGTTGGGTCGCAGTGAAAACGCAGTCTTTAGTTTATACTTGTCTGCTACGCGGAATATCGGAGTGAGAACATTGAGCCTGTGCAAACCATCACAAGCTGCGATCGATTAGCTTAGCTCGTCAGCGCTACATCTTGTTTGTTCCTTGCTCAACAATCCCGGAAGTCGCATGGTTTCAGTTCATCAACACATTCAGTCAGCTAATTGCAGAGGCTTCAGAAATAAGAGTTTGCACTAAGTGCACTTCAGTTTTTCATTGGGAGCAATACTCAAAAATGGATGCAGGTACGCAACGCATAAAAGCGAGTGTAGAGAAGAGCTCCAGCACCAGAAACGTGGGACAAATAGGTAGCCCAAACTAACCACTGCACTCAACTGCTAAGACACAACAAAGCTGCCTATCAGCCGTAGGTAGCAACATCTTTTCGTGCTACTCGCAAGCTGCTGTACAAGCATATTATTAGACTAAGCAGGGTAAGGCAAGGATTTACTAAAACGCAGGACGGCTGATGGTTCAACAAGGACACCTGTGGAAGCAGTAAACGCGCTGGGGATGCAATATGCCCCTCGTTTCAGCAAATTTTGCCACCAAGCGATCTTCCAACTTTGTCGCTTCCTCGACAAGACCAACCCACCTCACGTTTACCCTGGATGCTGTATTGCGAAATTTGACGTCTCTACGCAAAACAGCTCGTCGGGTGTCGACGACATATGTCCAGAGGCACTGGAGGAAGCAGCAAGCCAACTGGTAGGACCTTTAGCTAAGTTTTTCCGCGTTGCTAAGAAAAGCCTCAGGTTCCCGACATGTGAACGCTTGAAATAACACCCGGAATCACAAAAGTGGAAACAGTACTGATCCCTCCAAATACTGTCCAGTATCCCTTCTTCCTATACTCTGCAAGTTAATGTGATCCATCTTTTCTGATTTACTGTTGCGCTATCTGGAAAATTGTAACACCAACACGCCTGAACAGCACGGGTTCAGCCGACAGCCGTCATGCACAACAAATTTACATATCGCACGGTAGTTGGACCGAGTCAGATGACGCTGGAGAAACCGTTGAGATCATCTAGCTGGATTTTTCGAATGTTTTGATCGTCTAGACCGCCGAATACTACTCTCAAAGCTCCGGGATTAAGGGACCGGCGACCATTTTTAAGCTGGATTGCCAACTTTCTACTTAAACGGCAAGCATTGGGCAGCTTTTGGCGCTGCTTTTCGGATCCCACACAAGTCGAGTGTGGTGCGCCGCAAGGTTCAGTACTAGGTACACATTTGCTTTTGTAAATAAATAAATAAATGGTGTATTCTCGGTAAAACGAGACGCACCTGTGAAGGCGCGATCAAATATGCATAAAACCATACCTTTTTGGAATAAGAAAACATTTCGTTTTAATGAAAGGTATACCCGAAAAGATGCAGTCCATAAGAGTAAGCATTTTGTCAGGTAATAGTCAGACAAAGGAACATGATGGCGCTGGGGCGCGTAAAAATCAGTCATGACTGTTGTGTCGAGATACAAGTTGGGCGTGATTTCGCCATGTGGTGATCCATGAGCACAGGCGCTCAACCAAGGTTTTGGCGTAATCAATGAACATTAAGAAACCGGAAGGTTCTGTGCTCCGTCAGAGCATTCTTCATAGAAAAATCAGTTGCGCAGATTGTATGCCAACGTCTGAGGACTGCGTCAGTGTGAAATGTTCAGCTGTGACTTTAGTCAGTGGCGGGTCACATCCGCCACGTTGCAGTGTTGTTAGGCGGACATTTGTGGCTTTTATAAGGAGAACACTTGCCAGGCGAAGAACCAGCGCGTCCTGGAACACTGCCGTGGCTTTCGCTGAACAGTAGTGCTAGCCGGCTATGCATCGTACAGACCGCTTTCGCGCTCTATTATTCGCAGTCAGTTGACAGCCAAAATGCTTCCTTGGTTCACCGGTTGGCTTGGTAATGTACCGGCAGTATTCGTTGAAACCGGTCAATCATGCAAAAGAGTCGCAAAGCCGAATGATAACGGGTGCAGCTGAGTACCCTTTCTCATTCAACTCTACGACTCTTTTGCATCATTGACCGGTTTCAACGACTACTGCCGGTACATTACCAAGCCAACCGGTCAACCAAGGAAGAATTTTGGCTGTCGACCTACTGCCGATAATAGAGTGCAAAATCGCCCTAGATGATGCACAGCTGGCTAGCACTACTGCTCAACGGAAGCTGTGGCAGTGTTCCAGGACGTGGTGGGTTTTCGCCTGGCAAGCGTTCTCCCTTGTGTTTTAATAAGGACCTCGCACAGGGAATCGCTTTAAACCCTAAATTTTGCTTACGATATCAACCTTTGACGCAGGATCCAGGCGAAAGCCGACCAGCATCTTCTTCGGAGTGACCTAGCTCCGGTATATCAATAGTCAACACAGCATTGCTGCATTTCCACAACAGTAAATGTAAAGCGCATTCCATCCGACAGCAGCGCAGCTACTCATACAGGCTCGAAACCACTATACTACAACAAGCAACTTTCGAACCTAACTTGGAGGTCCTAGTTCAAATTGAGTGGGGTTGCTCCAAGCAACCGGAAAATGCCGCGAAGACTGGGAACCAGTACGTCGGACGGTTGCGACGCGCTTTTGGACAACTAAACAGCTGCATATTTCGACAATTGTTCGATGTGTATATTTGCCCCTACGTCAAATACGCAATTCAAGCCCGGCATCCATGGCTGAAGCGCAACCTTAATGCGCTGGAGCAACCACAGCATCGGACATCTAAAAACGTAATTGGCATGCGCAATGTTTCATACCGGGAGAGGCTGCAACGTTTGGGAATATTCAGTGGTAGCTACTGCAGAATACGAGGCGACCTGGTTATGGCATACGTGATTCCGTGAGATCTAAATAATGTGTGCCGCCCTTTACTGCCATTCAGCACCAATAAAATGTTGATGGGATACTCAATGAAACTCGCTGTACTATATAGCCGCCTCGAGTGCCGCAGAAAGATCTTCTCTATTCCTATCCGTCACACGCAAAATGCCAGCCTAGATTCATTCGCCCCTGCGCCGTCACTACCGGTATTTACAAGACGGTTGTAGGACATACTCATGGACTTACACTGAGTCACGTAGCGCTACGCGTACATCCGACACCCGGAGTTTGCCATGGAATTATTTCATGGCAACTGCAAGTGCTGGGAATCTAAGCAGACTGCAGGACTACGGCGCAGCAAAGGATAAATCCTTACTTTCAACGTAAAAAATAACCGTGTTATTATTATTATTATACTTATTGTTAATTCGATATGTCCACCTACTATCCAACGGGAATGGTAGATCAAGACCGCTTAATCCGTATAAATTCATTTTTCAAGGTTCTGCGGGGAATCGCAGAATTTTGAAGCAATCTGCTCGACCAATTGCGCAGCTGCCATGGCAGACAGATAGCTTCCTTGCTCGGCAGGGCTGACAGCAGATACGCTTGACGGAGCATCAAAAACAACATAATGTTAATCAACTGTGCATCGATTATCGGCCGTAAATTGGGCGATGAAATCCATCTGACAAAGCGCACGCGGTGAATGTCGAGCCACTTGAGTTTGAAAGACGTACGTTAATGGCTCATGGCCGATGGAGATGCAAACTGATTACCTACGAGGTAGTAGCGGAAGTGCTGGACCTTCGAATAAACAGTCAGCAGTTCTACGCTGAACGTGCTGTGCCTAAGTTCTGCTTGTTGCACGCCCCTCGAAGATAAAACAGTTAGTTTCAAACGTCCATTAGTCATCTGCTGCGGTCGATGCATAGATGGCAACGCTTTGCGGCGCCTTAACGTCAAAGTGGAATAGCATAACGGATGCAACTAAAGCCTTTTTGATGGAAATAATGATGTCCATTGCGGTTGGGTTACGCTCCACGCCAGTGTCCTTGAGACCCCGGAGTAAGTCGATCATTGAGCTCAGTAAATTAGTGCCGTGCAGGATAAATCATGGATAGTAGTTGTTCATGCATTTGAAATGGTGAATAGCAGCTGCAATGGTCGGAAGCGGAAAGTTGGGATAGCTTGTACCCTGTAGACTTAAGGCGGTAGACAATGTTGATCAGTGTGATGACCAAGGATATCTATAGACGGCTGCTGAAAGGTACACTTGTCTGGTATAACGGCGAGTATTTCAGAGAAGATTTTGTGGTGATCTCATTGAACACGCTCGGATGCGTTAGCTAACAATATGTCCTCGATATAAGGTTAGACGAAGTCTAATCCACATGTGCCAGGACCCAGGAAGCGCTGCAATGCTTGCGCTGCGCTGCGTAAACCATATGGCATGCGAAGGAAATTGAATATACCAAAAGTAGTAATGACGGCGGTTTTAGCTATGGCTTTGCCGGCGACCAGGGTCTGGTGGTAAGCGCGTACCAGCACAACTTTTGCGAACACTGGGGTGGCTTGCAAGTCAGCCGTTATATCCTGTATGTGTATGGGTACCGGTCAAGAAAGGTTGACTTGTTCAGTGCGTGGTATTTCCCACATTAGCGCTAGTCTCTTGACATTTTAGGTACTAAGTGAAGCAGTGACGCTCACGGCACTTCGAAGGTCTAATTATACTTAGTTTGAGCATGTGCTTGCATTCGGCTTCAGCGGTGCGAAATTTGTCGGGTGTAAAACGTCTGCCTTTCGCGGAACGTAGTAGTCCTTTCGTAATTGTGGGAGGTTTTATGGCATCGGTTGTAGAAGACATCAGATTAAGTATACAAAATTCCTGGGAAGCTATCGAGGAGCATTTGTCCGTTGGGCGAGGTCATCTTATTTGCGTACACGGGGCTGATGGACCCAGTATCAGCCATATTCCGATGACAGCGGGGCTCGTTACAAAGCAAACAAGAGGGTTTTGCTTTGGGTCCGCAAGCAAGTCGTAGGGTTGCAAATAATCGAAGACAACGAGGAATATCCAGTTAAACGATCATCGTGGCTCAAGATTGAGCGTGCGCTGTCCTTCACCATACACGCCCATGATGGTTCCGTTGGCGGCGTGCGATGAGCATTTCACCTTCTCAAAAAAGTCAGTGGGACCACGTCTAATTCAGATGTAGCCTAGTCCCGTAGTCCCTCCGGTAACGAAGAAAAGGCGAATGCGACAGCCAGTGACGTCTGTTGCCCCTACGTTCTGGTCTGTCCATTTCCTGTGCCTGGCGCATAAAAGAACAAGGGAAACGGCAAGCCTTGGCATGCGGACATATTCGCCTGTGGCACCAGCAATAGAATGGGCTGGGCGAGGACTTCGAAGGAAAACTGTGAACGAGCTTGGCTTCTATGACGAGATCGGCGACTAGATCGGGAAACAGAAGTGTTTTCGAGTGGTTTGTTAAGCTTGGCCACCAGTGCCCTGATTGCCGTTAACTCGGCATTAGAGTTTGAGTGGACAAGAAAAACGAGCGTAAAGCTCCCAGGTGCGATCGGCTGTGTCAGCCAATTTAGACAGCGGAGCAACACCAATAACATAAAACACGTGACACATCTTACGAGGTAGTTGTTGCACCTACAACTCCCGAAAAGGAGCCTTGTCTACAGCGGTGAGTTCTGAGAGGCGTTACATTTTTCCTACTAATGGAGGTGATGTTGTTAGCTGAGTCACATTTCGCTTAAAATTTTTATGACTCCTTTTCGGTCAGACAAGCCTGTTCGTATCCGAACTGCAACAGTAATCCTTACAGAATTTTTGCTGGTCGACTGGCAGATCTAGAATGGCATCGAACTCTTCGATAAGAGGCGGAGGGAGTGCGGTTACAACCTGCTTGAGGTTAATTTTACTCGACTTAATACTAAGTAAAGGTAAATGCGATTCTAGCTGCGCGAACCAGGCCGTAATATTGGCCTTTTGCATAGGAGGCGTATGGAGACAAATGCTACTAAGCATTGCGCTAGCATCTGGATTTATACCTTCCTTAATAAAACCAGAGAGGTAGCATAATGGAAACTTGAACTTACAGGTGCAGCACATTAGAGAATAAGCCGAAACATGCAGCCGAATATGAAAAAAGAAATAGTGAACGACTCACCATTTATAAGTGGGTTATCTATGGTTGCGCGACGTAGTTGCGCTATATAGCATAAAACTGCTTTGAACGGCTAAACAAATGCTTGCGGCAGTACCCACAGTAATTAGCTAAAAGTTAATTGGCTGGTTGCTAATTCCTGAGGGTAAAATTACGGCACCGAGGTATATCTAGCAAGGGAGTTTGTGGAAGGGTTTGAGTGCTATGGACGCCAAATAATGCTTTTGAACTTCGCGGCTAATGTACGGCTCTGCTCGGTTTTTTCCAAACCAAACGAGCAGACTTCGAACAAGCAAACCACCTACTTTCCTAATACATAAGAAACCTATAATTTCACAATATTGTAGATCGCCTTACACAAAAAGCGGGTGGGTTTTCCAGGTCACTGCTAAGTCATAATAGACATTTCTAGCCGGATGTCAAAATAAATACTCCGCAGGCGGCTGGGTAAAGTTAGCACAACCACCTAGTAAGCGATAGAGGTTAAGCTGAAACTCTGGGTTTCTCTAGCTTGCAAGCAGATAGCGAAACTATTAGCTAGTTCAGGTGAAAGCATAAGCACGAACACTGGAAAGTGAAAGGGCAAACAATGACGTGCCAGCGTTCATATTTGATGCCATCTTAACTCCAGCTAGTTTAGTAGCTTCAATTGTCTGATAACGAAATACGCAAGTAGGTCGTTCGTACTGAGCGTTATGCGAAAGCTTGCGGTTTAAAAATATGGAAACCGAAAGCAGCGATTAAAGTTACTACCTCACGAAATTAGTTTGACCGCTTTAATTACTGTTCGCTTGCAGGGGTCGCTGGATTCATTCGCTTCTACATTCGATTCGCTCTATTTGAGAGTTGTTTAGGTACACGCCTTCCCAAATTGTGGCGCGGTGTGATGCATTGATAACTGCTTCATGCTGATCTAGTTGTTCCTCCTTAGATCCCCGCTGCACTAGCATCACGAGTTTGCGTCGCAGCAGCCGTACTCATCGTTTTCTACCCGGCACGTTGGTTTCCGCCACCGGAAAGATTTACACAAAAATACAGTAAATCTGTTACACCCAGAACACAAAAGATAAGTTTGATGAAAGCACAGCGGTTAAAATAACGTCGGATGTAAATTTACACGAAATACTTAGTTGTACATCCTTACAAACCATCATCTATAAAAACTTACTTTAGTTCCTTTTAATGTTAATGCTATAGCTAGGAGTAATGTAGTCCAACAATTAGCCAGTTACGAAGTAAAACCTTTCTGGCATAACTAGTTACTGACAGCGCTTTTTCAAAGTTAAGCCGCGAATACACCAGGTGAGTTTAACTGCGCAACGGCGGATTCATATGAATTCCAGTTGCGTCCCTTTCCTCAGTACTGCGGCAAGCTGAACCTATAAAAGTTATTTTGCAATAGCAAAGTTGTTGATCTCTTTCGAATATATCAGGCCTTTGTTGTTAATAACTTAGAGAATGTGTGAATAGAAATACTGTGTCAATATAATTATTTACACTAAATCAGAGCATTTATTCGCGCGCGTTTAAATCTATGTATAATCCTCTTCCAGATTTTGAATTAAGCGGAAGCACTAGACTGGAATTTCGCGTCTGTAAGACTTCATCTAATACGCATGTAAAACGATGGTACAAATGCAATTAAGAAGCAGTACTGATATAAACAAAACAAGCTTTATAAAGGTTGGTGAGGATTATTTTGTTATAGGAATTGGCTTTAGTTAGTAGCAAAGAAGCTGCAAGACAACCGAAATAGTGTGAAAAGAAATTCTTAGGCACCCGTGAAAGAAATCTATTTATAAAGCACACGAGACCATAGGTGAAAAATTGCTTCCCATGATTCTCTTCAGACCATTACAATCATATGTAGAGGTACAATAAGGAACTGTAATCGACTCATTTGCTCCAATTACATAGTTAATTAATGGTTCAGTGAGGGAGGCTAAAAGTTGACCCTTGGCCTGTCAGGTCGATCACATGGTACCGAGCTGGATCTGTGGCAATCGACCTCAGCATCATTCGTTCTAGCTGGCCAGGGAAGCTATGAGGCATGGAGCAACTTCTTCTGCGAGCATAAAGAAGGTTGAAATAACCAGATGGGAATCGAATCAGCTGTCGCGAGCGCACGGAGGCGTAAACCACAGCATCAATCAAGGGGTTTACGCTGACGTTGCTACATCATACGCTGCGGTTGCTACACCATCGGACGGGCCAAAGACAGTCCCATCACCAGTGGCGAAGCCACCTGCTCCAAGTAGCGATTCAAAGACCCGTGGGGTTAATATACCCCGTCATGGCGATTCTTTTACGGATAGTAGCGTTATATTCCGTAACGCGGCTGAATCTACTGCTGTTCTTCCTGCTGATCGCATGTTGGACGACCTACAATGAAAATGTGCGTTACATAGCTTCTTCCGCCTGGTTTTCCAGTCCTTACTGTCAGAAAGCCGATTACACTGGGGAACGTCCCAGTTAATGTGCCAAACCCTCGACCGCGGCCACTTCGTGTGGTATTCTCTACCCTGGTGAAACGCAGCGCTCTCATGCTGTTTGAGTTTAAGCTTATAGGTACAAGTATTAGCGTTCAGCCGGAACTTCCGCTGGCCGATAAGCTGAAGCTAAGGGAGGCCATCAAGGACCTAAAAGCAGGCGATCGGCCGGTGAACAAAGTCTCCGGTTAGTGGGTTTTCGGGTCGTCAGCCGGCGGTCATTTTCCGCCTTACCACTGCCAATTTTGGTAGCGCACGACCCAGGTCTGGATCTAACGAATACCTTCAGATAGTGTTAAGTAATGTGCGCAGCCTAAGGAATAAGGTGTACGAATTAGGCCTGCTTGTAGATGGGTCTCATCCCGAGATACTCGCATTCACGGAAACGTGGCTGTCTCAGGACATCACGGATCGTGAAGTACATCTATCTGGCTACGCACTATTTAGATGCGATCGCTCCGCTGGCCGACAGGGAGGGGGCGTCGCTCTTTATGTGAGCTGTAAACTTGACGTTTTGAAGACTTGCTTATTTCAGTCAGCAGACAAAACCGTCGAAGCTCTATCGGCTGTTATTGGCACATCCTCGGCTCAGGATACAGTTGTACTTGTTTATAGAAGCCCTGGGAGCGTATCCAAAGAGGTACTTGAATTCATTCGCTCCCAGGCTGCAAACAATTGTTTGGTGATGGGCGACTTCAACCTCCCAGAGATTTGCTGGGCAGATCTTTCTTGCGACTTAGCGTCAAGCACATTCGGCGCTGATCTGCTTGAACTTACGCTCCAAGCATCTTTGCAGCAGTTCATTAACCTTCCCACTAGGTACCTAGACGCCTACGTACCGTCTATCTTAGACCCTGTATTTGCTAAGTCACTCGATTTTGTTGGTGACATTACTTAGGGACCTCCACTGGGTTCCAGTGATCATGTTTGTTTGCTCTTCTGTTGTACCCTGTCTAGACGCTACCAGGGTACTGTTGAGTCTCGCCCGAACATATGACACAGACTATCAAACAATGAGAGCCAAGGCTTCGGGTTCCCATTGTGAGATCTCAAACAACGATACTGTCCAGGTTGCCTAGAATAACTTTAAGTCCTACCTTACAGTGGTCTCTGCTCCCTTCATCCCAGTCACAAGGAGAATGAAGGCACGAGCACAGCCGCCATGGATAGATCCCACTAGCAGGCATCTGCTCACAAGGAGTTCTAGACGTTGGCGGGATTAGCGAGATGCTCCGTCCACCTATAATTACGACGGGTACCGTAAGGCTAGAAATAGGTGTAAGCAACACCTATGGAATGCTCGGCTCAATTTCGAGAAAGGGTTAGCGGACGAAGCTTCAGAGAATCCAAAAGGATTCGTCGATTATGTCAACAGGCGCTGCGGTTCGAACATGTCTATTCCAGTATTGATGCGTGGTGATGGTACTCATGCGCATAAGGACTATGACAGGGCCTGCGTACTTAGTGGGTAATATGCAGCAGCGTTTGTAAGGAAACTTCTTTGACAGGCGTTGAGCTGGTATGCAGGATCCCAGAGAGTTCAGGACTCTCTGAATTTATGGTAGCGGAGACGGAAGTTCGTAGACTGTTACAAGGGCTGAACCCTTCTAAGGCCTCTGGGCCTGGTTTAATTTCACCAAAAACTGTTGCATGAGTTGGCTGCGGAACTAAGTGGACCGCTCGCTATGGTGTTTCAGAAATCGCTTCACAGCTGTGCATTGCCTTCCGAGTGGAAGGAAGCTGTCATCTGTCCCATCTTCAAAAATGGGGACAGGGGTCTGCCTGCAAATTACAGGCTAGTTAGCCTCACGAGTGTAGTAGTCAAACTCCTCGAGAAACTGGTGAGGGATTCATTGAAGAGTCATCTGAGTAGATTTAATCTACTTAGCAATGTGCAACACGGATTCCGGAAGGGATTTTCGTGTCTGACCAATCTAGTGGTGGCTGGCGAAACTTGGGTGGATTCAATGGATAACGGCCACGCACTAAACGAACTTTTCGTCGACTTCTCGAAGACATTTGTCAAGGTTCCACATTTAAGGCCCGCGCAAAAGCTGACCTCCTACGGGGTATCTGGCCGCGCCCTTCATTAGGTGACTGTCTTCTTGGAAGGTAGAGAACAGTTTGTAGGGTAGGCCGGGGCCTATTGTTTTAGCAGACTGTCCTTAGTAGCGTGCCGCAGAGCTCAGTTCTTGGACCACTGCTATTCTCTCTCCATGTGAATGACCTACCCGCGGAGCTTGAGGTACCATCGCTGCTATTTGCTGATGACCTGAAGCTTAATTCACGCACTTAGTAAATCATTTACTTTTTCGTCCATACTTTAAAATGGTTCGTAAAAACGTATACAAAAAGTGTTTATTATAACATTCATCTATTTTTTCTAACCCCATGCTCTTATCATTTCAAAGAAAGCAATATTTTACAATGATGTACTGAACATCATTGAACATTGTGGAACAATTTTAGGGCTTTTTTAGCTGCTATGTTAACTTTGAACTGCAGAATATCCAAGGAATATGTTTGTAACTTCATTTCTGTGAGTTGTTGTACTGTGAGTGCTACGTGGTAACTCGATTTTTTGCCGTGCCATACTGATCGAATTTTTAGT
>OX104071.1:19910168-20027411 GCA_944474145.2 Dicrocoelium dendriticum
TCACGCACGTGAGCGGACCACTCAGCTCAGTGGCCAGTTCATGCAACAGCTTCGGATGAATTGAATCAGGACCGGAAGCTTTAGAGGGATTAATGCCTTGCAGTAGCTCGAAGACCTGAGTCTCCGTTATGCTAAATTCAGCTAAGCAAGAATCCTCTGGAACTCTTGAAACCAATTCAACCTGTGGTAAAGAGGTCTCCCGAGCAAAGACCCCAGTATACTGATCACTCAGTATACAAGCCTTGTCATAGTCAGTTTGCGCACGGGTCCCGTCTGCTCGCAATAAAGCTGGTATAGACAGTTTTGCCCCGCTGCGTCTTTTAACGTAAGCAAAAACTTCTTGGGATTAGCTGCGGCCGAGTCCGCTAAACCCTGCTCGTATTGGAGACGAGCAGTTCTGAGATGTTGCTTACATTTATTTCTATTCTCTCGATAACTATCATAGGTACTGGCTGATGGAGCTGCTTGGTAGGTTCGCCAGCATCTAGACCGTTTCTTGAGTAGGAACTTGCCTGTGGTATCTATCCATGGAGGCTGTGCCCTTAACCCTCTTTTCCTCATGAGTGGAATATAGGGAGTGGAAACCTCCGTAAGGTATGCCTTAAATTTATCCCAGGCTAACTGGACAGAGTCAGCCATCGAGATCTCACAGTTCAGAACTGAAGCCTTAGTTCGCATTGCACTAAAGTCCGCCCGCCAAATATTCGGAAGTAATTCAACAGCGGTCTCTTGGTGCCTTGAAAGAGCACATCGAAAGGATATGCATGCGTGATCGCTAGACCCTAGAGGTGCACCGCATGAAACGTCAGTCACGAAGTCCAGGGACTTAGCGAAAACCAAATCCAAAGTAGATGGTATTTGGTTGTCCATATACCTAGTGGGAAAGTCAACGAACTGGTGCAAAGGCACTTGGAGAGTCAGTTCAAGGAAGTCTGCACCGAATGTTCCTAATGCCGAATTGCAAGAAAGATCGGCCCAACAGACTTCCGGGAGGTTGAAATCCCCTAGAACTAAACACTTATTCGCAGACTGAGTGCGAATAAAGTCAAGTATCCCCCTGGAGGAACTTCCAGGACTTCTGTATATCACTATAACTGTAAACTGGGTAGAGGAAGTGCACAAAACAGCCGATAGGGCTTCAACAGTCTGATCCGACGACTGGAATGTGCAAGTCCTCAACACATCTAAGTTACAGCTCACATACAGTACAACGCCTCCGCCTTGGCGACCAACGGAGCGATCAGTTCTAAGCAGCGCGTAGCCAGGTAAATATACCTCACCGTCCGTGATATCCGGAGACAACCACGTCTCAGTGAAAGCAAGTATGTCGGGACGAGATTTGTCTACAAGTAGACCCAACTCGTGCACCTTGTTCCTTAGGCTACGCACGTTGCTAAGTACTACCTCAAGGAAGTCGGCACGACCATCCCTGGGTCGTGCGCCATCAGGATTGGTTCTGATAGGGCGGAAAGTAACTTCCGGCTGACCACCTGAAAACCCACCAGACGGAGGCCTTGCTCACCAGCCGCCCGTCTAGTTTTGAGGTCTTTGATAGCCTCCTTTAACTTCAACCTATCTGCCAGTGGTAGGTCCGGCTGAACGCTGACACCACTACCCTTAAGTTTGAATGCAAATCGCAGTAACGATTTGCGTTCCTCCGGGGTAGAAAGGACTACGCGAAGTAGTCGGGGTCGTGGATTTGGCGCAGCGACAGGAACGTTCCCCAATCTGGTCAGCTTTCTGACAGTGACACCAGGGAAACCAGGTGGAAGCAGCTTGCTGACACACAGTTTCAGCCACTTGATGTCATCCAAGATGCGTTCCCTTGGGAGAACGGCCTCAGATTCAGTAACGTTACGGAATATAACGCTACTATCAGTGAAAGAGTCGGCACGACGGGGAGTGTTTACCCCACGTTGCCTTGGAGTCGGACACCTGTACCAGCCTGTTTTCACCACTGGCCGGTAGGGAACTTCACTGGCTTCCGCAAACGACGCCGAAGCAACCGGTTAGCGTTAGGTTTTCCGCTCCATTGCCTGCTACTTACTGGTTCCTGGGTCTTCAAGCCCCTGCGGTTTTAGGAGCAGACCTTGTCCGCTTCTTCTTTTGGCTCACTACAGCAGGTGCCGTTGACTTTGTATCGCATTGAGCAGTTGCCAGCATTTCGTCAGAACAGGCCCTGTTCACTGGCGGCCGAGACAGTCAGGCGTCTGTGGAAAGTTCCGTGTGCAATCGTCAGACCGAGTTTATGCCTGTCCAAGACAGCAAACTCTTTTCGATTGCCGCGGCAACTATGTCCTGGGGTTTAGCAAGAGGCTTTTGGTATTTCCCGCACCCTATTATTCTTCACTTGGATCGGATCATGAGGACCGCCAGCAATGCTACCGTGGATTGGTACCGTAGGATAGTGCTACTTTAATGACCGATAGACAGACTTCAGTGGATGGAACGTCAGCAATGTAGCCGGCTATTGCTGTGTCTTCAAACGAAATATTTAGGGATTTTAAAATCAAATCCATTTTCGTATCGAGCGAAGCAATAGAGGCGAGTTTAGCTACCGCCAACTCAACATCTGCCAACCTTGAAGCCAACTCTGAAAGATTAGCACCGGTGACAGCCAGGCGCGTCGATCTTTTAGCGCGGCATTCAGCACAGCTGAAAAGAAAGTGGACGCTTGATGATGGCATTTTGTACTGTGATGATAGCAGTTTGTACTGATGATATCATTTTGTTGTTATGCAATACCCGGTATGGATGGTTCTCTTCTTTCTTCCTCAATTCAGTCGTGATGTAGTGTGTTTTGGCCATATTGAAAAGGTTGTGAATGCAGCTTTTCCTGTGGTTCATTGGATGGTTGCTGGGATAGTTTAATATTTGGTTTGTGCGTTTCTCCTTTTGCCATACACATTTCGGAAGTGTTCCATCTGTGTTTCTTTGCACCAGTACGTCTAAGCTTGGTAACGGACGGTGTCACTTCGGGTGGTGACGAAGCCTTTGAAGTCAAACTGCCGAGCTCAACGAACACCCAGACCACCAACTAAAAACATGAGCTACCAACATTTGCTTCTATATCGTGGTAATAGGTTTCCGTACCCTCTGTCTGCCTACTTTATTGAGCGAAAAGCTAATGCAGTTGGTTGTCTGCTGCTCACGGCAAACTGCGCAAGTCGATAGTTATGTGCAAGGGGACCGCGTGGGTTTAGCTTCGTTGTTTACGGTGCGTGTAAGGTAGATTTGTAGACATGCATGCAACACGGGGCGGTGGGCTTTCCTTAGTAGGGCGTAGAATAATAGATCCTGTCGGCTGATTGCATGGTAGCCGCGTTGCACTACACGGTTATCGGCTGTGAACTAGACATAGGACGCACGTTAAGGCACTACCTTTCTCTTGTCGCGCTACGCGAGCCTAAAAGCAGCTTAGACCACGCATCACCCACACCAGATATCACTCGACTCAATAAGTGGCTAGCGTACATTGCCTTTGAAAAATCGGGCAGCTGCGTTAGCCGTCTGCTCGCCGAAACGTTGCGACATTTTAGGTACGCAAAACTTGGGAGTATTTGCGGTTGAGTCAGTTTTACCCTTATTGTACTGCAGTTAAGCATTGCTGAGGTACGTCTATTTAGTTCCAAACCTGGAGAATTATTGTATGAGCTGGATACTGGGGCTGCTTGCTGCGAAATCTCTCCAGGGTGGCTGCGTCCGTTGCCTTGTTACCTCACGTGTGGAATGTAGGACGCAGGAACCTCTGCAATTTGTCATAAAGTTATCGCACGTTAACTGGACAGTCGGCCACTGAGCTCTCAAAGGTTAGAACTGAAGCCTTAGCTTTCAGAAAGGATAGCCCACCCGCTCTTGTTAGGGACTAGACCAATGATATTTTGCTTGTTCCCTTAACGTGCACAGTGAAAGGATATGCAAGCATGAACGCGCGAACATGGGGGTGTACTTCACAAACAGTTAACCATGAAGTTGTTGGACTTAGTGAAAACCTGTTCTAAAATAGATGACAAGGGTTGTCCATATACCTACAGAAGCATTCAAATAACTGTTTTACTGGCACTTGGTGGGGCCGCCCAACCATTTCGGCATCCAACATTTCTGACGCCAAATTGAAAACGCTTTTAACTAGGCACCTATCCGCAGACCGAATGCAAAAAAACTTAGTAATCGCCCTGAGAGTAGTTACAAGAATTCCGCACACCACCAAAACTATGGACCGGATACAGGAAGTGCATACAACAGCTGATAGAATTTTGGCGGTTTGATGCAATGACTGAGAAGAGCAGCTTCTCAAACCTATCGAATTTACAGCTCTCCTAAAGTGCAGCATTTACACCTTGAAGGCCGACAAGGCTTTCCGTGTATAGCAGCGCCTAGCCAGGCAAGCACACGTTGCTATCCATGATATCTAGGGGCAACCAAGTTTCGAAGAAATAAAGTGTGTCGGGTCGAGATTTGTCTACATGTAGACGGACCGCGTGCACCTTGTTCGTTTGGCTATGCAAGTGGTTAAATATTACCCTTAAGGACTCAAAACAACCAGGCCTGTGTTTTGTATTACCAGTATTGTTTCTAGTAAGTTGCAAGTTGCTCATCAACTGACCACTCAAGAACTTACAAACCGAAGTGGGTGCTCAACAGCAGCGCGCCTAGCTTTGAGCTATTTGAACCTGTCCCTCATTTGAAGCTTTTCCTTCAGTGAAAAATCTGGATGGACACTGAATCCACTACACTTGAGCTGGATGGCAATGCACATAACCCCCGCTGCGCCTTGAGATTAGATAGTAATACACATGGGCTGTCTGGGATTTGGTGTATTGATAGTCACGTTACATAATCTGGTTAATTGGCAAACAGTAATCCCATAAAGACCCGTGGACGCATCATCTAGGGTGCAAGGTCTGGCCCGGATAGGAAAGAGAAAGAAACCAATTGAAGGAAAGTCAAGAGCAGAGCGTGACGCAAGCTACCGCATAACGCGACTGGAATAAACTATCTTCTGAGTTAATAGAATGTAAGAACGTAGCAGCATTTAAAAGAGGCCTAAGTAAGTTTACTGTTCATTTGAGTTCATTGGAGTGGTAGAGAGCAGCAAGGATTTCTTGTGTCAGCTAAATCACTTCCACTTCAGAGCACAAGTAACGATGATCCTTGCGGTAGTTTGTTCTAGAGGGACCAACACGAGCGCACTGGAAATGAAAGAGCATTGCTCACTAAGCAGCTTGGAGTCCAACCGCCGTTTGAAACTTTCATCAATTTATGCACTGACGCCTGGTTCGGGTAAATTGTTCCCCATGTGTGGACCTAGACACGTCGGAAAGAATTCGAAGCCTTCTCAGCTTAAACCTTCGCCAGAGAGTCCGCGTGTTGGGCTATTGACTTCGGACTGAAAGAACTTCTTCAGTTTACTCCATAGCATCCTTTGCTGAATGCGACCATTGTAAAGCAGAGCAGCACAAGTAAATGAAGCCCAAGCCAACACGTTCGTTGTTATAAGACATTAGATGAAGAACATTTTCCGGATCGCTGAGATCCAGTTTGCCCCTTGCCGTGTGGCACCCAATGAAAACACGTTTGTTCTTGACAAGTGCGCAGACCTCAGGTAAATTGTAGTTGAGGATAGGGCGCAAGTAGTAAGGAAAAAATTTCCGCAGACTTTAGGAGTCATTAGTGAAAAATAACTTACGGTACAGAACATGCTGTTAGCTGCCGTCATCATTTCGGTTTGTAGCACGCCCCGCCTGCAAGAACTGCGCCGAACAACCGAAGTCGTCTTCCACCATTCCCCAATGGTCGCGCTTCCGTAGGACATTCTTCAACGGTCGGTCAACAACCTTATATGCAGTAGCCAGCTTTGGAGGACACGTAAAGTTCTGCATTTGTCAGCGTTAACCGGAGGTAGAGTTTCATTAAGCCATTCAGAAGTTTGGTCCAACTTTCGGTGCAGGATAGCATGTGATTCCTGACGGCTTAGCGCCAGCCGTGCCTTAATATACCGGGCAGAAAGCAGGAAATGCTACTTCTTGACAAGCGTGAGGTCGTCGACGTTAGAGCTGTCATAATGTCCTGTAGCCATTCAAAAGAAGCTTTCGTTGCGGGCCACCTGCATTGCGGCTGTCATTTCCCCTTACCTTTGACTTCATATTTCGACTTTAGTATCGTAGAGCGTCCATCCTTCCTACGCAGTTGCAAGCCATTCAAACGTTCGTCTCACTTACGGCCTTCTATCAACGGTGACAATGCGATCCAGCTCGCCACAAGGTATAAGGCCGACACACCATACATCAGCTCTGGTTCTTAGTAGGTGGCTGTCCAACCGCTCCCAACCTTTCTCATTGAATATTTAGCCCCCGTCGTCTAGTACGACCCAAGCACGGAAGCCATCAGGATCCTCAACCGGATGCAGGATACCTATTTTAAACGATTGTTACCAAGGATTTGAAACACGGTTGCAAGGCTGACAGCGCGAACATAATATAGTGGCTGCGCGCCGTAGACTTCCGTATCCAGGACGTATGTAGATCATGTTGGACAGAGAAACTGAACAGAAAAAGAGAAAATTTGAAGGCAACGGTACAACCAACTAGTCAGCGTGGGAGCTGGAAGAAGCGTGTGTCTGCGGTAAAAGCTCGTGGCCTTTTGGACCGTAAGGACACAGCTGCTTACAGAGATCCATGCGTGAAGTGAATCGATGGTTGGCGTCAAACCACGTAGGACGGATGGCTGCTCTACGATACTGAAGAAGAAATGTGTAAAAGAAGAGGAAATGAGGTTCGCTATCTAAGCTACTTTCGAAGACATTTTATCCGTAGACTTCCTACTGCGACCTACTGATGCATTACAATGTCAGTCATTGAAATGAACAATTTGACCAATGGCGCATGAAGCCTGGCAGCGTGTCCACCTTGGCTAAAGTTGACCATTCCTGCAAAATATTATGCGCTTGTAATACCCGGTTCGTATTCGTAGTGGTCTGCAGTAATCAGGACGGATAAAACAAATGCCAATTTTACACTTCACGCCTAAGAAAAGCCTAATAGTGATGGTTTCACCTTAGCTATCGGAGCGACAATGGTCTAGATTTCACTGCATACTGTGTTAGCAAGTGATTACAGCGCCTTGTTTGTCGTTAGCTGTTCATTCAGCCGACCTACTTGCTCTAATAACGTGGCTAAATACCCTTTCGGTACTTTAAAACGTGCACTTACTTCATGTGCTCCAACGTCATTTGATGCATTCCATCGCCTCGTTGATAACGCCTTGGTTACTTAGGGCAAGCATGTTCACCCCATCATCGAGGTACGCCAAACAAAACGTGTAAATTTCGACCACTTTCTTCTAAATTGTGCAGGTACAGCACTGCCAATGACAGTGGAAATTATTTCCGACCCGGCTTTGGTGTGTCGCATGTGCTCTCGTGGTAATTGTAGTGCGGATAACGGACCCTTGTGTTGCGCCCGTGCACAATCGTCATATAGAGCAGGCACACATTTCCTGTCTGAAGAGCAGGCGCAAGTGCGCCCGACTTGGAACTAAATTCAGATGGTGGTGAGTTATCGATATTATTTGTGGTTGACACTGAACTTGGCTCCATAACATTAAAAGCTTCTGGATTTTGTAACTTCCTTTGCAGGGTAGACAAGATCCCGTGTGCTGAATTTTATGTGTTCTTCAGGTCTATGTGAGCATGAGAGAAGCACTAACATAGTGGTGTGTTATTCCGTCATTCTACGCGTGTCCTATGGCGGAAGCACGGTCCGAGCCCATGTATGGAATCTATCGGTCAAATGTAGAACATTTGATACGGAACAGTGGTAAAGATTTTACATACCCGCTTTTGTCTTGTGCTCTTACTAAATAAATAAATAAATAAATATTTTATTCTCGACAAAGCGAGACACGCCTTTTTCGCATGATCAGCATATTGCATTATTGTACATGATAGAGGAATAAGCAGCACCAACAGTGGGAGTAGTACAGTTGGAGACAGTAGTGTGGGCCCATAGAGCCCAAAGGTTGTATGTAGTCTATGTACACAGAATGCGAGAGGTAAAAATAGTAATCAGATCACTTATATGGTATGTTGATGAGGAACTAGTCCGATGAGGTCCCGTAAGCAATGTAGGTCAGTGAGTGAAGTATGAGGAAACGGGTGAAAAATACTTAAGAATAGTGGTATGTCACTAATCAGATACGTAGGCGTGTTCGTGCGAGAGCCGATATATGCACAGAACTTGTAAATGTGGTGTCGGTCAACTTGCCAATGTGTTAGAGGCGGTGACTTTATTGAGTGGCGAGTCACATCCGCCACGTCGCAGTGTTGTTAAACAGACATTTGTGGCTTTTTGTAGGGAAAACGCTTGCCAGACGGAGACCCACCACGTCCTGGAACACTGCCGGCTGTTGATATAACATTGGCAAGATTGTATCTGACCGATTACCCTCGCGGATATTCGCAGTCACCTAACGCCAATTTGTTTCCTATGGCTGTGTAGTCGCCTTCGGAGTCCAGTACAAGTGGTTGGAGCTGTTGAAGTCGGACGACTCAGGTGACTTGTATTGAATTGATCAGTTTCCTAGTTTCTTTAGTGTGTCATGATTATGAAGTGCGGGTTTTTTCTTTGTTCTTTATTGAATCCGTGCCCATGGGAGCGTCGCAGGTATGTCTTCAGCGGTGTTCGGTGCAGGTACTGTTATCCTGTAGAACAAGGGTGAGAAGAAAAACGGACCGAGCAAACTGCCAACAAAATTGAACAGGACTATGTTATTGTATAAATACAAAATTTATGGTAAAGATGTGCTGGCTGAAATCAATGGATTGACCGATGAGCTAAGCCTAGTGGTACCTATGCCGCCAATGAATAGTTGCGATATGAACGAAGAGAGACGCCAAACAAGAGAGGAAGACGTTAATGTGAGCTGAGATGCGTGATAGTGGAGCCGAGAGCCAAACTCAATCAGAGACCGGAAATTCGGATTTCGGTAGGAGTTACGAAGCATAGAGCTAATGATGCAGACAAAGAAGAGTATCATAAGGTTGTAACTTATACCAATGAGAACTTGAGTCGATGGCAGCTGGTGCTCAAAATAAGAGAGGCCTTGGCTTGAGACCTATAGGCATTTGGAGCCTCAGAGGACTGACCTGGCCAAAATGCTTTGGAATGAGACGCACAGAAGGAAAGGTAACCAAAAGAGACCTGGGATGTTGCGCTGACGCTAGTGATAACTATACCGCCATTGAACTGTTGCCATATAGACCAAAAGAGAGGCAAAACAAGAGAGGGGGACGTAATTGTGTGCTGAGAAGCATGAGAATGGAGCCGAGAGGCAAACCTCAACCAGGGACCTGAGATTGCAATTTCCGTAGAACGACCAAGCATGCAGATAATGTATCAAACGGAGGCGAGCACACAAGGCAGAAATTTATACCAATGAGAACTTAATCGTTGGCAGCCGATCCTCAAAAGAAGAGAGGCCTTGGTTTGATGCCTATGGGCATTTGGGGACTGAGAGGCCGGACTAGTCGAAGAGGTTTAAAACTGAGTACCACAGTAGCAAATGGAATCAAAGGAAGCCTAGGATGTTGCGCTGACGCTAGTGATACCTATACCGCCAATGAACCGATGCGATATGGACCAGAGAAGAGGCCAAACAAGAGAGGGGGACGTAATTGTGAGCTCAGAAGCATGAGAGTGGAGCAGAGAGGCAAAACTCAGCCAGGGATCTGAAATTTCAATTTCGGTAGAAGGACAAAACATGCAGGTAATGTACCAGACGGAGGAGAGTACATGAGGCAGTTTAGTATACAAATGAGAACATTTGCCGACGGCAGCCGATGCTCGAATGTGAGAGGTCTTGTTTTGAGACCGATGGGTATTAGGAGCCTGAGAGGCCGGACAAGTCCAGTAGGTTTAATAATGAGTGTCACCGTAGCAAAGGGAATCAAACTGGTGCTAATAATTTGCGTTGAAGTTAGAGGCACCTATACCGCCATTAAACCAATGCGATATAAAACAAAAGCGAGGCCAAACAAGAGAGGGGAATGTAATTGTAAGCCAAGATGCATGATAGTGGAGCCGAGAGGCAAAAGTCAATCAGAGACATGAAAGTGCAATTTGCAGGGGTCCAAGCATATTATAATGTGTCAGACGGAGGCGAGTACATGAGGCTGTTTCTTATGCCAATGAGAACTTTAATCGATGTTGAAAGGAAGAAAAGCGTTGGTTTGAGACCCATAGGCATTTGGAGCCTAAGAGGCCGGACTAGTCCAAAAGGTTTAGGAGAACCACAGTGGCAAGGATATGTAGTGACCCCTGGGGTTAGGCATACAGATAGTGGATCAGACGGAGAGGAGAATCATGAGGCCTCACTTATACCATGGGGAACCTTAATCGATGGCAGCCGATCCTCAGAGGAAAAGAGGCCATGGCTTGAGACCTATAGGCATTTGGAGCCTGAGAGGCCGGAGTAGTCCAATGGGTTTAACGATGAGTGCCATAGTAGAAAAAGAATCACACGGGTGCTAATAAGTTGCGATGACGTTAGAGGCACCTATACCGCCATTTGAACCAATGCGATATGGACAAAGAGAGAGGCCAAACAAGAGAGGAAAGTCTTCGCGTCTTCGCATCCTCCTTCCAAGTAATATCTTTGGGTAACCCGGAAGACTCCATATGGATTCAAGCAGATGGCGAGCACCTAAATCTCCTCATTGGTTGCATCTATATTCGACCACATATCTCAACAGCTGAAATCAAAAAATTGGTCGAGCTCTTCACCGAAGTTTCGCTGTTACCTGCATGCCTTAAGATAATCGGCGGTGACTTTAATATGCCGCACATTGAGTGGTCTACCCAGTCCGCACCTCCCAAATATAGAGCGTTTGTCGACCTTATCTTCGCGTACGACTGGACCCAACATGTTAACGTACCTACCAGGAAGTCTAATATCCTTGACTTAATATTCACGACAGGCATCAACCAAGCACAGGTTTGTGTGCTTGACAACCTTCTTGGTAGTGATCATAAGGCAGTGAAGTTAACATTCAGACTGCCCACTACTAAGCAGTACAACCTCTCCCCCAGCGAATCCTTCCGTCCTCTACAACGCGTCGATTGGGAAAGCTTCTCCACTCTTCTACGATCTCTTAACTGGGATGCATTCTTTCTGGCAACAGACACAGATATGGCGACCCAAGAGATATACAACCACATTATGTTCTGTCTTGACGTGGTCGCTCCTAAGCAGAACATGAGGAAACCTACGAAACCGAAGGGTGTAGCGGATACACATAGAGTCCTCAATAAACTGAGAAAAATGCGCTCCAACTACAACAAGACAAAGGATTTCCACATAATAATGCGCATGAACGACACACTAACAAGGTGGAGAAACCTGCAAGCCACGTCTGCCACATCAGCGGAACACGCTGCACTCAGCAGTAACAACAAGGTTAAAGCACTCACCCAACTGATGAAACGCAGAGCAAACAACAGAGCTCCAACAATTGCCTCATTATCACTTCCTAATGGCAATCTCATGACGGACCCCGCCCAACTCTGTGATTATATCAACAAGCACTTTTGCAACTCTTTTTCGGTCCCTGATTCGGCAACTTCGCTTACAGCACCCCTGCTCACTGACGATAGACTGACCATCATCGAAGTTAACCTACGCGCAATCGTGCGAGAAATTCGTACACTCAAAATGTCCCAATACCCCGGTCCTGATGGCGTTCCATCCGTAGTGCTGATACTAGGAGGTCCGGACATTCCAGTTCTCCTCCTTAATCTATTTACACTATCCATGACAACCCATACCTTCCCCGCTGCTTGGAAGCATGCTGTAGTCCTACCACGACATAAACGAGGATCCCGTCTTGACATTGACAATTATCGGCCTATCAGCCACACACCCATTGCATCAAGAGTTATGGAGAGACTGGTGAAAGCAGAAATCCTTAACTTTCTTTTGCCTCGCAATCTCATTAATAGGTCTCAACACGGGTTCCTGCCCTCGAAATCCTGCCAGACTTGTATGTTTGAGTTTTTAAACCACGTCACTGACACGATAAATATAGGGCATAAAGTGGTCATCATCTTCCTCGACATGAAAAAAGCATTCGACCGCGTTCCACACCTGAAACTACTGACCAAACTCGCCTCTTTTGGCATCGCCGGGAAGCTGCTCTCCTGGTTTGCATCCTATCTATCAAATCGAACACAATCGGTGAGCCTGGGCGGCACGCAGTCTTCAAAAAAAGCTGTCACCAGCGGAGTCTTTCAAGGAAGTGTCCTGGGCCCCATGCTCTTCTTACTCTACGTCAATGACATCTTCCAAGTCTTCCGCTGGGGAACGCCATACCTATTTGCAGACGACATCAAAGTCGTATTTTCCTTCGTCTCCGATAATATGAAAGATAACCTATCCACAATACAAAGAGACCTTAAGGCGCTAGAAAACTGGTGCGCAATATGGAATCTCGAATTTTCCCCAGGAAAAAGCAACATTCTCTCTTACAAATGCACCGTGCCACCGAATACCCTTACTCTCAATGGCGCTCCTCTTACCGTTAGTCAGTTTGTTCGTGATTTGGGGGTTCAATACTCCAATACCTTTAACTTTGCGGAACAGGTAAGCTATAGTGCAGCTAAAGCTAGGTCGTTAATAGGCTATATCTTCAAATCCATGTCGCTTTTGGAATCTCGATTGACACTGTATAAAACGTGCGCTAGGCCTATTCTCGAATACTGCTCTATAGTCCTTACGAACTCACGCAAGTGCGACAGGATTGCACTCGAGAACGTACAGCGTTCCTTCACCAAACGTCTATTGGGCTCAAACATGCTGAACTATCGTAGTCGATGCAAACAACTGGGACTGGACCCGCTGTGGCTACGTAGGCTAAAGATAAACCTTACGTTTCTATACAAACTTAAACAAAAGCCGGAAACGAACCTGACACGACACTTCCGAACGGAAGGAGATACCCGATATCATCTGCGCAACGCGACCTTTTCATTCAGTCTGCCGGCTGCTCGTTGTGGCATACGACATAACTTCTTCCTTTATAAATACGCGAACACCTGGAACAAATTACCTCTGCAAATCCGATCATCTATGACCAGTACACACTTCAGCCGTGCTATACAGAGATGCCTCGACGTAAACACAGTCTCCGAACTATTAAGCCTCAAAGTGACGGAAGACGAGCTATGGGAGACAGGACCAAACAAACTCTAGCGAACTAGCCTACGGCCCCTTTTTAATGCTTTATTACCAACAGTTTCCTACTTTATTTTAACCTCGCATCACGACTGTTTCTGATACCTTATTCGCACGCCTGCTCTCTTTTGTCCTTCCTATCCCTACCTAGACGAGACTGCATCAAGACTTCCATCTCTTTGATCCAAATATTTCACTTACTGTTCCTTCTAGAACGTTGAGATTTACATCCTTAGCCGCATCTTTGCTTACTCTACTCCTCCCTTATGCTTAACCCGACTCTGTGTATATTGTATTCGGCACCTCTTCTGGTCCTTATCGCAACTCTTTAATAGTGGCCTAAGAACACATAACGCCTGTGACAAATCCTAGGCCTCGCTAGATTCTCGTTCCTACTATCATGCTTCTCAGCTCACTTCAACGCCTCCCTCTCTTGCTTGGCCTCTCTTTTGGTCCATATCGCAACTGTTCAATGGTGGCATAGGTACCACTAGCGTCAGCGCAAAATCCTAGGCCTCCTTTGATGCTCTTTGCTATTGTGGCATCCATGCTTAAAACTTTTCGGCTAGTCCGGCCTCTCAGGCCCCAAATGCCCATAGGCCTCAAACCAAAGCCTCTTTTCATTTGAACAGCGGCTGCCATTAACGAAGGTTTTCATTTTTAAATGTAACAACCTCATGATACTCGTCTCCGTCTGATACATTATCTGCATGCTAATCCTCCTACCGGAACCGAAAGTTCCGGTCCTTGATTAGTTTGCCTCTCGGCTCCATTCGCATGCATCTTAGCTCCAAATAACGTCCCCTTTCATGTTTGGCCTCTTCTCTGGTCCATATCGCCTCGGTTCAATGGTGGTTTAGGTTCCCATGGCGTCAGCCCAACATACTAGGCCATATTTGATCCACTTTCATACTGCGTCACACACTCTTAAACCTCCTGGACCGCACCGGCCACCGGCTCCAAATGCCTATAGGTCTTAAACAATGGCTTCTCTTCCTTTCAACATCGATTAAAGTTCTCATTGGCATAAGAAACAGCCTCATGATACTGGCCTCCGTCTGGCTCATTACCTGTATGCTTGGTCCCCTGCAAAATTGCAATTTCAGGTCTCTGATTGACTTTTGCCTCTCGGCTCCACCATCATGAATCTCAGCTCACAATTACGTTCCCCTATCTTGTTTGGCCTCTCTTTTGGTCCATATCGCATCGGTTCAATGGCGGTATAGGTATCACTAGCGTCAGCGCAACATCCTAGGCTTCCTTTGATTCCCTTTGCTACTGTGGTACTCATTCTTAAACCTTTTCGACTAGTCCGGCCTCTCAGGCCCCAAATGCCCATAGGCATCAAACCAAGGCCTCTCTTCTTTTGAGGATCGGCTGCCACCGATTAAGGTTCTCAATGGTATAAGTAACGGCCTCATGATTCTCGTCTCCGTCCGATTCATTATCTGTATGCCTAATCCCAGGCGTCGCTATATGTTCTTGCTCCTGTGGCTCTCACTCCTTAAACTTTTCGACTAGCCCGGCCTCTCAGGCTCCAAATGCCTATAGGTCTTAAACAATGGCTTCTCTTCCTTTCAACATCGATTAAAATCCTCATTGGCATAAGAAACAGCCTCATGTACTCCCCTCCGTCTGATACATTATAATATGCTTGGAACCCTGCAAATTGCAATTTCAGGTCTCTGATTGACTTTCGCCTCTCGGCTCCACTATCATGCATCTCCGGCCATAATTACGTTCCCCTCTCTTGTTTGGCCTCTCTTTTGGTCCATATCGCATCGGTTCAATGGTGGTATGGGTGCTTCTAACGTCAACGCAACTTACTAGCACCCGTGTGATTCTCTTTGCTACGGTGGCACTCATCGTTAAACCTATTGGACTACTCCGGCCTCTCAGGCTCCAAATGCCTATAGGTCTTAAGCCATGGTCACTTTTCCTCTGAGCATCGGCTGCCATCGATTAAGGTTCTCAATGGTTTAAGTAACGGCCTCATGATACTGGCCTCCGTCTGGCTCATTACCTGTATGCTTGGTCCCCTGCAAAATTGCAATTTCAGGTCTCTGTTTGACTTTTGCCTCTCGGCTAAACCATCATGAATCTCAGCTCACAATTAAGTTTCCCTAGCTTGTTTGGCCACTCTTTTGGTCCATATCGCATCGGCTCCATGGCGGTATGGGTATCACTAGCGTCAGCGCAACATCCTTGGCCAAAATTTAACTTAACATCATTTATACATAAGCCTGATACTGTCAGCCGAGCTCCATGTAACCAGTTACGTGGCTAGAAGGAGTCAACGAAAGTTCCAATGACACGCCTTCCCAGTTTTTGGCTTTAGTGTAGACATCCGCAAAGCGTTGGGTGGCTTACACCTTAGATTTACCGGTAAACCTGTGCTTTCACACAGTTTACAACTGCGCTGATGATGACAACGGATTGCTGTTAACAATAAGAGCTTCTATTTGCCGCGAAGAAAAATTAGGACACCAAACCTGCTCGTTATCCGCCATCCAGCTAAACTGCGCATCAACTACGCTTACGTCCGCGAATTCAACGACACTAAACACCAAAAAGACAAATTTCAATGTCAGGTAAGCTATGTTACATTAACTGCAAAAAGAGCAAAAAGTTAAGAAAAGCATTAATTGCAGTCCAGTAAACGGCATTATTTTCACTGCGCCTTTACCTAACATGCGGTAGGGCACACGAAATAAACGCAATGGCCATCCTACCATAGTCACTTTTTATCTCTTTAACCTTTCGTTATTCCATTTCCAGCACCAAATGAGCACTATTGGGTAGTATACCGTGCTTCCATCAGACGTTAGGGGAAGTCACTTGCAGCTGGTAGGAAGTTGAGGAATTTACTTTAGTAGTCTTAGGGCCCAGGAACTCGTAAATATGCGGAGAGTGCTTGAGGGGCTGCATGGTGATTCCTGATGCAAGCATTGATGGAAGCGCATTTCCGAAATATTGACGTTAGTGACAATAGATGGGGCATAACGTTTAAAAGCTGCGTTTTTGGGACGCTTCGTGGTAACAACCGCATCATGCATTATGACACCGGCTGTATGGCTGGCCACACTCAGAACCCTCACGGAACCCGTGTCTGCAACACACAGGGATTTCTTGTTAAGGGGTACTGTGAACCGCTTCACAGTGAGTTGAAATAACTGTGATGTTGACACATGAGAGTCACGCACTATACGTTGGAAAGGCATCAAATATGTCTCGGGCGAAAGTACGGAAAAACCTAAGGATCTAAATCGATACACCTCCGCGCAGGTGTGCTTCAAAAATGCAGGTTGCAAACCAAATCTATCACACCGTTAATCGCTACGAAATGTTTATGCATTTACCTACCACCTTAATGCATGCTTCATGTAGTTTGTGCACCACTTTCTGCTGCACTGCACTTATGCAGCAATTGAAACATTGCGAAAGCTGTTTTGCTGGTTTTCCGTCAAACTGCCGTTCAAAACCGCAGGTCCGAAGTATAATAGTAACTGTCGAAATTCGGTGACCATCCATCAGTCCACCTCTTTTAGGGTACAGCATTACCGCGGAAAGCATCAATGAGGCAGCCATCGAACTCATTGGATGACAAACAAACTTTACGTACAAGCGATCCGGAACGATATAATGTGATGAGCCATTTTTATCACTCACAAACACGGCATGGGCTTGTACCCTAATAGGAAGAGGGCAAGCATGTTTACTTGCGGCAATTCAAAAGAAGTATCGAGGACCTGATGCTGACATTATTGACGGAAACAAAACCCTCTGCTCTTTATGATAGCGTTCACAGAGACCAGAAAAAGCATACGATGGTCTCTTTATACCCCCAAAGTTACGTATTATTACAATAACAAGGCTAACCGACGTCGGTGCAGTTACGCATGCAAAAGCGCCCGCATGCTGTTTAACGTGCATTAAATAAACTCTTGCAGGGGCGTTAGCGACGACGATGATGAGATGCAATTTAACGCGTGCGTCACAAGATTGAAGCAATGCGCGTCCCTCACATGCCCGTGTTGTTGGTTGCAACTCATGAACATCCGCTGAATTTCTTAAACCGTAGATAGCTTTAACGACAACTATGTCACATTTTAGTTGAATGATCGTCGAAGTCTGGGTCACAAGGTCCGTCTGCAGCAGCGAGTAATTATCATACCGTCGATACGAAATTGCAAGTTGAATAACTACGGAGGAGAGAAACTTTGCTGATGGAACGTGTTCCATAACGCGTCTTACATTCCAAGATGCGCATAACGTCCACTAGTGTTGAAATGGGATCGTAAGAAGACTGGCAACTCCGGATGTACAATTCAGCATTTTCTCAGAAATATATTGTTCTGGGTTACTGGGTCTTTTGATTACAAACACGAATCGTGCAAAACATGTTTGAAGTTCTTGTCCGCGGAAGTACCTAAAACGCTGTCCGCAGAAAGAGTGATGGTGGACAGTGCTTGACAGGAACAATTACTGTTTGTCTTTGGGCTTTCCGGACATTCCTTAGCTACCATGGTGCTACCTTTAATGAAACAAAAGATGCAGTAACATCTGACGCCTCCCGTGATACTGGTTGAAAGGAGCCTGTTATAACTCAGACAAGTGCGTGGATAATATATCCGCGCCTGCGGCAAAATGCCTGTGCGGCATCCTCAGCGGATAACTATAAAAAGATAACACAACCTTGACGCGGTAACCTGAAATCTGACATTCTTTACTAACGAGCTTTTTAGATAAAAACCGGTGAAAAACAGTGTTTGAACAAACACTAACGGAAGCACTTGACTTTTGTTAAATGGTTCAAAGAAGTGAAACACAGCCGAAAGTCTCCAGAGCTATGATCGGGGGAAGACGCCGGATCGGCGTTCAGAAGGATAAGGGCACTACCAGTAACGGTCTTGCGCCCACTGTAGTCTCAGCATTGACCCCCCGTCAGTCAGCTGTAACACAAATAACAACGTGACAACCGGTAACTCTGCGGCTCTTACACCAGGAAAATTAGCTACTGCTTTGTGCTCCTTTCCGAACCACGGACAGCTGCACTACATGACGCTAAAATGTCAGTAACGTCACTAAAATCGTTACCACCTAAGTGTCCGTCGCCTTTGCTTTCAGACTGTAAGACAGCACCACAAGACCAACTGACAGACGCGCCTCACCTAGATGAGGCATCCTCCGCCTCGTCGCTTTTCGCGTCCACTGCAGAATGAAGAGTATCCAGGTATTTGGAGGGGTGAGTCAGACGAACTGGCTGAGTGCTATGTCTCTGTGATTAAAACCAGTTGTGCTTTGGACATGGTAATTATCGGCCTCAGAAGGTGATTCTTTTGATTAATAGACCTGGGGTTGATGAGAAGCATATTGTGTATCCCCAGCTTACTTGATTCGTCGAAGTGGGATGTAGTGGGGAGTGTTGGGCATCTCTTGGTGGGTATTTATGGGTTGGATTGCTGAAATTGAGTGAACCGTCTAGCAGCATCACAGGCGATCCAGAATAAGGTGAGGGGCTTGTTTGCATGCATGCGTGGGGGTGCATGTCGGGTAGGTCGGTGGAAATTAATGGGAGAGGTTGGGAGTAGCATGGAGCATCGAATCCGAGGGGGGAAGGATGTGGAGGTAACTGCTGATGCATACGAGCCGAGAAATCTAGCCCGAAGTCGGTCATGGGGTTGGCGTTTAGAGGAACCGTCCGAATGCCTGAGATATGTTGGTTGGATTTAGTTATGCTGTGTCTAGGAATCGGGTCAGGTGATAGAGAGCCACCGCTTGACCCTCGCGAGCTAGGAGAGGAGGCCCGCGACTTGCAGCGTCCCACAAAAAATGGACCGCGGAAGGTGTCGTCATGATTTGTGGCATTATGGTGTGTTGTTGTAGGAGTGTTGACTGGCGTGATGGGATGGGTGGATGGGGGATCGGGTCATGTGCAGAATTCCTCGGTTCGTTGCGCCTATGTGGGTTTCGCCCCGGTGATTTTGCTGTTTGGTCAACAGTGTGTTGGGTTTAGCGCGGGGTCTGGAGACGCACGGCGAGGCTTAGTGTTCTGAGTAAGCAATTTTTACGTTGCGGTTGCTCAGTACCGGTTGTCGCTGTAGGAAATTTTGCTTCATGTCGTGGGGGTGAAGGCCTAGTTTTGCCCTGATGAGTTAAGTTGGCTATATTTGTATGGTTGGTCTGGACGACATATCTTATTGGGCTTTGCCCGCGCAGCATTGCAGTTCGGCCGGTAGAGGAGCGAAGTGTATGCGAGGTCCGGTTGTGCGTCGCAGGGCTTGGGGTTCTAAGTAAGTAATTCCTATGTTGTGACCGCTCAGTCCTGACTGTAGATGTAGCAGATTTTGCTTCGTAACGAGGGTGTTGAGGCCAACTGGTGTTCGGACGATTTGTGTTGCCTATGTTTTCATGCTTAGTTCGATCTGCGTATGGCTTTGGGCTTTGCCAGAGTAGCAATGCAGATTGGCTGGAAGTGAATGGGGTTTGGGTTTAATCCAATTACTCGTTGTTGACCTAGGGGATACAAGGAGATAATTCTTCCGTTGTGGCTGATCAACCTTGACTGTCGCTTTACTAGGCTTCGGCGTAAAGCGTGGTTTGTATTTTAAACAAGCGGGTGTTATCCTGGCCGTTTTGGCGCGTTTGGGCATCGCCTCATCGTTATAATATTGTGGTTTGGAAGGGAGCTGATGAGACAGTTATAGGACAACCTGGGTTTGGGCAGCTGGGCTTAGGTGCCGTGTCAGTATCAGGCTGCGTGAGATCGTTTACGATACTGGAAAGCGGTGTATATGATGATAAGAAGCACAAGCTATCGAGCTCAGTGTACGTGTCACGTACATCTATGGTGTCTGACAGAGAGTTAGAACCGCTGCGAATAGGACCTTAGCGCGATTGCTCACGGTTAGGTTACAAAAGGTGAAAATCAGCAAACTTGTCCGATGACACGAACGGAGGAATAGAACGCTGATCGTAAATAGAGATCCGACAACCGATGTGAAGCACACACAACACTCAAAGGCGGCACAACGTCACCGAAATCAGAAGACGAACGAAATTCGAAGAAGAGTATATATCTTGTTGTGTGTTAAAACAAACGTACAAAAATTGACGGAAGATAGAATAGGAAGTTATAAGGAAAATGTGAAGAATTTATAAACACTACACATCAGACACGCCGTTGGACTTCTCGCTGCACTCTGTTCTGTCCATGATTGCATTTAAGGTGGACGTAACTTTTGTCTGTCCTTCAACTGCCGGTACCTCTAATGCGATAGGATTTAATTGTCGTTGTGATATGTCCATGTCAACGTTGTAGGCCATTGATGAGCTTGCCGTGGGAGTTGCGTTCAGATGCATGTCAGTTAACTGCATGCCCGGTATTGGCGTCGTATTGACAATTGAATTGGCAAGTGTCGTGACAGCGGTTACTGGAGACCATTCAGTAGCGTTTCTTCTGAGGGGCTGTTGGAGAGGGTTCAGTAGCATATCTATGGAATTGTGTAGACTCCGCTTATTAGGGGTTCGTACATGTAACATGAGCGCCATTTGCAGTGGAGTCAGGTCCTGTTTAATCAGTATGGGCCCGAGATTCGCTTGCTTTCTTATGATGAACGTGTAGTCTAGAAAGCATTTGGTGTGATCCTGGCTGCTGAACTTGAGGACAATTGGGCATGGTCGGTTTTTTTGTTTTTCGAAGGCGGCTGCATGAGCAGCAACCCCGGTCCATTTTGCATACACTTAGAAGTGAGCGTGTCACTTTTTCACGTGGTATTTGATCTGGCACATTGAATCTTATTACATTTCGTGCACGGATGACTCGTTCGTTGACGTCCTTGGAGAGCGCGTTGAGCAAGTCACCAGCTGCATTAAGATCTTCCACTTTGTCTGATTTTTGTAGATCCGATAGCTGCGCCAGCGGTAGAATTTTTCCTAACAATTGATTGATATTTTGCAATTCTGAGTTCACCGAGTTTAGCTCATTTTCGATGTTTTGGACTTAAAGAAGCGCGTCTGTCAGCTGGTCTTGTGGTGCTGTCTTACAGTCTGAAAGCAAAGGCGACGGACACTTAGGTGGTAACGATTTTAGTGACGTTACTGACATTTTAGCGTCATGTAGTGCAGCTGTCCGTGGATCGGAACGGAGCACAAAGCAGTTAGCTAATTTTCCTGGTGTAAGAGCCGCAGAGTTACCGGTTGTCTGGCTGGCCGAACAACCTCCTCGTGGTGCCAGCTGGGTGGATTGGGTTTACCCCTTCCAGCAAATAGTTCGGCGGCAGCGTTCCAGGACGTGGTGGGTTTCCGCCTGGCAAGCGTTCTCCCTATAAAAAGCCACAAATGTCCGCTTAACAACACTGTGACGTGGCGGTTGTGACTCGCCACCAACTAAAGTCACCCATTGCTTATCCGGACGACCGCTTCAAGTTCACAGTCATCAAGCACCCATTTAACACTGGCCACACCTTCAAGCACGATCAAAAAGACTGGAATACATTTACGAATTCCATAAACACGGCTAAACACTCCCACATACACACTTACGTACATTTATATATCAACCTATGCGACAATCCCATTGATCCATTGTACATTGATTGAACACAGTTTGTACTCTTAACATGATCATGTCTGTGCAGACGTGCCCCGCTTAGTCGGGAATAAACATTTCATTTATTTATTTATTTATTTATAGCTGACTAACGGGAGTGTCAATGCTATGACTACAGTGGGCGCAAGACCGTTACTGGTAGTGCTCTTTTCCTTCTGAACGCCGATCCGGCGTCTTCCCCCGATCATAGCTCTGGAGACTTTCGGCTGTGTTTCACTTCTTTGAACCATTTAACAAAAGTCAAGTGCTTCCGTTAGTGTTTGTTCAAACACTGTTTTTCACCGGTTTTTATCTAAAAAGCTCGTTAGTAAAGAATGTCAGATTTCAGGTTACCGCGTCAAGGTTGTGTTATCTTTTTATAGTTATCCGCTGAGGATGCCGCACAGGCATTTTGCCGCAGGCGCGGATATATTATCCACGCACTTGTCTGAGTTATAACAGGCTCCTCTCAACCAGTATCACGGGAGGCACCAGATGTTACTGCATCTTTTGTCTCATTAAAGGTAGCACCATGGTAGCTAAGGAATGTCCGGAAAGCCCAAAGACAAACAGTAATTGTTCCTGTCAAGCACTGTCCACCATCACTCTTTCTGCGGACAGCGTTTTAGGTACTTCCGCGGACAAGAACTTCAAACATGTTTTGCACGATTCGTGTTTGTAATCAAAAGACCCAGTAACCCAGAACAATATATTTCTGAGAAAATGCTGAATTGTACATCCGGAGTTGCCAGTCTTCTTACGATCCCATTTCAACACTAGTGGACGTTATGCGCATCTTGGAATGTAAGACGCTTTATGGAACACGTTCAATCAGCAAAGTTTCTCTCCTCCGTAGTTATTCAACTTGCAATTTCGTATCGACGATATGATAATTACTCGCTGCTACAGACGGACCTTGTGACCCAGACTTCGACGATTATTCAACCAAAATGTGACATAGTTGTCGTTAAAGCTATCTACGGTTTAAGAAATTCAGCGGATGTTCATGAGCTGCAACCAACAACACAGGCACGTGAGGGACGCGCATTGCTTCAATCTTGTGACGCACGCGTTAAATTGCATCTCATCATCGTCGTCGCTAACGCCCCTGCAAGAGTTTATTTAATGCACGTTAAACAGCATGCGGGCGCTTTTGCATGCGTAACTGCACCGACGTCGGTTAGCCTTGTTATTGTAATAATACGTAACTTTGGGGGTATAAAGAGACCATCGTATGCTTTTTCTGGTCTCTGTGAACGCTATCATAAAGAGCAGAGGGTTTTGCTTCCGTCAATAATGTCAGCATCAGGTCCTCGATACTTCTTTTGAATTGCCGCAAGTAAACATGCTTGCCCTCTTCCTATTAGGGTACAAGCCCATGCCGTGTTTGTGAGTGATAAAGATGGCTCATCACATTATATCGTTCCGTATCGCTTGTACGTAAAGTTTGTTTGTCATCCAATGAGTTCGATGGCTGCCTCATTGATGCTTTCCGCGGTAATGCTGTACCCTAAAAGAGGTGGACTGATGGATGGTCACCGAATTTCGACAGTTACTATTATACTTCGGACCTGCGGTTTTGAACGGCAGTTTGACGGAAAACCAGCAAAACAGCTTTCGCAATGTTTCAATTGCTGCATAAGTGCAGTGCAGCAGAAAGTGGTGCACAAACTACACGAAGCATGCATTAAGGTGGTAGGTAAATGCATAAACATTTCGTGGCGATTAACGGTGTGATAGATTTGGTTTGCAACCTGCATTTTTGAAGCACACCTGCGCGGAGGTGTATCGATTTAGATCCTTAGGTTTTTCCGTACTTTCGCCCGAGACATATTTGATGCCTTTCCAGCGTATAGTGCGTGGCTCTCATGTGTCAACATCGCAGCTATTTCATCTCACTGTGAAGCGGTTCACAGTACCCCTTAACAAGAAATCCCTGTGTGTTGCAGACACGGGTTCCGTGAGGGTTCTGAGTGTGGCCAGCCATACAGCCGGTGTCATAATGCATGATGCGGTTGTTACCACGAAGCGTCCCAAAAACGCAGCTTTTAAACGTTATGCCCCATCTATTGTCACTAACGTCAATATTTCGGAAATGCGCTTCCATCAATGCTTGCATCAGGAAACACCAAGCAGCCCCTCAAGCACTCTCCGCATATTTACGAGTTCCTGGGCCCTAAAACTACTAAAGTAAATTCCTCAACTTCTACCAGCTGCAAGTGACTTCCCCTAACGTCTGGTGGAAGCACGGTATACTTCCCAGTAGTGCTCATTTGGTGCTGGAAATGGAATAACGAAAGGGTAAAGAGATAAAAAGTGACTATGGTAGGATGGCCATTGCGTTTATTTCGTGTGCCCAACCGCATGTTAGGTAAAGGCGCAGTGAAAATAATGCCGTTTACTGGACTGCAAGTAATGCTTTTCTTAACTTTTTGCTCTTTTTGCATTTACTTTAACATAGCTTACCTGACATTGAAATTTGTCTTTTTGGTGTTTAGTGTGGTTGAATTCGCGGACGTAAGCGTAGTTGATGTGCATTTTAGCTGGATGGCGGATAACGAGCAGGTTTGGTGTCCTAATTTTTCTTCGCGGCAAATAGAAGCTCTTATTGTTAACAGAAATCCGTTGCCATCATCAGCGCAGTTGTAAACTGTGTGAAAGCACAGGTTTACCGGTAAATCTAAGGTGTAAGCCACCCAACGCTTTGCGGATGTCTACACTAAAGCCAAAAACTGGGAAGGCGTGTCATTGGAACTTTCGTTGACTCCTTCTAGCCACGTAACTGGTTACATGGAGCGTGGCTGACAGTATCAGACTTATGTATAAATGATGTTGAGTTTAATTTTGGCATTCCCGTCCATTTTTCTGTGTGAGATTCCAGTTAAGTGGCCGCGTCCATGTATCTTATATAGAGTGGATGCGGTTTACTTATCCCGCCCGCCATGTTTAAAGCTGCAGGAATACTTATCAGCTATCGGCCAAGAGAACTTGGATCCACTGCACCATACGCCGCGGATGTCCAGGTATACGGCATATGTACACCTTTGTTAGACTTACCACTCGGTTGTAGCCCTCGATGCCAGAGCAACAGACAGATTATACAGGTTACAAGCATAAAGGCGTGTGACGTTCTGTGAACGTTAATGCTTATTATACATTTAGACTTCATTATACATTATACATTATAAATATACATATACATACATGGTTATCGGCCTCCGGTGTCGGATTCGCATGACACTGTGGCGAACCACACGACGCCTGCGCCCACAAAGGGACCATGGGTGGCTTGCGCTGCACCACCCACAGCTCCAACCACACACCCCATATCCAATGTAAACCCGAAGGAATAAGACCGGGAGGCATGTGGATTTGAACCACGTTTCATCAATGGAGCCGGCCCACACCCCTTCACAGGCAAACACAAGCGCGCTGTATTTGGGAATCAAAAGCACACACCAGACGGTGGCTGGACCGTAGTCCGCTTCACACTGAGTGCATGGAACCACTCTTTGAGCCAACACGACCACAAGGACCGTGCACCCAGTACCCACCATCAACGACCAACTGTCTCCTGCCAGTATAGACGAGGTAGTGGGTAACAGACAGGTAGGCACCTTGTTAACATGCACATCAAGCGCAGCCACACCTGGGATGTCAAATAACAGCCAATCACCCAAAATGCCGATATCCAATAAAGTAAACGCATATGACGATATAAATGCTAGCTGAAGGAGCATATAGAAGAAAAGGGTTATAAGTGAATCCGTGATAAGTAAAAAATGTCCTAATTATTTAAAAATACCACGCCATACAATTACGCAAGTTTACCACAATTTGCATGAGCGTCGTGTGCAAGTTAGGGGAAGATTATCAAACAAGCAGAACAAACCAAATTAAGTGCAATGAATATTACTCACATTAGAAAGACCAAGTGTAAGTGTAAGTTGGTTTAGCCCAACTGCGATGAAGAAGCATCATGAATGCAACGTCAGTCTCAGCATGGGGCATATATATATATATATGTATATACATATATATACATATATATACGTATATATATATATATATATTTATACGTGGTTGGCGGCATCCGGTTTCGGATTTGCCTGTCACTGTGACTAGCCACAGGCGCCTGCGCCTACAGAGGGACCATGGATGGCTTGCGCTGCATCACCCACAGCGCCAACCACATACCCCATATCCAGTGTAAACCAGAAGGAATAAGACCGGGAGGCATGCGGATGGGAGCCACGTTTCATTAACGGAGCCGGCCTACAATCCTTCACTAGCAAACACAAGCACACTGTATTTGGGGAATCAATCGCACACAAGGCGGTGGCTGGACCGTAGTCCGCTCCACACTGACTGCATGGAACCACTCTTCGAGCCTAGCACGACCACAAGGACCGTGCACGCAGTACCCTCCATCAACGACCAACTGTCTCCTGGAGCCAGATGGATGAGGTAGTGGGTAATAGACAGGTAGGCACCTTGTCAACGTGCACATCAAGTGCAGTCTCACAGGGGATATCATGCAACAGCCAATCAGTTGAGAAAAAGATAACAATGAACATAACTCGAGTAATGCATAAGGAAAGGGAGACATATGTCCTAAAGTAATGAGCATCTCAAGTAAATTGTTTACAGAAGAATGCGAGATATGTTCACGAGGGCAGAAAGTATACTTTACGGAAGTGCCACGAAGAAAAGAATATTTTCGAAAAGCACTAGAATTGGCATAAGTGACCTGTGCAAGTTTATAGAAGCGAGTACAGGTAGACTTTTATAGGAGAAAGCAAAGCATTGCGACAAAATTGAAAACCCACCACCTGAAATAAGTAGACATAGCATGCAAGCACGCGGTAAGTAAATCGAATGCAGCGTACCTACAAACGCTGCGCCGGCTCTGCCTACGTTCCATGCAGCACCTGTCAGTGCTTCTGTCGTTGTCACGATTGGCCTCGCTCATGGCTCACTAGGCCTGCCTGACTAAGGCACTCGCGACCGCATGCGCCAAAGCACCATGCACTCGATCCCGATGAAGTACACTCCATCGGTGCTTGCCGCTTCCGCACTTGCCGCTTCTTCTCTGCACGCATGAGGTCTTTCTCCAGCACTTCAGCAACTGCCTTCGTGATTAGATCGCGCCATGCACCACGATCAACCGCCTTCGATTCCTATGATCTGCAATGCAGATTAGAACGTGCGAGGCTAACCTTAATCATATCCTGGTAAAGTAACTTTGGCTTCCCCACGTGCCGCTTCCCTATACTCAGCTGACCGTATAAGAGTTGTTTCGGTATCCGCGCCGAAGCCATACGGCTCACATGACCGAGCCATCTCAGGTGTCGCAGTAAAAGTATGCCGTCCACTGCATACATCCCACTTCGGCGCAAAACTTCCGTGTCTGCAACTCTGGCGCCCCAGCCGATCCGCAAAATTCGTCGCAGACACTGCTGATGGAACCGCTCGAGATATCGCACATCCCGACGGTACATCGTCCACGTTTCACTGCCGTATAGAAGAACGGACAGTACCATGGATTTGTACACCATCAGCTTCGTGCCAATGCTAAGCTGATGGTTGTTCCACACTAGGTACTCAAGCTTCCCGAATGCCACCGCTGCCTTCGACACGCGAATACGCAACTCAACGTGTAGCTGCTGATCAGTCGACATCACACTCCCAAGGTAGCATAAGTGGGAGGTGGTTTCCAATACTTCAGCACCAATGCTGATTTGCGGCAATATTGAAGATTGCACCTCCGGTGAAGGCTGAAAGAGACAGATAGTTTTGCTTGTATTAAGGGTGAGCGCGAATTTGGCTGCTGTCGAAGCCAGAGCAATAGTCATGTGCTGCAACTCATCCGCGCTGTGTGAAAACAACGCACAGTCGTCAGCAAACAGCAACATACGGATAGTTCTCTCACAGACTAGAGTTCTCGCACCGAAACGACGGATGTTCAGCAACCCACCATCAATACGGTGCTCCACACAAACACCGTAAGCAAAAGCCGCATCAAAAACACAAGACAACATTGCATGAAGATATATATTAAACAGGGCAGGAGCTACGACACAGCCTTGCTTCACACCAGAGACAACCGTAAAGTCATCTGAGGTCTCTCCACTCAGCTGCACCCTTGCTCGCATACCACTGTGCAGACATTCAATTAAACCTCCAAACTTACACGGGCAACCAGGCTGGCTAGCCAAACAACCTCCTCGTGGTGTCAGCTGGGTCGTTCGGGTTTAACCCGTTCCAGCAACTAGTTCTGCGGCAGTGTTCAAGGACGTAGTGGGTTTCGCCTGGCAAGCGTTCTCCCTATAAATAGCCACAGATGTGTGCTTAACGACACTGTGATGTGGCGGCCGTGACTCGACACAAAATAAAGTCACTGCCTCGTGGATATCCGGATAATTCTATCCAACCCAAGGACACTAATCTCCTACTCGCATATTGATGACGATAGCAAACATTGAAGATTGGAGCAGCACAACTACAAGCACAAAACACACAGCTGCATACACGTACACACAATGACATACATACATACCCCCTACACAAACACAAACTGCTATGGCAATCATATCGGATTTTTGCATATTCTTGATCACGCATCGTTATGTCAAAAATGATCATGCCTGTAAAGGCGTGCCTCACCATGTTGAGAACAAAAGATTTATTTACTTATTTATTTACCCAACACCAACTAAAATGCCTCGCGGTTCACTGTATCAAATGCTTTGGTGAAATCAACAAAAAGCGAGTACAATGATTGGTGTCGTTCTCTGCACTTCTGTAGCAACTGACGAGCCGCAAACACCATACCTATAGTGCTGCGATCCGAACGGAGTCCGCATTGCTCTTCCGCCACGTTAGGTTCCACAAACTGACTGACGAGGCGGTTGAGCAGGATTCCGGCAATCACTTTGCCCCCACAACGCAGCAAGTTGATGCTACGATAATTCGTGCAACATTGCTTGCTACCTTTGCCCTGGTACAGTGGTAGCACAAGGGCATCGTTCAGCTCAGGAGGCACCTCCTCCTCAATCCATACGCGTCGCACCAAGTGGTGCAGCGCAGTCAACAACGCGGGTCCGCCAAGTTTCAATACTTAAGGCGGGATCCCGTCACCCCGGCACATTTGCCGTTTCGCAGCTGAGCAAGTGCTCTCTGCGTCTTATTCAGTGTCGGCGTATTCACCAGATTCGCCTTCACACCGTGCTGCTTCAGGCCGTTCAATGTAGGCCAGTCGATCGCTGAACGGTTGTTCAAGAGACAGTCAAAGTGTTTCCGCCAGATCTGCGTTATGTTTGCAGTCTGTGTGAAGGTAGCGTCTGCACCACCATCGATTAGTGTCCTCAGAGTCTCCAATCTCGGTCAATACACCGCCTTCAAGGAGTCAAAGAATTCCTTGTGTCGACGGCTTTCGGCGTAGCATTCCATCTGCTTTGCCTTCTCCGTCTACTAGGCATCTTTTATGCGACGGAGCTTACGGGTCAGTCGCCGTCGAAGTTTGCGAAACTGACTATTCTTCCCCAAGTCACTGGGATCTGCAACATGTGCAGCAAATGCCGCATTATTCTCCGACACCAATGCGCCAATCGTCGCATTATTCTCATCAAAACAATCAGACCGTTTACAGTTTGCGCGCCCGATGGTCTCCTCGGCAGCAGCTGTCACTTGGTCGCGAATGTGGTGCCACAGGTCTCCCACTGCGGCTATGCATGCCACATCACACTGGTATGCAGCCACCGCCTTTTCCAGCTCAGTACGTTTCGCCACAGTACCGAGGGAGAGTATGTCAAATTTACACCGATTCACGGCGGGCGTGCAATACATAGATTTACGAAAATATACATATAGTTTGGTCCGCAACAACTTGTGATCAGTGCCACACTCAGCTCCACGCAGTACACGTGTCATGCGCACTTCACGCATATCACGCTGACGTACGATGACATAGTCGAGCAGGTGAGCGTGACCACTCCGTGGGTGCGTCCAAGTTGCTATATCATTCGCACTCAGTGCAAACCGAGTGTTCGTGATCGTCGGGCCGTGAGTGGCACACAGTGAGAGCAGCCTGCCACCGTTCGCATTCGCTGAACCAATGCCATGCGCACCGATGACATCTGTCCACACCTCTGCATCACGCCCAACGCGCGCGTTGAAATCACCCAGCAGAAATAGTCGGTCGCTCCTCGGCACAGACCGTGGCAAGGAGGAAAGCTCAGTGCAGAATGGATCACTCGTGTCATCAGGATAACACATGGTCGGACCGTACGTGCTTATAAAAGTAGCAAACTTACCTCTTCCGAGTCGTAGGCGAACGGTCATCAGTCGCGCGCTGCTGCCTTTTGGTTCACCCATCAGCTGGCCATGGAGGCGATTGGATATTGCAAACCCGACCCCATGATTATGTGGAGCTGAGGCGGCGTTTCCCGCCTAGTACTATGTGTAGCCAGCACCTGCTTCATGCAACTCGCCTTACGCAGCGAGCCGGATTTCACCGAGCGCCGCAATATCGATGTTGTAGCGCGCCAGCTCCATCGCGACCAGTGTAGTGCGTCTCTCCGGGCGCTCGCTGGAGTTCCGGTCCAGTAGTGTGCGCACGTTCCAGCATCCGATGCTGAGTGTTTACGCGCAGGCATATGATTGCATTGGTGGGCAATCGCACGCGAGGTGGTCGTTGTGCTTCGAAAGTTTGCTTGAGGGACTCCGCCCGGAGCCTTTGGCTCAATAGCCTGACCCAAAAGGCAGTAGGGAGCAGATCCAGCTCGGGAATGTGATTGCAGAGACAGATAGGGATCTGCTTGACGGCCGTCACCCGCAGCCTTTAAGGCACTGGAACAATTATTATATGTTTTGCGACCGCAGTAGGATACGCACCTGCGACCACGGCCAGACGCAGGTGGGTTTTGGCGGGTTTGCACCAATCTGACCAGGGGCTTCCTGGCTTGAGGCGTGCAGTAGCAAACCATTGAACACCCGGAGGTGCTCAACCACCGTCAGAAACAGTGCGTGGCGCTCGTGCTCTACGCTGATCGAGCGTTGAGCTTATAACCCTTGGACACGTTGTCACCCGTGTCTAGGTTTTACGGGAAGTGGGCCATCGACCACCTCCTAACCTTCGAAGAGGATGGACTAGGATACTGGTAAGGCGCCCACACCTGACAGAATGACTAGGATCCTCAGCCAAAGCGTTCGATTAAATGTACACCCGAAAAGCAGCGGACCTAGCACTTGGTCAGTTAGCCGACTCATGCGGATTGGTGTCCTGGATCTTAGCAGGGAGAAGGGCGAAACCCAACTCCTACCCAGCGGTCGCCACGTGGAGGCGCTCAGGACATGAGAGTATGGCGCGACAGTAGCAGCAGCGGGTAGACCATCTGTCAGGATCTAGCCACCACCAGCTTCAGCGCACCATAGGCTCTCCCGCCATGGTTGGCGGCATCCGGTTTCGGATTTGCCTGTCACTGTGGCAAGCCACAGGACGCCTGCGCCTACAGAGGGACCATGGATGGCTTGCGCTGCACAACCCACAGCTCCAACCACACACCCCATATCCAATGTAAACCCGAAGGAATAAGACCGGGAGGCATGCGGATGGGAACCACGTTTCATCAACGGAGCCGACCCGCACCCCTTCACAGGCAAACACAAGTACGCTGTATTTGGGAAATCAACCGCATACAAGGCGGTGGCTGGACCGTAGTCCGCTCCACACTGACTGCATGGAACCACTCTTCGAGCCTAGCACGACCACAAGGACCGTGCACCCAGTACCCTCCATCAACGACCAACTGTCTCCTGGAGCCAGATGGACGAGGTAGTAGGTAATAGACAGGTAGGCACCTTGTCAACATGCACATCAAGCGCAGCCACAACGGGGATATCAAACAAGAGCCAAACACTTGAGAGAGAGAGAAAGAAAAAGAGAAGAAGTCGAATAATGCATAAGGAAACGGTGATATAAACCTTAATTAAATAGCATTTGTAATAAGTTGTTTACAAACAAATCCTAGCTAAGTGCACGAGGCTAGGAAGTATAGTTCACGGCATGCCATGAACACAAAAATGTTATGGAAATCAAATACAATTGGCTTAGGCGATGAGTGCAAGTTAATGGAATAGAGTACAGGGAGACCTTTATATGAGAAAGAAAAGCATTCAGGCAAAAACTGTAAACCCACCCCCTGATGTAAAGAGACTTGGCATGCAAGCAGGCGGTTGGTAAATCGAATTCAGCGTGCCTACAAACGCTGCGCCGGCTCGCCGTAATTCTCTGCAGGACCCGTCGTCGCTTCTCTAGTGGCCCCAAATGGCACAGCTCATGGCCCAGTAGATATTTATATGAGAAAGAAAGGCATTAGGAGAGAACCGAAAACCCACCACCTGAAATAAAGAGACTTAGCATGCAAGCACGCGGTTAGTAAATCGAATTCAGCGTGCCTACAAACGCTGCGCCGGTGCTGCCTACGTGCACTGCGGGACCCGTCGTCGCTTCGGCAGTGGTCCCGAGTGACCTCACTCATGGCTCACTAGGCCTGCCTGACTAAGGCACTCGCGACCGCATGCGCTAAAGCACCATGCACCCGATCCCGATGAAGTACACTCCATCGGTGCTTGCCGCTTCCGCACTTGCCGCTTCTTCTCTGCATGCATGAGGTCTTTCTCCAGCACTTCGGCAACTGCTTTCGTGAAGAGATCCTGCCATACGCGCAGATCAACCGCCTTCGATTCCCATGATCTGCAATCAGGATTAGAACGTGTGAGACCCACCTTAATCATGTCCTGGTAAAGTAACTTTGGCTTCCCCACGTGCCGCTTCCCTATATTCAGCTGACCGTATAAGAATTGTTTCGGTATCCGCGCCGAAGCCATACGGCTCACATGACCGAGCCATCTCAGGTGTCGCAGTAAAAGTATGCCGTCCACTGCATACATCCCACTTCGGCGCAAAACTTCCGTGTCTGCAACTCTGGCGCCCCAGCCGCTCCGCAAAATTCGTCGCAGACACTGCTGATGGAACCGCTCGAGATATCGCACATCCCGACGGTACATCGTCCACGTTTCACTGCCGTATAGAAGAACGGACAGTACCATGGATTTGTACACCATCAGCTTCGTGCCAATGCTAAGCTGATGGTTGTTCCACACTAGGTACTCAAGCGTCCCGAATGCCACCGCTGCCTTCGACACGCGAATACGCAACTCAACGTGTAGCTGCTGATCAGTCGACAACACACTCCCAAGGTAGCATAAGTGGGAGGTGGTTTCCAATACTTCAGCACCAATGCTGATTTGCGGCAATATTGAAGATTGCACCTCCGGTGAAGGCTGAAAGAGACAGATAGTTTTGCTTGTATTAAGGGTGAGCCCGAATTTGGCTGCTGTCGAAGCCAGAGCACTAGTCATGTGCTGCAACTCATCCGCGCTGTGTGAGAACAACGCACAGTCGTCAGCAAACAGCAACATAAGGATAGTTCTCTCATAGACTAGAGTTCTCGCACCGAAACGACGGATGTTCAGCAACCCACCATCAATACGGTGCTCCACACAAACACCGTAAGCAAAAGCCGCATCAAAAACACAAGACAACATTGCATGAAGATATATATTAAACAGGGCAGGAGCTACGACACAGCCTTGCTTTACACCAGAGACAACCGTAAAGTCATCTGAGGTCTCGCCACTCAGCTGCACCCTCGCTCGCATACCACTGTGCAGACTTCAATTAAACATCCAAACTTACGCGGGCAACAAAACTTACCTAACACCAGCCACAATGCCTCGCGGTTTACTGTATTAAATGCTTTGGTGAAATCAACAAACAGCGAGTACAGTGATTGGTGTCGTTCTCTGCACTTCTGTAGCAACTGACGAGCCGCAAACACCATACCTATAGTGCTGCGATCCGAACGGAGTCCGCATTGCTCTTCCGCCACGTTAGGTTCCACAAACTGACTGACGAGGCGGTTGAGCAGGATTCCGGCAATCACTTTGCCCCCACAACGCAGCAAGTTGATGCTACGATAATTCGTGCAACATTGCTTGCTACCTTTGCCCTGGTACAGTGGTAGCACAAGGGCATCGTTCAGCTCAGGAGGCGCCTCCTACTCAATCCATACACGTTGCACTAAGTGGTGCAGCGCAGTCAACAACGCGGGTCCGCCAAGTTTCAATACTTAAGGCGGGATCCCGTCACCCCGGCACATTTGCCGTTTCGCAGCTGAGCAAGTGCTCTCTGCGTCTTATTCAGTGTCAGCGTATCCGCCAGAGCCACCTTCACATGGTGCTGCTTCAGGCCCATCAAATAGGCCAGTCGATCTCTGAACGGTTATACAAGAGACAGTCAAAGTGTTTCCGCCAGACCTGCATTATATCTGCTGTCTGGGTGCAGGTAGCGCCTGAACTACCATCGATCAGTGTCCTCAGCGGCTCTCCCGCCATAGATATGTAGTTACATACATACATACATATATACATGTAATTTGATTTAGCCCAACTGCGATGAAGAAGCATCATGAATACAACATCAGTCTCAGCCTGGGGCATATATACATATATTTATACCTATATACATATATATGGTTGGCGGCATCCGGTTTCGGATTTGCCTGTCACTGTGGCAAGCCACAGGACGCCTGCGCCTACAGAGGGACCATGGATGGCTTGCGCTGCACCACCCACAGCTCCAACCACATACCCCATATCCAGTGTAAACCCGAAGGAATAAGACCGGGAGGCATGCGGATGGGAACCACGTTTCATCAACGGAGCCGGCCCACACTCCTTCACAGGCAAACACAAGCACGCTGTATTTGGGAATCAACCGCACACAAGGCGGTGGCTGGACCGTAGTCCGCTCCACACTGAGTGCATGGAACCATTCTTTGATCCTAACACGGCCACAATGACCGTGCACCCTGTCCCCTCCAGCAACTACCAACTGTCTCTTGAAGCCAGTATGGACGAGGTAGTGTTAATAACCAGGTAGGCAACTTGTCAGCATACACATCAAGCACAACTATACCAGGGATATCAAACAACAGCCATTCAATTTAAACGACAAGCCGAAATAAAATAAATCTAATAATGCAAACAGATACGGTGGCATAACTTTTGCTAAATTACCAAATGAAGTAAGTTGGTCAGCAACAAATCCGTGAAAAGTAAGGAATGTCCACAAATTACTTAAAATGCTACATACGCAACAAAATTACCGAAGATAAGCGCAATTAGTGTAAGCAACTTGGCCAGTTAATAGAACATTATTCAGGGAGGCAGAACAAACCAAATAAAGCGGAATGAAATTTATCCAGCTTAAAAAGACCTAGTTTAAGTGTAAGTTGGTTTAGCCCAACTGCGGTGAAGAAGCATCAAGAATGCAACATCAGCCTCAGCATGGCGCACGTATATATACATATATATATATACATACATAAACACACATTACACATATACCTTATGCATTATACATTTAGGCTACTTCATCTGGCAACGGCGTTAGTCATGAGGCTCGAACACATGCATTTCCTTAATCCAACACGAGCTCCATGGATCGAATAATGGGCAGTGCGAGGGCAGGAATAGTTAGACCAGTCCCACTATAGGTGGGATCCGTGGAAGTGCTCATCAGAAGTAAAGCGCGCCTGGAAGGCCAAGACGGCGTGCTAGCAATGGTACTATGCATAAACATATGTCATCTGTTCCCGAATAATAAATAACTAGTTGTATTCCTTATGAAACGAGACACGCCAGTACCGCCACGACCAATCGGTCGACAGATCCACAGAAACACCACAAATGAATGTCCGCTAGACGACAAAGTGTTAGTAAAATACACGGCTGAAAAAATATGTACATCATTTTTGCCTAGGAGGATGGCAAACCTGACGGGCGTGCTGACTGTCGTCAATGAAAAATGTAGCGTCGAAGCACCGTAAATCCCTATGTGATTTTGTTACGGAAATGTTGGGTGGCGGTTTGAAGATTTCCAACGATAGATCTCCATTTTACCGTTGGCGTAGGAATCCGAAAGGATGTTCGGTGAAGCACCGTGCTTACGTAAATTAGATATTAGGCCCATTCGCCGTGTGAAACAGTGGGCAGGGACTTTATTTCAGTAGCGGGTCACATCCGTCACGTCGCAGTGTTATTACACAGATATTTGTGACCTTTACAAAGAGAACCATAGTCCTACAAAAAGCTACCACGTCCTGCCCCACTGTCATTGATCGCATTTTAAAACGTATATCACTTGCAACGCTTCTGTAAGATCGATTTGCTAAATCGCTAATCGCAGTCATACTTCACCTGATTGTTGGATCAGCAATAACTTTATTCAGGATTCACCAGCAACGGTTGGTGCCGGCGGTACTGATCGGAAATATAGCTGTGTAGATAAGGATGCTAAATTGACCAGATAAGCAGGAAACACAAATCATAAACAGTATCCTTGTCCTAGTAGCTGACCCATGGATCAATTAGTGTCTTAGGCAGGTCCATTAGAGATAACCACTGCAGGTATGTGGGACACTTGCATGGAGATAACGCATTTTGAGAGGTTTCAAAGTTAAAAGGATTTTGAAGCAATTTGCTCAAGTCGGCGGAGAATACCGATTGAGGAGCTTTCTGTGGTCTTGGTATCAGGTATGGCCCAGCGTAGTAGTACAGACCACAGATAATATACTGCCGAAATGTCTAAAATCTTCTTCACACTACACCGGCGGGGATGGATAACTATCATGGTATAATGGCGCTAAGTAGCTTAAGATCCTTTTGTTATAGGGGCATTAAGCCACGAGCATGCCGGACGAAGCCCATCGCCATGGTTCTGCAAGTACGCGGAAAATTTTGCTGGGAGACAAAGCATTTTTGTTGTAGTGTTACCAAGGTGATTATTAGTTGAACGTAGTTGTTCTAACCAGGAGAGGATAAGGAGCTAAAGGGCTTTTGTTGTCTCTAGAATACTAGCTTGAGCGAACGTAATAAAACAGATCGTAGTAGTTAAAATCCGGAGGCATATGATTGATGGTAGATTAAACTGGCGTGGTGGGTTACCTATACTTCGGATAGTATACTTCGCAGATCTCGATGGCAAGGCACTTTTGGAATGCGTGCGCAATTTCATGTAGCAGTTAAGGATAAAAGCGTCGGTACGCTTAGTAAACTGGCGAGGTGTACAGACAAAGCATCGCATATGCGGAACAAATTGGGCAAGGCCATAATTGGCAAGCTGCATTAATTAAAGTGAACAACGGCTTAAGGTTAGTGGAAACCCTAGTGGTCGGGAAGATTCGGCGATGGAACCAATGTATGGAAGATAATAAGCCGTTCCATCAGATATTAAATACAACACTGGAGATAGACGTTCACAGATTGTAACTGTATTTCACGTAATTACATGTCACATTGTGGAATTTGTCGCCGCTTTTGCATAGTTTTTCGGATGGCGGTTGCGGACCATTGGTGATGGCGGGCACATAGATTTGAGTTGCGTTGCGTTCATCGCGTAGAATTATCAGCTGGTTGGAATCCCCGGTTCAAACCTAAGTTTAGGACACCCGATAGGTTCTGTAAAGAGGATGAATTCTTGCAATTATCGCAAGCTTCGTACTTTTTTCTATGCGAATAATATCGGTTCCAGAAGTGTTGCCTCATACAAGCAACTGCGTTGATTGTCGAAACGCATTACACCTAAGAAATCTATCTCTGCAACTGCTGAAAAGCTACGGCTGTCTGCTACGGTTAGCCCGATACTTGTCCCAAATGTAAACAACAGGGAGTCCAAGAATGTCTGCAAGTAAACGATACAGGCAAATAATGCAGTGACCTGCGGAGTGTTTACTTGCAAAGATTCCAGCAGGCGTAAAAGGTTGTTATACGTTCCTGAAGTAATAATTCGGCGGTGGAGCTAAGACGAATGCAAAATTGTACTAAACGCCTGCATTTCGCCTATAATTAGCCTTATTGCGAGCAGTTATACCGCACGCAGTTTTTGACACCAAAGAGTGCCTAGTAGCCGCCTAAATGCCGTCTAACGGGAGCGCAGTTGGTTTTGGTGCCAACAGGGTCAAAGGCTGAAGTCTGTCGACATCATATACTTATGCTTTGTTATCGATGCTAATAAACATTTTCTTGTGTTCCTTCCAGATACCGTGGATGAGCAGCGACTGAGACGGTCACAAGAACCTCACGATAAACCGCAGCAGACTTACAGGAACAGCATTGCATTCGAGCTGCGATGAATGCCCTTGTGGTATATTTGGTTGTACTTGATACGAGGCATACCCAATTGCCTGTTCTACTGAATAATATTGAGCGCGAAATTACAATTCTGGTTATCCCACTATTTCGAGGCTAGAAACTTTGCGCACATTTACGTTAATCAAGCTTTTATACATGCCCCATTTTAAGTCGCGTTTAGCGCTGGGATCCAGAGAAATCCAGTTGTTAAAATTCTGGAACATAATTCTACTCCCCACAATAGATTTCGGGAGACCTGGAACAGATCAGTGTTAAGTGGCTTACGAAGCCTGAAGTACAGAAGATTTAAAAAGTACACCTTTTTAACTGCCCTTGATCGTAACGCTTATTTAGTTTTAGAACTTTTAGCATATATTGTGTTATTATCGAAACTTTCATAAGCGCAGCTAAGAGCTTTGTCGCCCGAGCATTTGTTATCACAAAATATTCTTAGTGGCATAACGAGGAACCTTTGAGGTTCTGCAATAGTGGCCAAACCAGTCCGTTCGTGCTCTTATTTTGCAGTTGCCAGCTCAAAGCACTTGTATTGCTTTCGTGGCTAAACTAAATGAGCATGCTGATCCGTTATCTGCCAATATTTGTGTCCAAACCCTGCAGCGTCCGTTGCTTTCACTTCCTGCTCCAGCATACAATGGAGTTAAAGGGCTTTGTAACATGTTTCAAGGCGTTTACGAACTTGCCAAGTGTAAACTTTCTTCTAGCCAATAAATCCTGTTTGTTTATAACAAGGAGAGCGCTGCTGTTCAGCAACAACAACGGCGGCAACTAGCCACGCAAACACATTTAGGATGGATAAGCGCCGGCATAATAGGAACCAGCTGTTTGCAATTTGGATGCTGTACTGCTTACTGCACTAGCCGTCCTCAATACAGGGAATAAAATACGTCAGCTGGGTTTGATAACGTAGTACTAGGCATATATTGTTTAAGAGAAACACTAATTATCGGTAAAGTTTTATTCAATGTACGGATGGAGGTTTGCTACCGTTTTGCTGTTTTTGCGTTTTTGCTGCAACAAAATGGGATGCCACTATTTTGCTCCACTGGATAATTTTCACATGGTATAAACTTTAAGGCCTTCGATGGTGCTTTGTAGTGTTTTCGACAACAAGCAGTTTTACGCTTTTATAAATATGACGTCTTAACTAAGACAACGTATAATAAAAATTCTCTTCAAGGTCCACCTAAAAGAATACGGCACATATGAGTGCAGTATTGTTGTGTATACTGTAATGGAAAGGAAGTAGGTAGAAGTCGGTAAGTGCAAACATTATTTGATGTTACCTGCAACTTGTATGGATACATCAGCCCGGGTTTTTTTAGGCCACAGTAATCACCAGTTCTCAGGGACTTTATGCTGAGCTAGGTAAGCAGAGTGTTGTGCAGAACCATACATTTCCCCTCGGTAATCCCATTTTATATGCTAGCAATCGGCGCTTTCCTCCCGAAGCGAAGCGGCAGGTGTATGGGTTGACGCGTTCATTCCACAATATGGGAGAGTAGTGGGACTACATATTTCAATGTTATAACAAAATATTAACTGGACGACTTAGTTGCCATCCAGACTCGTTTAGGTGGCGCTTTTTAAGGTACCGGAGTCAATGCGGTAGCGGATTTAATGCACAAGTTTGGTACGGAGCATGTGAAAACGGATGGTTTTTTGAGCCGATTCCTATTTATTGGTTAATCTTTGGTTACGTCCGTAGTAGCACAAGACCGTGACTTGCTGCTTGCAGATGCCACCCATCTGTTGAACTGTGGTGGTTACATTTAGCGGAACTGCATGTTGATCGACGGTTATGGCGTTGGTCGCAGCTTGTTCTACACCTTTATGCCCAATGAAATGGCAAGTAGCTACATAAGGGGTGCTCGGGCGATGACAAAAGTGTTGTCCAGCAAGCACTTAGAGGAGACACTAGTTACAGCTCAGCCTTATTGGGGCTCGACTGATGTGCACATCTATTGGTTTTCAGCTGAAGATGGAACCAAAGACTGCTAGAGGATAACGTCAAGAAGCCAGTAGATTATGCCAACGAGCCGTGGGGGACGACAGCCGACCATTAGGAGTTGAGTTCTTAAAGCGATGTAGCTCGACCCGTCCTCCACTGCCCTGCACTTTATTGCCTGTGCAGAGGACAGTGTTTGGCCGTCACAGTTAGGCCTTGCCTTGCCAGCGCCGTGAATCCACCCAGCTTATTTGACTACCGGCAGGGCATAAATTTTTCATTACGAATGAGTAGACAGATTTCGGTATAATTCAAGTTGGTTCATCGCCATTAGATTTCAAGCCGCATAGATAAGCTAACCATCCGGAAAGGCACCAGACGCGCATTTCGCCAAATTAGGTCTCGCCAGTAGTGCGCATCTATCAGTCCTATACTGGGGATCGGAGCAATAATTGCTAGAGGTTAACGCCAAATACCCAGCAATTTATGCCACTGGGTTATGGAGGACGACCACCGACACTTACGAATTGGAACCTAACTGCGATATAGTCCGACACGTCCTCCACTACCGTGCACGTAATTGCCAGTGTGCATGACAGTGGTTGTCCGCCACCGTCAGGTCTAACTTTGTCATGGCTGAGAATACACAGAGCGCTTTTGAATACTGGTCCGGCTTAGATTTTTTGATTACGAAGGAGTAGACTGAATACGATATGCATGAAGTTGGTTCATCGCGATTAGATTCCAAGCCGCATAAGTAAGCTACCAATCCGGTAAAGCACCAGACGCGCGTTTTGCCTTATTGGGGCTCGTCGGATGTGCTTATCTATTGGTTTACAACTGAAGATGGAACCCGTGACTGCTGGAGGATAACGCCAACTAGGCAGATGTTTATGCCACTGAGTCATGGAGGACAACAACCGACCATTACGAATTGAAACCTAACTTCGGAATATCCCGACCTATCCTCCACTGCCGTGCACGTTACTGTCCGGGCAGAGGACAGTGGTTGACCGTCAGGGCAAGCGCTCTACTTTTACTGACCTGTAACCGTACTCATATGTTGATGTATTTTAAGCTGAAAGGATGTTGGTGGCTCTAAATTAAACACTCTTTTGACCATTCTGCTGTAGGCCTTAAGGACGCCTTGCTGCCGCGCAACCTCCTTTAATCTCTTGTGAGCTGAGTAGCTCGCGAGGACGAAAGCCCTTCTTGGAATCGAACCGTTGACCTTATGTTTGCTAGCTAGGCGTGTAGACCACGCGACCGCCGGCCTACCTTTCGGATTCCAGAAAGAAACGGAGGAACTGGGTTTGTCTACTTGCTTGGACATGGACTCCAAGATTGAACCGGTGTGACGCTCTCTACTTGCATGTGTGAGAGAACTAGGAGACAAGCGACGGTTAAAGCCAAGAAATGCGCGGCTGAAACAATGGAGGATGCGCTGGTACTTAGGAGCAGACAACACGGAAGGAAGAGTTAAAAGACGGGACGGCTTAAACCTTAGCACGGCCTTCTATCCACTGTGTTTGATGCAGCAGTTAGTGGGTTGTTAATTATTTACTGCGAAGACCGAAGTATTAAGTAACTGATTGTATGGCTCGCTGTATTACGTGGACAGAATACTGTTAGGTTGACCAGACCTAGAAAGAAAAACTAAAGGAGTTTTAACAAAAGCTTTTAGTTTAAAACCTACCTCTAGGTAGCGGGTTTGGCATTGGGCTACCAACAATAACTTTGAAGGAATACGTAGTCAACTACACTTCAAACCCATACCTACGGGACCAAGAACTTGAGTTGAGCTGACCCCGTAATCTTGGCTAATCTGGTATGACTGTCCCGGAAGATAAAAAGAAGCACCACACAACTCGCAAACCATCGCATCAAGGTAAGGTTTAGCCTCAAGGTGACATTATGATAGAGTAATGCTAACTACCGAGAAAGGTTGCATTTTGGTTAACGCAAGGTTAACTGCTCTATTATTTAGGTGCGCTTTCAAACAGCAACACCGCGCACCTGCCACGTTTTCACCATGTAAGGCTCATCGGCATCCACTCTAAATCCGAATCCGAATTTAAATAAATAAATAAATAGTTTATTTCTGGCAGTGCTTTGCACGACTGTAAAGGCATGATCATGGTAAAACAAACATGTGCAAACGGTGACTACACAAAAGAATTACTGGTTAACCGGTAGGATACGTATATGTATGCATGTAGTAGTTTGTGTTTATGAGCTATTAGTCATGTTGAGTGAATTTGGTAATGTGATTCTGAGTTTACGGCTTTGCTCGTTGGATTCTCCATCGAAGGGAGACCAAAGGTGAACATCGACTCTTATGAGGTACCTGACGTGTGTGGGATCCTCAGAAGACGCATGGAGCTTTGGCTATTTGGTGGCGCGTCACGATCGCTACGTCACAGTGTTGTTAGACAGCATTTTGTGGCTTTTTATAAGGAAAACGCTTGCCAGGCGGAAATTCATCACGTCCTGCAGAAAGAAAGTAAAAGGGTAGATGGCTATGGTGCTAAGAAGAAAAGTCAAGCGAATGCGTAAGGGTCATCTGCTCATGAATCGCTTTATCGAAACGAAAATTTACCTCCGTTATCTAACGACAATTGACATTGTGTTGTGACGAATGGTGGGGCACATGATTGATTCAATCAGTACCATGTGCCACGTTTACCAGCATTTTCCCCAGGATAAAGAATACGTTGTTGGCCCCACTGCAATAAGCGTTTTGCAAGCAAGCTCATAAATTCCCTTATCACTGGTACAGGAAACATTAACGTTGTAAGAGCAGAACGTACTCTAACGCCAAATGCAATACACTTGTAATGGGACAGCTGCAGTATGACGACACCTTCGACCGACCCTTCAGTTCAATTGAACAAACATGTTCGGGGCACGGAGGTGTGGCGACCTCAGTAGTTACCATTCACACCGCCAGAATAACAACAACTCGCCACTTTAAGCAAATGAGGTTGACCGCAAATCTTCATCACAATAAGCCTAACAAATTTGCTGTGGGTAAGAAATACAATATAATTATTGTGAAGCATTACAACAGGTTACGGTAGGCAAAATATAGACAAGGGAATAAAAGGCAGCATGGAGTATAAAATGTAGTTAATGTGCTGCTTGCCAAGATAGTAAGACTTTGTCTCTGGACGTGTTTGGAAAAGAAAGCTAAGGCAGATGGGGGACGACAAAACTATAACACAAATGCTATCGTAGTCGGTTGATTGCCATGTTAACTAGTTTGTCCAACCAAACGTGCCAAACACCCTTTGGACCCCAGCCCGATTCTTGAGACAGCCACCCTTGTCAAGTTCTAAGTGAAAAGCTTCATTCCTCTTGACTAACTTATCGTTTGGTCACCCCTCCTATTCCATCCACACCCCTGGCGCGCAAACAATGCACCACACGAGAGTAAGTGCGCTGGCATGCGCAACACGTAGTCCAGTCATCGGAGCCTGCTGCGTCAGACAACCTTGCTGAGTGCTTCACGCGTCTTTCCTGCCCCTAATACACGAAAGTAAACGCGCTCCTTATTCACGCGGTGTTCCCGCTAGAAATAAGCTAAGCTGCAAAGACGGTAATGGTCGAACATAAATAGCCCCTTTATCAAATCAAAGCCATTTATCTTCTTCCGCAAAACAAATATCCCTAGTTTATTAGCATTAGACCAGAAAGTACCTTAGGGTTAAGATTTCTTTCAGGTTAACTCTCATCAGATCCAAAGGGTTACATGGTGCTGATTCCTCAACTCGATGACTTAAGTCGGGTATGGATGGCAAGCCAAGTGGAATAATGGCGCATTAATACAAAAACCTCAGGAGTCCAACGTAAGTAGCTAAGGCGACAAAGGGAGAAATATTAATAGTATACCTCAGCTTGTAAAAAACACCGCAGCTGCCGTGCCAAATCCATAAAATAGGAAAACAACACAACGGCTGCACGCCAGCTGCGCTACCAGCAACGCATGGGAAACGTTCCGGAAAGCTACCAGCAGGCTAATGTACCCCAAAAACCTTATATTGTGCGATTTTATATAATGTTACGAAATGAGACTGCGAATAGGGGAGGTTAAACGGCAGGGGGAATGACAAAGAAACTTGCCAAAGCCATTGTGGTCGGTTACTAGCCATGTCAGCAAGTGCATCCAGCCAAAGGAGTTCATCGTCTTTCGGACCCAGACCAGGGCGCCAAGGGGCTCCAACTGAGGCCAAGTTTGAACTAAGAGCCATTGTTCCTCTAGAGCAAGTCACAGCTTAGCCCTCGCTCCTTTGCTTCCATCTACTTCCCAAGCTCAAACAACTCATTTCGCAGAGGTTAGTGGGTTGGCACGCACAACACGTGGCCCAGCCCTCGGAGCCTGGTGCATGAAACAAACGACGCTGAGCCGTTCACTTCTTCTTTCTGCGTCGTAAACAAGGCGTCGAACACGCTGGTTGCTCATGCACTTTTCACATTCATGATGAGCCAAATTGTGAGGGCACAGGCGGTCGAACGTAATTAGCAGCAGTATGTCTGCTGTTATAACGGGGCACGTTACACGCCCGTAAAGGGGAGTTGAACGGACGGCTGCATTGTACACTGTACATTTCAGGGAGCTTGTTGTCGTGCCCGCGCCACAGGTAGTGATGGTTGGCATAAGCGCCCATAGGTTTTGCTAAACGGTTTGTGATCTCGTTCTCCATCCCTTGTACGCTGGCACACCATCCTAAGTTGTTGGATTTTTGAACCACGTCCATTTGATCCTTGTACCGCGTCGGATTGTCGCTACAGCAAGACAACTGGTAAGGTGTCTTCGAGCCTAGCCTAGATTGTACTTGCCCTTTCTTCCTCTTTGTCTCTCCATTCCGTTGTCAGTATGGTTGGAGCAGCCATCACGCGCGCGTACTTTAACACTATCCATCTAGTCACCTTGCGCATGGTCCGCTATCAGCGGCTGTGACAATACTATCTAGCGGGCCACAATGTTTAACAAGCACACCAACCATCTAGTTCCGACACTTATTAGGTCGTTGTCCAGCCTCGTACGATGTATCTCTTATGCCTTACCGCTCCCTTGCTCTAGTACCACACACGACGCCACGGACACCGAGGCCTTTGGAATCATCAATCGGACACAGCCTACCTCCGCACTAGGGGCCAGCATAGGAAGCGATCCCTGTCAAGCTTGGAGGAAACCTTTGCCCTTCTTGGGTGCAAAGCATAGCCCGAATTAGCGGAAATAGGTGCTGATGCATTCAGTGCCGCTAGGCACGTTTGAGAGCTGTCGCATTTTGGGACAATATTATCAAACTATTCCTACTCATGACCTCTTTCGTCTGAGAGTAGCTCCAGACTTTTGTGCCCAGTAAACGCAATCTCTATGCCTTCCTCAATGGCGAAGTTGAGCAGGAAAGGTGCGGTAACTATCCTTGCCTCACATCAACGGAAATATCGTAGGGCGGCGGCAGCCTGTCGTAATCCCTCACTCTGCCAGAGCCACGCGCGTATAATGCTCGGATACAACTTACATATTACTTGGGCACATTTTGCCTTAGCAGATAATTTTAAATGGCACAAGCACCAAACAAAACGTAGGCACTTTTGCTTTCGAAGAAGGCCCTTACGGTGGGCCAACAGTAGATGAGGGTGCCCTAACAATTAACGTAAAGTGGAGAGGTTGTCGATGCAGCCTTGACCGCAAATTACCCGGCTCGCTCTTCACGAATCTAGCTTTTACGATGCTCTTCAGCCCGCGAAGAATGACGAAGGCAATCAATATGGGGACGAGAGTGATCAGCTTAATTCCTCCGTGAAAACCGCATTCCGATTGTGAAGCACACTTGTAAAGTAGGACTATTGTTCATTGGCTCTAGTCTGCTGGGAGAGTTTCCTGTTCCCACAGCTTCTGTAGTAACGCTTGTAAATCATCAACCAGAGCAAGACCACCGGCTGTTAAAAAGCTAGATGAACATCATATGGTCCCGCGACTATAGTCAACATTAGCAGCCTGATCTCAAGTTCGACTTAAGCTAGTGCGTATCCAAAAAACAGTCCAAATAGCAGGGCGATCAGCGCCCGACAAGTAATATGACGATCCAGGCCGCTTAAACTGCCTTTCAAATTGCCCAGGCCTAATATCTGGGCGTTCTGACAAGTTGCGGATATCCTGTGTATTCTCCTCAAAATAAGTTCACTAACACCAATTCTCCTGATGCCAGTCTGTGGTGCCAGGCGGAATACTTTTCCATGGTTGCCAACGGTAGTGGCCATTTCCATTCCCGAGGCACGATGAGACCACCCAACCTCGCGGTCCCCCTACAGACTAGCTCCCAGTTATCCACTGACGTCTTTGCTTGTCCCATTTTGTTCGCTTTCAAACGCAATACGTCGGCGTGCATCCGGAGACTGCGTACAGACCCAATGTCTATGTTGATAATATGATATGTCATCTAAAGACGTGCCTGTTGATAATAGCAGCTGGCAAACATGCGACCAGTGATCTACGACGGTGTTCAGCAGGTTGTTACCCAGCCCCGGTACCAGCGTAATTTTATACGTAGCCAAAACACCGGGCTTGTGTTAACGCGCTCATAGGGTCGCAGAGGGCGTCCGCTAAACGCACGGGCAGAACAGCATCTCAAAGTGCATGACCTGTGTCCACCGATGTGCTACAAATAGAGCGACAGTTCAGGTCCCATCCCTCCAGCGGTAGCTGAGCACAAGGTGATGGTGTTGCGTCCACTGCTTGTCTGAAGCTGGTGGGCTCTATGTCACCTTCCGGAGGATGCTGTGTCGGAAATTAGCGCTCGCAAGAAATAAACGAGCATCTTCACACACATGGGTAATCACTCACCGTTATTATTTTGGTAACCGTCAACGCTTTGACCACCCAGCAGCAGTTCATCAGTAGACAAACGTTCAACTTGCACTTTCAGATTCTCAGCCAGCGCTACAGTGTCCGGGCTTCTTGAAACTTGCGACCGGCGTCCGAAATTCGTCAGCTTCAAGGGAAAATTCATGGGACCTTCGGACACTCACAAATCAGAGCATACAGTGGGAGACGTTAATATGCTAAAAATCATCGCGATGTACGCACTCCAAATCTCAGCTTCCTGATCGCTATCAAGCTTGATACGCAACCTCCGTCAGCTTGAATACAAAAAACGCGAGAAACTCCAAGATGTGATATATACTTTGGTGGTAAAATGTACTCAACGTTAATCACTTATCCACGGTGTTGTATTAAATAAATACTTTATTCTCGACTATGCGAGGCACGCCAATTGAGGCATGATAAGGAATGTGCAGCTGTACAGACATTTTATGGGAACTGTAGTGACAGTGGAAAATTGTTCATATGTCCATGCTTGGAACTGTGCGATGGTGAACATGCGAAAGAACGATTTGGTTGTAGTGGGATAGGGATCCATTTGTTTGGACAAAATCGCTCTGCCATATATCGCAGTCATACCTCGACTACTAATAGATAAAGAATCCTGTGTGATCCATTGGGAGATAATTGAAGAGCAAGCTATTCAGTATGAAGATTCTAATTGAGCTGCCAGTGTGAAGTTATGGGCTGTGACTTTATTCGGTGGCGAGTCACATTCGCCACGTTGCAGTGTTGTTAAACGGACATTTGTGGCTTTTTATAGGGAGAACGCTTGCCAGGCGAAAACCCACCACGTCCTGAAACACCGCCGCCAATCCATTGAATGGCAAGTTGTAACTGGCTATGTTTCTTGGTGAACGCTTTTTTGCTCCGTCATTCGCAGTCAAGTTGCATCCCATTTTTCTGCTGACTGATTCGTTATGCGAGTGGCCATTGCGTGCCTGGGTCCTCTCCTGTGCCAGATCGGTAGGTCAGGAACTAAGCCTTCTTTCTGGATATGATGTGTTGATCATCTGCAGAACCACGTGAAGTCTTGAAGAATAAACGTTGAAATATGTTGAAGTCTTGGAGGACAGGATAGGTTCCGAAGAAAGAATCGCAGATCCCCCGGGGTATGTAGTGAAATTGATTAGAGATAGGGGAAACCACGGCCATTTGAGCGGTCAAAGCGGATTAAAGAGCTTAGAATGACCGATTGTTCAAGCTTTGTACTGGCAGGAGAATGTGCCTTTCGTAGTCGAAAGTCCTCCAGTCAAGAGATATGTGGAAGAAGTATTGTTAGGTAAATTGAACTCAGTGGTTCATGCCGCGGAAGAATTGTATCAGTGCAAGATATTGATTGATTTGTCCGGTAAGTATGTTGTAACAAGGTTGATAATTTTCCGCTCATGTCCAGGTAAAGGAACTGTGTGCCTTGTATTGTTGCCGAAACGGAGGACAATTCCTTGGGTGCGTGTCGCCGTACCTGTGACAGACTCGGGAGAAAAAAGGAAACGAACAGAGACAGCCACACAGACAGAAGAAAGGAATGCATCAGGAATGCAGTCAACCAATTGCGGCGATGCCTAAACTATTGTACCCCTATGCATGTAATTGTTATTAAAATATCGCATATACACGTATATCATAAGTGGCGAAATACGACGAGAATCGAGCAGAACACGGATCAGTAAAGAATGAAAGATTGAAGATGAAGCAGGAGTGTTTGGGGAGGGGTTAGAAAGCAAAAGCATTTAGATGAGACTGGATAAGTCAGCAAGATGAAGCTAGGCAGTTAGCTTAAAGTAGGGATAACAGTAGTGAATGCCACGAGAAAGAAAATTTGCGGGACTACAGAGGCTATATAAAAAGCCCGTTAGCATATCAAACGAAGCTCTCAGGCTAAGGGACAGGGTGTGTTGTGACTGCACAGCCTAGAACACGTGCGTCTCTGATTTCTGGAAACAGTCAGAAAGTGGGAGACTGGTCAGACGAGGCTAGAGTGGAGCCTGATAGAAAGTCTTACGCTATTTAATTCCTTAGAGCCATCGCCCAATCTAATCGATCATCAGAGGTTCCGTGCAGCCTCAAAGCCTTGGCGCCTTAGCGCATCTATAATGATTTTGTTTACTTTAATTAACGCAGCTTAGCAACTGTGGTCCACTTTAAATGAAATGCGCTTATGCTTCGCTTTGTATGTATGCCTTACCAGTTTACCTGGCCTATCTGTGCATTTGTCCTTAAAGTCTGCATAAAATTGCGCCTGCCTTCAGCAAAATATTTGCCACAGCGATTCGCAAAGTACTCCATGTAAAACGGGTGATATATGGAAATGCATGTCACCATCCTCTGCATATTGTCGTGGATTGCTAGCCACGCGTTAAGGGGGGTGATCCCTTTCGCGGAGCTCCTCGGTATTGGGACAAGGCTAATGGCTCCTGCCCTGTCGCTGGACATCTGTCAATCTATGTAGCTCATTTTCAACTTCAGGGAACGCAAGTGTTTGCGCATCCGGAAGTACTCTGAAGTCAGGTGTTCAATTCTGCCTGTCGTGGCATAATAAAGGTCACTAGTCACAACTTACTGCACAGGCTTTCAAGGGTGTAACTTAAAGCTAACGTGTTCTCCTCTAACGTTCAAGGCGGGAATAAAGAGATAGGGCTAACAAGATGTGGTATTTAATGCTGCATACCTGGATAACACCGGCGCATGGTTTAGCGGTTCGGCGATCTTTTGGTCACTATCCGGTAAATTTTCCTGCAGCATTACCTATGGCGGAGGGGTGAGTAATCAACACCCACACTGTAGGTGGCGTACGGACGTGACATCTTAAATGCCTCACACTAGGGAAGACGGATAAAAACGCTGAAAATAAACTGAGCATTAATTGAACATACATCTAGCGGTTTCCGCTACGCTCCATGGCACAATTTACGTCGCTGGGAGGAACCTAGGACATGGCCAGTAAACCAACGTTCAAGTTCTGTGCTCTAACGTAGTCAGCTGCAAAGTGGTGTGCGCATAATAATGTAGTTTTACCGGTACAATTGTGCTTCTTCACATTATGTACTGGAGCTAATGATGGCGACGGGATGCCGTCAAGTATAAAATTCTATTCGCCCTGCGGACAATTTAGGCCACAAGCGTAACCATGGTTACTGCGATGGGTCGCAGGCCATCCGGCTGGCCTGTTCAACGGTTACGCTAGCATCCTCGAAATAAATGACACGAAACAAGATTCACACTTTGTCGTCGGGAGCGGAAACAAGCGTCGCTCCACATGTCATCTTCTGACGAGACTGGAGAAGTTGTATGATGTTTTCTATATACGCGTACCATATACATTATTACAATAATGTCCAGGGGCTTGAAATAGCCATGGTCGGCTTATAAAGCGAGCCTTTGATTACGACCACATACCTGAATCAACCCATAACTACCTAACTTCTGGTCCCGTCTCTCAAACGTCCAATCACGCGCTTATGGCTTTGCTGCAATCTCAGGCTGCTCATTCGAAAAAGTAATCATAACTTCCTCGTGGCATCAACTGGGTGGTTGGGGTCTATCCCGTTCCAGCAAAGTTTGGCGACAATGCTCCTGGACATGGTGGGTTTTCGTCTAATAAGCATTCTCAATATAAAAATACACAAATCTGTTTAATAGCACTGCGACTAGGCGGATGTGACTCTTCTTCAAATAAAGTCAAGGCCCATGATGACAAAACCAACTACACCCCACCACGGTGGTCACTATACCCTTCTAAAGCAATCAACGCGGTCGACCACACTTGCATTGGCACAAATTCAAATTGGCGTAAACGATAGACACTCCCACATACATGTATAAACTCACGGCGCCAATGTTCATGGCTAACTTGCACCACTATTATTTCTACCCTGAGATTTAGTTGTACCTTTAACATGATCATGCCTACATAGGCGAGCATCTCATTGCCCGAGAAAAAAGAATTTAGTTAGTTAGTTGCTACCAACCAGCGGCGGTGCATGTTTTGCACGCAAAATATCCCGAGTGCTGTTTAAGTTTTTCACATAGGCTCATGCAGGTGTGTCAGCAGCGACACACACAAGATGCACCTTGACGTATGAACACTAAACTTAAAGCAATACTCCTTCCTTCCGTTCCCGTGTGGTTCACTGCGAAAACTCATGCACGTCGGCCGGCTTTGTTAAAAAGCAGAAGACTCCAATTATGTCAGCTTTTTGTTGAATAAGTCGTCCAACCTTGAGTCATAAGATCCGTCTGGAACTGCAGAAAATTGGGTTACCATTGATATGCAATCGCAAGTTTAATATATGAGGCAATACACTGCTGATTGAACATATGCACTGATGTGGCTTTTAGTCTAATACGCACATAACATTTACCTCGGTGGAAGCGTTTAAGGCAATAACTAGGTGTGTGCATGTGGGCTCAAGAGGATGCGGGCAATTACGGATGTATGCGTCGGATGTATCTCAAAAATTTATTGGTCTGGGCTACTGAGACATTCGCCTCTTAGCGTCCATCTTGAAACACTCTCAAAAGTCGCGTCAACCGCAGGACCTAGTATGCGGCTTGCAGAAAAAGATGGTGGCATAACGTGATAGGAGTACCACTGTTAGACATTCGGATCACCGGCATTCTTAAACTTTCTCAATGCTTCTGTTGAAAGCAAACAATGCGGGCAAATAGATTGCTTCCAGTGATATTGTTAAACTGATGCTAATGCTAGCACAGGCAATTTTGTAGGTACAATGTTCGTGCGTCATGCAAAATGCACGTGCAGCAACCTCACCGGTTGACGCTAAAAATCAACGCAAAATAAGCAGCTTACATTTAAAAGCATAAAACGAAGGTAGGTTTTCGAGCTCTGCATCATGCCTTATACACTAGTGCCTTATACAGTCAACCGCAAAACGTCACTAACAGGCATGGACCTTGTGTCCGCCAATGCGCATGTTTGCAAGGAACGGAAAAATTGTAGTGCACGCGTCAGGAAGAACACCAGATGTCGGGACAGAAGTACTATTAAACAATACATATGCTTTATGCAAGGAAATCAATTATGTTAAAAGAGGTGCACGGCGAGTTACGGTTAACCGTTTGCTTCGGGATGTTTTCCGTCTTCGATGACCATACTGATATGGCGCTCAGAAAGCAAACGCGAAAGCTGCTGTAAAACCGACGCTCCGAATTCGGCCACGCGCCACAATGGTTTCGCTGGTTTTGTTACACCGCACTTACTCTAACTGTGCACTGTCCCCTTTGCCCCATCGTAGCGCCCTTAAGCCATTACTTGTATTGCGGACGCTACATTTCTCCGCGTGTAATCGTATAACTTCGCAGCTAAGTTGTCAGTCTCACCTCCGAATGGTTTAAGCTCAATAAACTTTACGACCATAGGCTTTCCAATGTGGTTGTTTAGGACGTTACTCACACAAATTAGTTCAGAGCCGAAACTTTGCACAATGTAAGTCACCGTTCATTCGTGATGTAAATTCGTTGGAATCTCTGCCATTGGTGCCTGATGCAAGTATACAAATTCGCCTGTCTTCAGCGGGGCGCCGAAAAGCTTTTTCCCGTAGTATTCTTTCTGCCGCTGTTAAGCCTTTACCAAATAAACCCTTACAGTTCGCTGCGCCTGGCACATAGAGTCGAGAAGCTTAAACATGCAGTCAGTTAGGAACGGACACACGTGCTGCGGTATGGACACTCCGACGTTAGTAGATTGCCGAACTTCTCTTCCTGGCTACATGAGCGATGACGTTTGCCCGGTAGATAGTCCAACAAGCACTTAGGCAACAGAACATCCCAAGCATAACTGTTTTGGTCCGAAAATGCCTTCAGACGAGACTTTATAGATCGATTCGTGCGTGTCACTGTCACTTACCTTGAGAATTACATGCCGTTGTCCGTGACCTGTCAATACCGAGATGATCCGTCCGAATGCCTGCCTCAAAGAGAATGTGGCTAAGGTAGACTACTTTTTCTTGCAACGGGTGGCACTTTGTCGCTTAAAGCTTAAGGTCTACCTTTATCAAAACATAAGTATCTCTGCTAGGTTCTTAAGGTGTTTATCCATGGTTATTTCATGCAAGGTGACTTTGATATACGAGACATTTCTTTGGAAGTACCTCATGTTGAACTTTCTGCGTGAGACTTTGTAGGTGGTGGGATCGTTTAACCAACCCAAAGGAATCGCATGAAATTCGAAGAGGCCGGATGGAACGATAGACGCCGTTTTTGCCCTGTCACTTTCCGCGACCTCTAAGTGCTAATACCCAAAAAGAGAATAAAACCTACTGACGCAAATAGGCACCCCAAGCGCTTGAAAGTGCTTACCGATTCTAGGGAACGGAAACGCGTCCCTCCGTTTAACTCAGTTTAGTCGTCAGTCGTCGACACACAGCCAAAGACTGACGTCATTTTTTCACTAAAACAATTGGAGCTGTCCAGGATGATGTAGTGGGACGTACTACACCTTTTTCTAGCACCTTGTCGATAAGATTTTTGCAACGCTTCCTGCCAATGTATTAACGGCCGTCGTACGGGAATCCTAATCGGTGTAGCGTGCCCCCTGTCTATCTGGTGTTTCACTAGGCCGGTTGGCCCTTGGTCTCTGGCTAACGAATGAATGCATCTGGCTCCTGGCGCAAAGCATCACTGAGTTTCTTTCGTGTACCCTCATCAGTTGGCAGATCAACAGAACGAACAAATGCAACGATACAACGCGTGCTTTCGGAACTATCCTGGTTAATGATACAAGCTTCCTGAGCCTCGTTTCTTAAAGGCCTGAGTAATGTAATACACGTATCCCTGATCAGTTAGCACCTTGATAAATCCAGTGGACACCACAATCGGCGTAACATATCCATACCGGTAAGTACAGCAAACGGTATTCTGTCGGCGACAACGAACGCGTGGTTAAACTGCGTTAGCAATATCTGCCTGCACGGTGATAGCTTCTCAAAAAGTGAGCGGCTCGCCAGTAGCCACCGAAGGGCAATAAAGTCAAGGCGCCCAACCGTAGTCTGTCAGCTGACTTGCTACGTCCTGCATAAGCAAGTTTTTGCCTACGCTAGTATCAACCTAACGCACCAATAAGACTACCACGACCCGCACATCCAACGGCAAGCTTGATGTTGTGGTTGATGTACACATAACCCCAGGTATGAATACTGATTTTAAATATTCATGCTCACTTTGAAAATATTGCTTGCTGCGCGTTGGTGGGTATATTATGCGTCATCGTGGCTGCAGTGGGGGCCTACCAAAAGCTGGTTTAATAGTCCTTTGCACGCCATAACTTTGATTTAATGTAGCTTGTTGTGTTCCGCTAGCTGTTGGCGTGCCACTAAGTTAATTTGGCCCCTACAGCGCGACACTTGTGGTCCAGCGTTTCCATCGCTGTTTCCGCCCGCTTCAATTGCTATGCCACTTGCAGGACCACGTTAAGAGTCTCTGGATGATACAGGCGGAAGTCCCTTATGATAGAAAGCTTTTGGATACCTTCCAGTAACTGCTGTAGGACGCCCTTAATCTGCTTCTCTTGCGATTCGTCGGCAAGAGCTGTCCCGGCCATTCTACCCAACTCCCGTACATATGTATCGATGACCGCACACGGCTTTTGATACCTAGAAAGAAATGCGCGGCAAAGTTTTGCCGGCAGGCCGGGTCGGGCCGGTAGGATGCAAAGGACGGTGAACGTTTCCAAATTGACTTCCTTTTCCGAAAGTTAGCTATCGAAAACAACGTCGTGTGCTCTTCCCCAAAGTAGTCCCATAATGACAGTACCCCGCTGCGAAGCCGGGAAGTTCAAAGTACAACTGCACAGGTTTCGCCCATATAGAGTATGTCAATTGAAAGTAAGCCCCAAGGGGGCGGGAAGGAGATGTGAAGGCGGTCGGCAGCTGTTTCTCGTCATCTTCTGAAGTTTCCTGAGTGTGCTTCCAAAGCAAAAAACATTCTTACGCCTGGATGAATGGCGTGCGGCTGGTTTTTCACTCGGGCACAACAGCTGTTGGCTGCATTGCTGTTCGATCCTGGCAGGGTCGCCAGATTGTAGTATACGTGTTAAGGAGAACACCAGAGGTCGGGACAGCACTTTTCTTAAACCACACTTAGGCTCTATACCAAGAAATCCGTAAAGTAAAATGAGTTGAAAGAAGCGGTACAGTTAAGCGTTTTCATCAGGATTTTGTTCGTTTTCGGTAACCGCACAGACACGGCGCTCTGGAAGGCGAATGCGATAGATGCCGTAAAAGCATGAGACTGTGCTCCATAACGGTCTGTGCTTAGTAGGCGACTGGATGTTGACTTAGCGGCCAGTACGATACTGTGTCTTGATGAAGGAAAAGCAAGGAATGTTTTGGGATATAAGAGATGGTAATGTGAAGAAAAAGACTATGGGTTGCAACGCTGACCTTTGTTTCTTTGAGCATGCTGATAGTTTGAATGCACCATGAAGTGCGTTGATGGATTCAGGCGCTCTCACGGCTGCCGACGATATTACTGCCTTCCATTTTGTTTTCCTACAGCGTGTGTACCGCAATTTTGAATAAACGTAAAGTGACTTGAAGCGCTTCTAACTGCGAACTGCATCAGGCTTTTTCAAATCAGGTGTCCTGATATCTGAAGCTATCGGAAAAGAAGCGGTAAAGAGCCGCCTGTGGGTGTTCGGTAGAGAGCCGTGGACTATAGGTGCGTTCACTGCCAGCGAAAAGGGTACACATGCAAGCGGTACGTTGATATGTAACTTTATGAAACGCTTAGGAACTTTAAGTACAAGTTAAGACTTTGAGAAAAGTCTGTCATAGGGCATAACGGCTGGGACAATGATATACTGTCCATCAGCATGAGCATTTTGACTAGGGCTGCACAACTTATGGCCGCCATCAGCTTACTTGCCATTTCTAGGTATGAGTGTCTCCATGAAGATCCTAGCCGTTTGGATAAAACAAATGTAAATACCGTTAGTAACTTTATCCATTTTGTGTATACAGGGTGATTGCAGGGCCGATCCAGCGGTCACGGTGTCATGGATTTTGATGTTCTCAATTTCTGACAGTGAGTTATCACAGACGCTGCATGGGGCAACATCATCCACAGCATGTGCCCACACATCAAACACTGTGTCGAGGCTAGCCCACCGTGTTTTGCTGGGGGTTTACGTGGTTCGAAGGTTGCAGAACGATAAGGTTAATTCCTGCTCACATACAGTGTGATAACCTGTAGTGGCTGTCAAGGGTTACCGCAGCTATGCAGTCACGTCGATATAAATAGTCTTTGAGTACCACAAAGCGGCTGCAATAACTGCTATCACACCGGGTAAGAACGAAAGCTCCCCTGTCGCACTGGGTTATTCAGCGGTATGTGTCGCTTCTTGAGCACGACGTTAGACAATGTACGGACGACGGTGGTCAGTGTCTGTTCTGTCCTCTTGCAGTTACCAGTCGCAGTCTTAACGTATCCTAATAGCCCATTTTCACAGCAGTTAGCATTTACATCCTGTGGTGTACTTAAAGCTGCCCATATATGGACAAATTAATGTGAACACATAAATAGCCTGAAATCGAATGCAGCTACGTTGAACACTAGTGGAGGATGAACATAGAACAGAAAACCGTAAAACACTGCTAAATAGAAGGTTGACTGATAACATATTGGCTTCACGCAGCGACGCTGTCACGTGATAACCTATGCCCACCGATGAAATGCCGAAGTGGAATTTCATAGTTCATAACGTGTTTAAAAAGTAAGCACAACATGATTTTAATATTTAGATGGTAATTACATCTACCTAACTATTCAAATCCGGACAATATGATAACTGACATATTAAAATATTTTTAACGTGTCTCCTAAGACACACACACAGTTGAGCAATAATGAGGGAAACGCACATCCAACACCGTAGTTTTACCCTGGTGTTTCCCTTTATAATACCAACAGTTTCGTTTTTCACACCTTGCGAACGCAAGTCACCACAGTTAACAGGTCTACATTTATTCAGCAAGTCCTCACAAGCAAGGCATACATAAATCCGGTTACCACTAGGTTGGTAGAGGGGTTACGAAGACAAACGTACTACGAACGCCTACTTGGTTTTTGCGATGTATCCAGTGCACTATCGAAGGATTAGAGGAAACCTAATCCTAACCTAACGTACTTTGTTTGGGAAGGTTCGCCCTGTTTTGTCTTTGCTATTTAGTCCTGTTTGATTAGCTGGTCTCCGCGGACATTGTAAGAAGTTGGACAAACCGCGGTCCGATCGAGTTAGAGCAGAGACATTGTTATCGATTCGAGTCATTAAGCGTTGGAACTTGCATCCAGAAAATATTGTCAATGAAGGTACTGTTGAGGGGTATGAGCGTCAACTAGATGCTCTTGGGTGGCAACATGAATCCTTTCCTGCTTCTCGACTAATTCCCATCTCCATACCTCGATAATATTTTCTGTACTTTCCCTCAACCTTGGTATTAGGCCCTTCTTTCAACTGATTTCCCTTGCGCATTACTTCGATTTTTCTTCCTTTCTTACTTACTTCACGTAACTGACATAGCAGTGACAGTTAATGTAAGGAACGTGGGCATTATCTTAATGGACCAGGGTGCTTTGTCGGGTGTTTTCGTTTTAGACGCATTAAGAAGTCGGCGCATCCGTATCAACTCCTGGATCGATGACGCTCTCAAGCAGAAACACTTACGTGATTCAACCTATCTTTCCGGTCCCACTTGAATTTGAACTTAAACTTTTGCACATTTCTAGCATTTACGTTCTTCGTATCACATACAGCAAACCTGGCATGCTCTGATAAATTACAGGCCTGTCAATTAAAAATTTTCCAAAACGTGCTCTATTTTTCGCACTCCTGTTAAAGCATGTTATCCTTTGTTACGTAAAATGCACAACCTCAACCAAACTAAACCAATTCCCTGTACGCATCGATTACATTCAGGTACTTCATCAACCATTGCCTTTTGTCATCTCTGCGCAGAACTAGCGCGTACACCGAAAGTTGCGCGTAGGAATTCTTATCAATGCAATGAAGGTATATGGTATAAGGATAGCGTTTGGTTTTCCATTCTAGTACGACGCAATGCTTTCCTTATTAATGTACTGCGCATTCGCATTTATTTAGGACAGCGTTTTCAGCTTATAAATATAAGCAATTTTTGAAACCTGAGTAACGATAAGTTCTTTTGTTAGCAACATATCGTTTATTTTTAGCCTTCCGTTAACAAATGCACACAGTGTTGAGTTGAAATCTTTATTTCTCTAGCAGTTGCAATGTGTAGCTTATTAACTTGGAAACACTTTGCACTATACACCGCAATAATACATTTTACAAATCTTTTATCCTTGTTTCTCCTTATCACTCAGCTAGGGCATATAACCAAAGTCTCATTTTCAATAAATACCATTTCACCTGTCGGCAAAAGCACACCACTTCATTGCCCTTAACCAATGTTTAAAAATGGGTTGATGTCTTTAAAGCCAAGCGCTTGTAGCCTATTAATTAGCTTCAACTTCTTTACGTAACTTGTCCCATTTTAACAACAAGCAGCAAATGCCCATTCAAATATCGTTGCCATCCTGGCAACCATAAGTTCATATTTCGTGACCATACACACCGACTTTAGTCGCACATTATAACACAAGCATACTTAAGTTTTGACATAACACAAAGGCACTCTTTGCTATCTACTTGTAATTTCCTATCCATATTTACACACCAAACCATTGCCATTCTACTTCTCTTTCACACCCTTGTCGGATATACCCATGGGCTGAGAGTTATTATCCCCACAGACCGACTGTTGGGGGCAAGTTCCCGGAAAAGTAACAATCCAAGCTCGCTCGCACGCCACAAGGTTTTCGATAGTTTGGTATAAACTGAGTTCACAGGACGGTTTTTCTCTCAAGGTCATTTACCTTTACTGCAAACAAACCATATCAAGGCACACATAAGTTTTTGTATTATGCAGAGAAACTCGTAAAATCAAGAAGGCTTGTATGTTATAGAGCGAAAACAGCGTCAAACAACAACGACTTGGCTATTCCTCAAACGCCGAAATTTACTCTGAAGTCGGGTGCCCAGGCTCCCGAAGGATTCGACTGGAATACTGTTAGGTTGCCATGGTTAAGAAGGGAAAATGTTTGGGATTTTTAAACAATGCCATTGGTTTAAAAACATGACCGTAAGAACTTAAGTTGGGCAGCGGGCCACAAGGAGTCCGCTTTAAGGAATAAATAGCCACCATCCTTCCAACCCACAGTCAAGAGGACCAGGAGACCCTTGTCCGACCCACAATGTTTGAACAATCTGATATGAGTGCATGGGTAGTTGCAAAAGCCTCACCCAGCGAAGCTCATATGTGCACTGAGGCCAGCAAACCATCGCTAATCCTGTAAACTGACGGTGCGGATTCGAAAATGCTTAGGAACCTGGCGGCCCAAACAGTACCCTCAGCACACGTGCGACCAATGTTGGTTGTGTGGCGGCGGCGCGTCTTTTTCGGCGAACCGGCGAAATGCTGATGCCCATTTGGCCTTTTCTAACATCCTCACGGAATGTTTAGTTCTCAGTAACGTCTCCATCGTCGAGTAACTTTAACTGCATTAAATTTAAACAGTTACAGGACAGAAGGTTACAACCAAACTGGATTTCTGAACAAGCGCCCGCTGCACTAGAACAGCATTGCAGCGTGACCACATATGAGCACATTCAGATTCTAGAGGAGTTTTCTTCACTGCGTCCAAGACATATTAATAAGCCCCGCTGGTGGCGTCGGGACAATTGATCGGGCGTTAAAGAGGCGCGACAATCGCTGAAGCAGGTTTCGAGAATCCGGTGGGTATAAACGTTGGCATTTCTTTTATAAAATGTCGGAATTCGGTAGCCAACTCGCAGAGGCATGCGAAATAGTGCAGTGAGCTTGGGTTAGCTTAGGATGCAATTTAAGTAGGCGTACGTATTTTTGTTATGTTTAATTGAAGGCTTCAATGAAAGGGTTTTTTAAATAACGGTTGACGGCAGTCATATTGCAGCGAATGCGGAGGAATCACAGTTGCTGTTGCACGTCTATCAGAACGTGACAGTTGGATAACCGGTGTCCTATCAACCCGTAGCCCCAAGGTCAAGTTGTGAGTGGGATGCCAGATGATCCGTTAGCTGGAATTGAGGTTCTGGTCGTCTAGGCAAGACTGGCCTGTAGAGGAAGCGTTAGCAAGTCAAACGTAAATAAATAAGTAACTATTTTATTATCGACCATGCTAGGAACGCCTATGGTGGCCTGATCAGGTATGTCAAAATGTACAAATATTTTATAGCAACTGTAACAATGACAGTAGAAAATTGTTCATATGTTCATGATTTGCATTGTACAATGGTGGAAATGCGAAACAATAATTTGGTTGTCGTGAACTGGGGACGGTTTTTTAGGCCATAATCCCTCTGCCATATATTGCAGTCATACCTCGGCTAATAATAGATTAAGAATTGTGATTGGTCCATTAGAAGCTAAGTGAAGAACACGCTCGAGTGAGATATGACAATATAGTGAGTTCATGAGTAAGTAACACAAAGATAAACGGTGATATCATAGAGAGTAAATAGACGACAGTATATGCGTGGAATCGTAGAAAGGAGAGAACAGGCTATGGGGATGTAGAAGTTCCAGTGTAAGGAACGTATCTAGAGTGGTGAAACTAGTTGATCTACCAGGGTGAAGCTATGGACTGTGAGTTAATTTGGAGCGAGTCTCAATCGCCATCTTGCAGTGTTGTTACCGGACATTTTTGGCTTTTTATAGGGAGAACGCTTGCTAGGCAAGAACCAACCATGTCCTGAAACACTGCCGCTGACCCATTGAATAGCAAGTCGTAACTGGCTATGCAGTTTTGTTGAGGGTTTGTTGGCTCCGTTATTCGCAGTCGAGATGCGTCCCATTTTTCCTTTGGCTGATGCGCTAGGCGAGTGCCTAGTGCGTTCCGGAGTCCTGTCCTGGAGTGAACGAATGGCTGAGCCCGATTGGCGGGTAAGGAACTAAATATTCTTTCTGAATATAACGTGTTGCTAAGCTGCTGAACCACGTGAGGTCTCCGAGGATACACACTGAAATATGTTAAACAGTTGTTAATGTCTTGAAGGATAGGATATGGTTCCGAAAAGCAAACCGCAGATCCCCGGGTTAGGTTGTAAAATTGTTTTGTGATATAGGGAGCCACAGCCAATTGAGCTGTCAAAGCGGATTGAAGAGCTCAGTATGATCGGTTGTTCTTGCTTTATATCGCCAGGAGAACGTGCTTTCCGAAGTCAAAAGGATGTAGTCAGAACGCAGTCGGTTTGCAGTGACTGGGGGCTCCCCTGTAGGTTGGTGTAAATTATTCTTAAATGGCTTAAATTTTAGTTCCCTTATGAAATGTGGAAGTAGTTGGTGTTTCAGCCGGGATATGGTCCCCGTTTGTTTGAAACATAAATACCATATCCACCTTCGGCGGGCGACTCAACGGCAAACGACGCCCCGTCAACCCACTCAAATCCGACTACGTCCGACCTACCTAGCTCTGCACTGGTGCCCTATTTTTAGACTTGGCTTGCTATTCTTTTGTTCAACACATACCGTGTTCCCAAAGTTTATTGTTTGTATTTCCGTAAGCCCAACGTTGATCGTTTAGTCTCGTACCGCATATATAGCGCTTGAGATGCTATTCATCCCAAACTGTTGTACGAGTTGGCTGATGAACTTTGCTCTCCGATTACGCATCTTTTTGTGAAGTCTCTACGAGGCTGCCCTCTACCCAAGGACTGGAAGGAGGCTATTGTTTGCCCCATTTTTAAGAAAGGTGATAAGCACCTCCCTGATAACTATAGACCGGTCAGTTTAACGAGCGTGCTGGTCAAGTTATTGGAAAAGCTCGTGAGGGACGCTCTCGAAGGACATTTGAAAGCGTTTGAGTTGCTTAATCCTTCTCAGCACGGTTTTCGTAAGGGCTATTCTTGCCTTACTAACTTGTTAACGGCTCGTGAACACTTGGCCGAAGCCGTCGATTGCGGGAAGGCAGTGGACGTGCTGTTTATTGACTTTTCCAAAGCTTTTGACACCGTTCCACATTCGCGCCTTTTGTACAAGCTGAATTCGTTTGGTATTTCTGGACCAGTCTTACGATGAATTTCAGGTTTCCTGATCGGAAGAGAAATGTGTGTGCGTGTGGGTTCAAGCTTGTCCTTCCGCCAATGTGTTCTCAGTGGCGTGCCGCAAGTTTCGGTTCTTGGCCCACTTCTCTTCACTTTATACGTTAATGACCTACCTGATGAATTGGGTGTGCCATCCCTAATGTTTGCGGATGATTTAAAACTCTGGTTCACGATAGACGAGCCGATTGGTCCACTGACCGTACAGGAGGCTCTGGATAGACTTTGGCACTGGTCAATTTTGTGGCAGTTGCAAGTTAATTTAGGGAAATGTTCCGTTCTACGCGTGGGTCCGAATGACCCGCCGACGCGTTATTTGCTTGGCGGCAACGAGGTACCGCGAGTTCAACTGCAATCTGACCTCGGTGTTTTGCTGTCATCTGACTTCAAGTCCAGTGAACGCTGGAAGCAGCTGCTCGTAAAGGCTTCAACATGTTGTGGATGATCCGCAGGTCATTCGGGATCATGACCACCGACATGCTTTTTAGACTATTTTCGGCTTTTGTAAGGCCGCACTTGGAATACTGCGTCCAGGCTTGTCCTCCATGCCTGGTTCGGGATAAGATGGCAGTTGAACGAGTCCTGCGGTCCGGGACGAAAATGGTGTACGACTTAAAGAAGCTGACGTACCCGGAGAGGCTACGTAAGTTGGATATGTTTTCCATGTATTACAGGCGGCTTCGGGGCGACTTGGTCCTTACATATCGTATATTGATGGGTCAGATTGGTCCTGATTTGACTGGACTGTTTCGCCCAACTCGAATGCCAACCCTTCGTGGCCACCCATTAAAGTTGCACAAACCCCGGTCTGACCGGGTTTTGGCAACTTTTAGATTATCGTGTAGGGTTATAGCTTTTTGGAACACATTGCCTGCAGACGTCGTGATGGCACCGACGTTGAAAGAGTTCGAGCATCGACTTGACGCTCTCAGTCTGCAGTTTAAAGTCTTCCCTTTCGTGTCTTAAACTTTTCTTCGTCTATTACGGCTTACGCTTCTTTAACTCATTTTAACTTACATCTTAATATTGCCTACGATATTCGATTAGCTTGTCTTCTCTGTTTTCTTTTCTTTACTGACACTACTGTTTTCTTTTATTCTTCACGTGGCCGGCACAGCGGGGACTGCTAGTGCAGGGCACTTGGGCATTGTTTGGTTGACCATATGAATCGTGTGTGTTGATTTGGCTCTCCTTTGGCACATCAAGGCACCGGTTTCCCTGTTGGATCAACGATGTTTTCGAAGGTGGAACATTCGCGGGATTTTTCTACTGTTCCGGTCCCAATTGAACTTGAACTTGAACTAGGCTCTACATTTTCAGGCGAAAATAGTCACTAGCCCACAGTAGTCTACCAAGTAAAAATGATTTCTCAGTCTATTGATATGTTCCGGTATATAGCGTAGCCCAACCACCACGATATTTCCCCGCCGTTCGAGCGCAGTTTACTTCGCCGGGCAAACAAGGAAGGCGAAAGCAGCAGAACAAAGCGACAACGCAGAAGGAGATAAGATAAATAATGCGTCGTTTTAGTTAAGTAAAGTAAGACACAATAATAAAGCAAATAAGGAAGTGCAATTGAAAAGAAGAAAAGTACAAACGTTGTAGAACTTTCCTAGAGCGTGAAACGAAGGGGTAAACGTTTGCTAGGCCCTAGCTTTGATAAGACACAATAGGAGAAGTGAAAAGGATTGTACATCCGAGCTTCCACGCTTAGGTATAGCTGAGTTCGCGACCGGTGCGGAATGGGATGAAGAATGACCACGGCGGTCGCACGTTAGCTGAGTAGGAGGCGTGCTTTGCAGCGGCGGCTTTACAGGTATACAATTGTCTGTTGGGATAAGGGCAAGAAAGTAATCGCCAGCGGCAGCGATGTAAGTAGGCAGACGCCAGTCGACGCCTTTTCGTCACCAGCGACCACTCAACAGTTGGAAACCGGAGTGTCGCCGGTCTGTCGGAAACTAATAGCCTAATATCTAAAATATTACTACAGTAATGGTTAATAAGGATTTTAGAAAATAGATAGTAACGTTTGCACACACTTTAGATACTTGGAGGCGAAACCTGTTGTTTACATGCTTCAACACAAGTATTTACATGGTTTCGCTCACGTCAGTACTACTCCTCATGATGCGTTCGCATACCCATCTGGTCTCTTGGTGCGGCTCCCAAACGCCTTCGGTCTTTTACATGTTGCTTGAGATCAAAGGTTAATCGTTTGCTATTTTGGTGTGAAGCTTTGCTGTGTTGTAAACTGCACAGTAATTGCCAAGGTCGAGTTATATATCCCTCACTTTAATCTTTTTTCTTCGGCATACTTGTTTCACGCCAATCGGAGTTGCAGTTTCGTATGGAGGATCTATCGAAAATATCATATCCAGTTTATCCATAGACGCCCATTGTCTAGTCGGCTGAATTGAGCTAGCTTTCCCTGCCTGCATTTGCTTTTACTAAGGAGGAAAGTAGCAAATGTAGTTTACTATTAGTCACGGTTGGCTAGTCGTCCTTGCTGGTTACATTTTGCATGTTGTCTTCTAGTCGCGGATAACGAAACACAGGTACCCACTGCGCAGCAAACTCACTGCCAAAGTACATTGCAAGGCTAACTTCCTGTTGTCCCAATCAACCCCATGCTGCTCCACCTTCAGCCATTGAAACTGGAACTACCATGCGACGCACGCACTCTGATTCGTAGTCCGCCCAGGTGCCCGGAAAGATCAGTCAAACGAGGTCGTTTCATCCACCTTGGCTTGTGGAACCTACTCGCCGATTAGTTCGTCATCAGTTTCACGTACGGCTTCCAACCAGGTTTAAATCACAGCTCCAAGTAGACGGGATGGTTGTTTCGCAGTTCAGGTCAGCCGCTATGGCACCTACTTGCAAACCTGGCAGTGCCTGTTCACAAGCTTTTCTTGTCGGACTTCATAGTAGGTTGGCGAAACTTTTAGGGGTGCAGAAGGTTCTGGCGCCAACGATCCGTGACACCTGGGATGCGATGGAACCTGGCATCTGTATGAGTGGTGACGGAAAGCCCAACCAGCGTATTTTGAGGACAGCAGTAGCGCACGCCACCAGGATGGGCAGCGAATGGAGTACCTTTTCTTCCAGGGACCTGGAAAGCCACTATTGCATAACCTACCTGCACCTTGTGGCTCGTTACTTTTTAAACTAAAGACGTACTGAACAAATAACGTGTCCTTACTAAGTGTGCATTCATTATTACATGACTACGCAAAGGCTAAGGGGCTGGCAGGCGATCTAGTGCTCTGCTCAGGGGGGACGTCCAGCGATGAGAACTGCGTGATTCAAGAAGGTAAAAAGCCAAAAGTTAGGTTTAAATTAAATCTGTGCTGGCTGTAACGTTTGGAACATGTTTCTGGACTGCGACACACCGCTGAAGCAATTTAAAACCGTCGGCGGACCTCCTCCTCGGACAATGACTACTCGCTTCCATGCTCAAGGCTGGAGTTGGAGGATAAGGTTGCGCCCCTGAACCCGTTGGAATATATCCATCTGGTATGTAGGTCAAGAAACTAAATGTACCTGAAAATCTAATATGAGTAGTAGCCCCGTACCCTCCAACTCATCCCACTTGTCTTCGTCGCGGTTATAGGCTGACTAGGTTCCGGACAAGGATGCCGTATCAGGTAAGCGTTTAAATTTCCCCATTAACCTGCAACTGCAGCACAATTGTTAGTACTGACGCTTGAGGATATCAATTAGCATGAGGAGCACTGCGACCAGAAGCCAGCCAATAAAATGATGCAGTGTACTCTTGCAATTCGAGGGAGCAACGAAGTTTGCCCGTAAAATATTAGCTAGTGACCCTGTCAGCACATTGCTGAAGTTAAAGGTTAAACTGGGGAACGCCACTTTTAGGTCCAAAATGGTGAAGCTAAAATATATCTTACGTCCGTACCTAACTAGCTCCTCTTTCCATTGTACGTGGGAAATAAATAAATGAAGTACGCTTAACAGCGCGAGACATGCCTTATAAGGTATGTTCATGATAATAAAACGCGTAAAGCCAGTAGTTATACAGCAATGTTGCAAGTTAACCAGTACAAACTGGATGGATGTGTGATGGCACGCGCAGCTTGTATGCGGGTTCCTAGGTAGGCCATCAAGCTGAGTAAAGTTGTTACTAGTACAGATAATTTGTAAGTTTATGTGGCGAGTTCGCCAATATAGGAACAGATCAGACGAAATCTTTGAAGTGGTTGACGTTGGAAAAATAGGTAGGATCCTACGGTGTGACAAGAAGCAATGACTTTATTTAGTGGCGGGTCATACCCGCCACGTCACGGTGTTGTTAAGCAGATATTTGTGGTAGCTTATTGGGTAAACGCTTGACTTGCGGATACCCAGCGCGTCCTAGAACCCTGCCGCCGAACGGTTAGCTGGAGCAGGAGTAACTTGAACCACCCAGCTGGCACCACGTGGTTTGTGCTTCAGATAGCTAGTCAAAGTGGTGCGCAAACTTATACTCACTTCCATGCGAAATATGCTGGCACACGCTGTAAATTGGAGTACGGTCGATCACAAAGAGAGCATTGCGGGCGCTCCTTATGTGCGTTGTATCACTTGTAAGCATAAAGCACTTTTCAACCGTAAACTAGTATATACGCAATGATATGAAAAGTTACACCGGATGTCTGAATGCCTAAGATTTGGACAAAATGCAGCCATAGATCCAACGCGTCCGTGAGCGTGATGTTGCGACTACCAGCGCAAGCTTAAACTGTAGCCCTTCTTCCAACATGAAACGTACCTTCTAATGTATCATTCTGTAACTGCTGCTGCGCTTAAACTACAGGCGTGGTGCTGGGTGTTGTATGCAATACACGACTTAATTATCAGACAGCAATGCAAAGGAATGCTGCATAATAACGGGGCATAACACAGGTGGTGTAGTTCTACTCTGCTAAGCTCCAGCCTGACTGTCCGATGGGCGTCTTATTTGACTGTCCGGTTTAGACAAAATCATGTCTGGTCCGGCGTCAAGTAGGCCGCCTATCGGGCGGTCATCCGTCTGGCATCGGGCGCCTATCGGTCACTCGTGCCGATATGGGTGAGAAAACCTGGTAAACTGGGAAGTAATATGGTGGCAGTGAAAAGACGCTTCTAATTGGAAAAACCAAACATGCCTGTTGAAAACCTCGAGTGGCGGAACCGAGAAGCCCACTAGAGTTGCGGAAGCACCAGAACGAACTCCGTCGGAGGACATTTGGACTAGTACAGGTGAAATGGGAGTTCTGTGCTTTCAATAATAAAGCTAAACGCCAAAATCAATTTCAAAGCGTGGTCATCACCTATGTAGTAGAAAAGCCTACACAAGATTAACAAGTTCAAATGGGACTTGAACAGTAGGAAATGTCAGTGGATGTTCTTTCCTGTAATTCGTTGTTTCAGGATACATATCGACGGCAATTACGGCACGGATGCCACCATAGTCAATCAACTATTGCTCACGGGTCCTTCCCTAGCCGTTCTCGCTGCGCCGGCCACGTGACGTAGAAGTAAAATTGCGAGGTTACAAAAGGCGGTATAAACAGCACTATAAAAGCAATAACACTAATAATAGCTAACTAAAATTAAACATGCAAAAGCTAAGAATAGAAACTGAAGTCCAATAGCGCCGAGTTTAGGCTCAAATTCCTTCACAATATATACTGGCATCGATTCCTTCGACACCGAATTCCGGTAACCAAACACTACGTGACAGTTAAACGTTGGTCAAAAGCCAAGCGGTAAATAAACAAATAAAGTTTTATTCTCGACAAGAAGGGGAAGGATAAAGCTACAAAACAGTGCATGATCAAGAATTGGCATAGAGCCGATAGTTTTGCTGTAACAGCGTGTGTTTGCGTAGGGGTGTAGGTACCTACGTACTTTTGTGTGTGCAGTTAACAGTGTAGGGTATGCCTGTAATTTTCGCGTTTGTAGCCATTTGGTAAATTAGATTTCTGACGCCGTTAACATATCGCGGAGCTGTTCGTAACCAATTTATTTCATAGGCTTATTTAGTAATTAGGTGTGTCTTCGTATCTTTATGCACTATTCAATTTAATTTATCTTTTATGGTCGTGTTAAGTGCTTGGCTGTTGTTTGCTAGCCCCGGTGTGGTCGCGCTGAAGGCGCATGTTGATAAGGTGCCTATCTGTCTCTTACCCACTATGTCGTCCATACTAGCCCTAGGAGACGGTTCGATGTTGCCGGAGGGGAAGACGTGCACAGTCCTTGTGACCGTGCTAGGCTCGAAGGATTTTTCTGTGCACATAGTATGGAGCGGACAACGGTCCATTCACCGCCTTGTGTGCGGTTGATTCCCGAATACAGCGTGCTTGTGTTTGCTTGTGAAGTAGCGTGGGCTAGCTCCGTTGATGACACGAGACACCGTTACACATGCTACACTTTTCTTATTCCTTCAGGTTTACACTTGATATAGGGTTGGTTGGAGCTACGCGTCGTGCAATGAAAGCCCTCCGTGGTCGCTGTGTAGGTGCAGGCCTCCTGTGGCTAGCCACTGTGACAGGCAAACCCATAACCGGATGAAGCCAACCAATTTGGGCTTGTAATTCGGCCAGCTAGCCGAACAACCGCCCGTTCGTGTTAGCTCGGTGGTACGTGTGTAACCCTATCCAACAAACTGTTTGGCCGCAGCGTCGCAGAAAGCGGTGGGCTTTCACCTGGCGGACATTCTCCCTGTAACAGGTCACAAATATATGTTTATCCACACTGCGACATGGCGACGATGGCAAGCAGTAAAATAAAGTCACTGCCACTAGGTGCCTGGATAAGTACCTCCAATCCACAGTCAGTAGCCGTTTCTTCTTGCATGACCGACGTTGTCAATCAGTGACAAATACAACGCATACCTACAAACACAAACTGCAAAGCCACAGCTATGCACACGTACACACACATCTAGGCACACATGCACCGTTATGACAAGCATATTGTATCCTTAAAACCTTTTGTTCACCCTTTGTTAGCATAACATGATCGTATCTGTAAAGTTGTGCCCCATGTTGCCGCGAATAAAGGGTTATTTTATTTTGTATCGTCTGCGATGTCCGAGGGAAATATTGATGTTCGTGAGTTGGAAGGGTTTATCCGGCTACCCTGCTAGCTTGGTTTGTGTAGCTTCATCGAAAGACCACGGTGAGGTGTTAGTAGAGCGGGCTCAAAAAGCTGAGACAACTCAGGGCCATTTTTCTTGCCCGAATACGGCAAGTCAGCATCAAGTGTGTAAGGTGTTGTTGATAATGCGGCGAAAAGATTCTGAGCTTAATTGGTCGCTCAGGCGATGATAGGAGACGTAGGTATTGCATCACTTTAGGGCCAATCATAATGACCCGCTCTATCCTGACCTCTCCGCACCAACTAAACAGGATGAGCTGGCATGGATCCGGTATTTTAGGTGTGGCCTAGCGCAGGCCGCAAACAACCTGGTGAGTAGTTCCGGCGTAATGATTTCGAACGATCTGCGGATACTCACAGCATTCTGAAACCTTTACTAGCGGCTTCCTTCCAGCACACACTAGACGCGAAGTGCAAAGAAAGCACAACTCCTAAGTCAACCTGCTGGAAAACCTAAAGTATCTCATGCCCTACAAGCAAATAGCATGTGTGTTGATCGATTAACCTTAGGCATATTATTGAACCATTGGCATTCTTATTGGTCCTTTGCCACATAATTGACCAGTCCCGAAGTCTATAAATGGCCTGTTTTAAATAATGGACCACTAAAGTTGTCTACTGGGCACCAGCACTTCAGGTCATTGGTATACATGAGGAACGGTACGTCTAACTCTTCGGATAATCCACATACCTATTGGGAGAACAACAGTGAACCAATGACCTTTCCTTGCGGAACCCCAATGTAGAGGACTGTCGAAATGACATGTTTGAACCCAATCTGACGGAAATTCCTCGATCTCCAAAATAAGCTAATATTCATCAAACTACCTGCTCTAATATTTAATATGAGTGAAGCTATAGTGTAAGTCCAGAATGCGGGACGGTGTCAAATACTTTAGCAAAGTCTAGGAAAGCAGCATTTACATCCTGGCCCTAGTGAGTTCGCTCATTTACTCGTGCCATCAGTAAAGCAGTCAGACAGCATCGGCCTGTACGAACGTCATGTTGCAGTGAACTGAGTAGCCCAAACGTCTCTAAATGGTTTTCAAGTCACACTAACTTCTTTAACAGTTTTCCCAGGACGCTGTATTAAAACGCACTGGTCTGTAATTCGTACATAAATGCATGTCGAGAATTTTAAATGCAGAGCAGACAACCGCCTACCTTTTGTCCTTAGACAGAGTACAACTCCGAAGCGTCAATCAAATAGATGAGTGTTTGGTCTCGAAGGCTCATTTGTTTGTGCGTACAAAAGGTTATGGCAAATAGCAGCCAAACCAGCAGCTTTAGTATGATTAACAAAAGATGAACTTTAGTCCCAGACACAAGATATAAGTTAGAAAAATGGATGGTGGTACACTGAAATTTAAAGCAAAAGGTGGTAAATTGAGCTCTCGGAAAAATGAATTGGCATACTGTTCAACGATAACGCAAGCATTGTCCTGAGCCGTGTGTACGACATTGCCGTCGGCTTTAATCAACACTGGTATGGACGGAATTAACCGGCTACTTCTCTTAACATAAGTTGGATTAGTAAAGACAGTGCTAGCTAGTTCCAATATCTAAAAGAGCCAAGCGGCTGGTATGGGACACTCATAAAGGTTACAGTTTCACGATAGAGCTGAGGTGTGTCATCCGAGGGATCGTCAACTAAGTGCGTCAAGGCTTGTCCCGTCAAATAAGCATAGACATTGCAACTGGGTCCCGTCGTGGTGGATTTGCCTCACTAATCGTTCTGATGGACGGGTGAATGTGTGGAAGCGAACGCGCAGGTACGAAGGATTGCAATGTATCCAAAGCTCTCAATATATCCTTATAAGGTAAAAGGACGCAGGGGGAACATCTGGGTTTAACTCTCGTAGCGTGAGTCTGCAATCCAGGTACTTGGACTTCCGACTATGGGCCATTTGCCGTCCCTAATGAATCCGCAGCCGACTGAACGTAAGTTTGGTCACTAGCACCTAGGGGTGCCATAAATTAGCTCCCTAACAGTCGCCTGAATTTTCGAAAACCAGACCCAAGGTGGTCGTGGTCTGAATCTCTAGGAACCTAGGGAGTTGATACACGAACTGGTGCAAAGGTGCTCCCAGTGTTAAGTCAATAAATTCAGCGGCCAAACCTTCAGCTCCTACACACCTGAGGTTTAGCGAATTTAATTCAAGTACATTGGACTCACCCATCCCCAAACAACTGTTCGCTGCGTGAATGAACCTAACCACATTAAAACTTCTTGAGATGCTTTAAGGGCTGCTGAACACTAAAATTATTTTATACCACACATCCGCTATACCTTTTGCAACCGCAAAACTTCAATTCATTTATCTGTAAAGCAAACGTGTTTGCGGTTAAAACGTTAGCATTAGAACTGACGTACAATGCAACCCCGCCACCGCGACTGTCGGTGGGGCGCTCAGCTCTTGATAGTGAGTAGCCTGGCAAATGTACTACATCCTCCAGGACGTCGAAGGACAGCCAAAGTTCGGTAAAAGCAAACACATCTGGTTATGATTTTTCAACTACAGCACACAAGGCGCACACCTTGTTTCGCACACCAGGCATTACTGAGACCTACCTGAAAACATGTGTGCTACCAGCAGTGGATCGCAGTCTAACCAACCCAAAAACAAAACACACAGACACTTCTCGCTAGCTTTACGACTCGTTTTAAAGTTTTGAGAGCTTCCATAAACTGAACCTTATTCGCCAAAGGTAGGTCTGGCTGTATACTTATTCGGGAACCCTTTAGTTTAAAGGTGAAACGCAAAAGAGCTTGACGCTCCTCTGGTGTAGACCGGACCACGCAGTAGACGAGGCCTACATATTGTACTGTTACCATATTGGTTCCCAAGCTTAATACGGTTCCTAATGGTGTCCAAAGGAAACCCGGATGTAAGTGACTCAAGGAAAACTAGTTTGAACTAGTGCTGGTCCTTAAGCATGAGATCTTTTGGAACAGCCGCAAGGGACTAAGCAATATTCCTAAAGATAAGGTTGCTGTCCGTAAATGCAGCATAAAGATGTGTGGTGATTACTGTACTTGTCACGGTAGCAGTGGACGGTGAAGCACCCGACTTATTATCTTCCTTGGTAGAAGCATCAGGTTGAAATGATGAGGAACCGGCCATAAGGTGGAAAGGTTTCTGCCTCCGGTACAGGGAACAGAGTATCACCAAAGCACCCTGCTGTACCTTTTGGTTTCGGGTTTGTTAAACTGACCAAGCTATGTAGCTTACGCCGCTATTCCTTCACAGGCAAATTATCCTGTATACCTATTACACACATAGCTGTGTTCAAAATACCGTCAGGCTATTTACAATCTTCTGGCATCGCCTCAAGAGCTGGCGAAGACTTCGAAGCTGTCCTATTCCTAGAGACACTTGACCGAACGCTTGGTCCGAGGACACCTAGACCTTCAAAGCCTAAAGCGACTTCAGCTATTGTCCCCTCTAAAACTCTAAACAGCTTGTAGGGTATCTACTTTTCCACTAAGGTCCCAAACCTGTTATTTGTGGTTAAACGATATGCTTAGCGTTGAACACAATCAGGGTAGTTATAATGTAAGTCGTCGCAGTTTTCTGGGAGGAAATATTGTTGTCTACCTAACCCAGTGCAGACTTATTTGAAACCAACTACTGTAGACGTCACATTGGATTCCATCCGAAGCACCGGTAACCGGTTCATCGCAACTCGCTTTACCACAAGCGGATGCCGAATAGGTTAATGTGACCGAGGACGGCATGCAACCAGACATTTTAACCATCAAAAACCAACGAAAAGGAAACGTCGAAGAATTAAATGAAGCACGAACTGGAGTACGATAGTCTCTAAGATAGTCAATAGGAACAACAATCAGCAAAACTTGGCGTAAGTAATTCGCACAGATTTAGACTCACCAACATGACACAATTATCTACGAAGACCATAACATGCTCCACCGTGAAATAACCACTTAACATTGTTCTCTGTTAGAGCCCTGCAAGACTCCGCAGGAACGAAGCGATTGAGAAGATTCGTGCGCAGATTATGGATTCCGAGCACGAACGGACTTTCAAATCCTTTAGAATCACAAGAGGAACTGACGAAGTCAACATTTCCTTTTAAGTGTTATCCATACACTGCTTTATACAAAGCTTTCGAGAAAAAGTTTTAAAGGATAGCAGACGACAAGCACGACTATGGGACTAATGGAAAGCTCAGCCAGCTATGTAAACAGTCAATCCAGATTCCGGTCATGCTGAGTTTTAAAACTAGCCTTATACCTTTCAACAGAACGTAATTCGAGTAAGCAGCGATTCCCGTCACCAAGAAGCTCAGCAGCCAAGCCAAACAATCACGAAAAGCACAGACGCAGCAAGGCGAAAGGTGAATAGCTAACGTAATTCGGAAATTTATCATATAGACACATATAAGCAAAAACATCCGTACAATTAATAGTGAAAGTTGCGACAAGAAAGTACCGTTGAACACCTGGACGTTTATATGCACTACACATCAGTCTTAAGGAAAAGTGTTGTATAAACAATCCTCAAATGCACAAGCGCATAGTGTTGGACAACCCGTGCATGATGTTGAATATATAAATAGCTTTCTGAGTTAGCACAACATTTCGTGACTTGCTTTTAAGTAGATCGGTCAATGGCTGAAGCAGTCAAGAGCAAGTCGGTAAGAAACGGCTGCAGTAGTTTGCCGTGCTGAGGAAACGACGGAGGCTAGTAAAGGATTGCGGCAGGCGCTTGTCTTTTGAAAAGTGGGTAATGCCTTTGCAATTAAGTCGGTGGTCCAAAAAATTAACTGCGCTTTCTCCTAAAGCGCAGCTGTCGGTCTTGACCGTATCGCCTTACAGAGCGGAACGTTCAAAAATCGATCGAAGGTGTGACGCTCATCGTGCTTAAAACTAGCTACAAAAATGTCAGCAACGTAAGCGAAGACATAGTACAGTCCAGCAACCACTAGGTCGGTATACCTTTGGAAAGTCTGGGTGGCAACTCTGTGGTCAGTGGGCATGCAAACAGATTCATGGAGACAAAATGGGGTGGTTAAAGCTGTGTTCGGAATATCCTCAGCTGCAACCGGAATTTGCTAGCAGGTAAGCACTACATTTAGCATAGAGCAAATGGTTCTTGCATGTCGGCCAACTGAAAGGTCATGGATGTGGGGAGTCAGATAACTCTCGGGGACAGTGGCAAGGTTTAGGGATGTGTAATCTTTGCAAGGTCTCCAGTTGCCACAGCACCTTTTGAGAACCACATGAAACGGAGTGGATATGTGCTCTTAGAAAGACGAACCCTAATAAGAGGATGCCTATGTTCGAACTCTGCCTTGGCTGTAGCGAGCATGTATAGAGGTAGCGCTCCAAGTCAGACTGTTACTGGCGGTCCATGCGTTAAAAATGGGTAAGCGCTTGCGTGCTTCGGCTACGGCAAGTCGTCAGACGATCACTAACGAGCAGAAAACTGCTGAAGTATTTCGGTGAACACATTGTCGGCGGATGATGCCAAGCGAAGACCGTTTGAACCGATAGGAGCAACACAATCCAAACGGAAAAGGGTGTAAAAACAAAGCGGTTTACCGTTACGCAGGTCTTTTCTGAGGCCGAACTTGCTGAGGAAAGCAGCACAATGTATAGGGCGTTGTTGGCAGCTATGAGAAAACCGTAGGGGAAACTTTGACGCAGACCAATGTTGAGAGTGGGCATTTGCTGACCTAATGTATGGACCTTGGTGTTGTTAGCCACCTAAAACGTCAGCCCCGTTGAACGTAAGTGGCGTTTTATTTGCAACACAAGGAATAAGTAAATAAACAAGTAGTTTATCCTCGGCATTGCAAAGCACAACTTAAAGACATGCTCATGGTAATACAAACATATATGAACAATATGCGCACAAAAGCTTTACAGGTTAACCAGTAACCTGTGTTTAATTCATTTTGGTTGTGTGAGTGCACTTCGGCATTTTGAGTGAGTTTGTTAACGTGCCGCTGAATTTGTCGTTTTGCTCGCTGAATTCTCAATGGAAGAAGGATCAAAGAAAGAGTTGGAATTTGATGACGCACATGATGTGTGTAAAATCCTTCGAGTTTGTAAGTAGCAGTAAATTTATTCAGGGGTGAGTCAACTCCGCCACGTCACCGTGTCGTTATTAGGTGAAGGACTGCCTGGCGGAAACCGACTAGGTTTTAGAACACTGTCAGTTTCAACCAAGCAGTGCAAATATTTTGAGGAGTCATAGACGCAAACTAGGCGAATAGATAGAAGCCGGCTGCAGCCGTTGCCATCACTGGCTGGCCTAGAGGATTCCATGCTGCGGTTTACGTAAAGCTTTTGGCTACTTAAATCTAGGTCGGCGATTCCTTGCATCATCGCACCAACAGTGTTGGTACCAACAGAAATGCCTTGCGGAACTCCTAGAGGAACTATGTCTACCTAGCCAACGGCTTCTTTTAGTGGGCACAGGTGCAATTAGCGTAACCTAGCCTTAGGCGACGAGCTGTACGACATCAGGGGGTTCGTTTGTTGCATTCTGGGTAGCTGGAGCACACAAAGCGGTAGCTGTTACCTCAGTCCGATTCTCATCAGCAACAGATGCAGTCGACTGCATGGCTGCCCCAATGAGCCGACATCAATAGAGGCTCCCATTTGCTTCATAGGTTACTTCACGCTACGCTCAAGAGAAAAGAGGAAAGACCACATCTTCTGATTACTTAGCCCTACGTTTCAGTATTCCTGCTCTGCGACAAAAAGATGCGTAGACCGACGGCTAAGGCATACAAGGCCATTGAATAGCGGGCTATCAATAGTCAAGAACCTTGCGTAATTGTCGGGGCTTAAATTGGTACTGGTTTACTAGTACCAGCACTTCCATACATGGCACTACATGCAACCATCTTCGTCCTTCACAGATTTTGAGCAGCTCCTTATTCCGCGTAATGCACTAACTTCATTGATGAACGAAACCGAAGACACACTGGCGCCGGTATTCAATAAATCCGACCTGATGCTTTCAAAGCCAGTGGGCAACAAGAGCCAAGACATAAAAAGACTAGCTGTTGCCTGCAGGGCAGTCAGCATGGTAACCGATAGGTTTTCCTTTCATCTTTTGGTGCATTCCCTTTCCCGTAAATTCGCATATAATAAGGAGGATTTAGGGTAATTTCTCCTGGCGACCGCGACGTCTGTTTACAAGCCGCAAGTATGACAAGCAAGCAATACTCATATAATGCGGGGAAATAGCGGCCTGTGGGTTACCTATACCAATATGTCTTATGCCTTTGTGTTCATTATAAACTAAGCAACGTTCGTGGTGCACGGTAATCTGATTATTATTGCCATAAATGTTCGTAACAGTTATATGTTGCTGGATCGCAAGGCTAGGTATGCGTTTTTCTTGAAAGGGCTTTATTACGAACAATGTAAAACCGAGCTGAAGCACAGCCATGGTTCTCAAGCTGATAACCCCTAGCTGTATCCAAAGAACCGGCGCTTGCCTGATACAGAGTAGCAGAATGTGTTGGGCCTTATATCGGCATTAAGCAGCAGCCTAGAGAATCTGCCTTCCATAGCAAGGTAGCTTGGGCGTAGGTTGAGCGTGGCCGATATGAAGACCGTAAACATACGTCACAGAAAGTGTAAAGTATGGGATGTATTACTTACCGGATGGGTTGGAGAAGAACCGCATCTGTAGTGTAGTCAAGGAGCAAAGCGTAGATAGATATTTGTTTTCGTGCCGTTGTCCATGGAGGCGATATCTTCTCAGTATCATGGGGTGCCGTTTTCTGATGCTATACACCAACTGAATTATTGTGGTTGCCTATATTGGCACCGTAAGTTGATAGAGTGCCTGGTATTGCCTACTCATCTGTATACGCTTTGTTTCCCAATACAACCGCACACAGTTGCAGGCCAGGGGTGGATGCGCTGAGGGAGAGTTTGCCTTGCACGCATTGGTTAAGACGCCATCGATGGACAAGTGGATGGTGTTGGTTGGCGCGCTGACACCGGCGTATCCTAACGCTGCGGTAGTATTTTGTCTGGCCGACCTAGTGAGGGACATGTCTTAACGCTGTACATCACTTGTGGGAGCAAGCGCAGCGATAGGGAACTTGCTTCAATGGTGGTTACTGTATTTAATTACACACGTCCGAGAGGGCCTTTTGGAGGATATTGAGGGCGGTTGCTAGTTTGAGTGAGAAACCTTACAAGTGCCTGCAAGGTACCTAGCTTCATGATGCATCTACTTGGGCGGCACATTGTTTGCGTGCCGTTTGTTTGTTTGGTTACGCTCTAACCAGCCGCGTAGTGTATGAGAACAAAAATCTGGCTGGCCAGCCCAACAACCTTCTTGTCGTGCTAGCTAGGTGGTTTGGGCGTACACGGTTCAAGCAAATAGTTCAGCGGTAGTGATTAGGACGGGGTGGTTTATTGCCTGGGAAGCGTTCTCCCTATAATAAGCCACAAATGTTTGTTTAGTAACACTGTGAAATGCCAAAATGACTCGCCAGTAAGTACAGTCTCCGCACCATGGATATCTGGATAATTATATACAATCCACGGATTTTACTTTTCTACGTTTACATCGCAGACACTAAAAATCAAACACTTTTAACTATCACAATCACTTTTAACTATGCTATTGTGCATAGTTAAAAGCCCAGCTACATAGCTACACATATACACCATTAGCTACACAACCATAGTTTGTAACTGTTATGGTCAGTGTTGTAGTTTTACAGGGTTCTTCATACTTTGTTACCACAAAATGACCATGCTTGTAAAGGCGTGCCATGCACTGTCCAAAATAATAATTGATTTATGTAATTAGCTAAAGAAGGATTCCATCGAGCAGTCATCTCTGAAGTCGTCGTGACGGTGATTACTGAGCATGTTGGCATTTTATGCATTATAGACGTTTGGCACTGGGGAGCAACAGTTCTGCACCATAGTTTTATCTGTGCCTTTGTTCCTGACCATACCGAGCGTTGTGCGGTTCCTTCTCTATGCTCTGCTAAGTCTAATGTGGCACAAAATAGCGCGACAATAACGTCAGTGGAAGCAGGTACCCACTGGGTTGTTGAATGCGCACGCGGCTCAAAACGCAACGCTCCCAAGCCAATGGAGGGTGCTGCGAATTGGGGGACCAACAGCAGTGGCGAACGCCATGTACGCTTCTTTGCCACGTGATGGTAAGGAAGGTTTGGCAACGGTGCGTCTGGTGCCCAACTGCTGCTGGAATGCCCCAACAACTCGACCGGCTGACGTTTTAATGGAGGCCGCAGGTGTAGGTCGTATCATATTGCAAACAGCAGGCAAGGTGCTGGGGCCACGCGCCGTGAATTGAACTGGGAAATTGCAAGGCGAGGGAAGTGACGGCAAAATTAAACACGCAGTCTTGCATCCTAGGATGGTCGCAGTAGGACGCCATGTTGAAAAGTCTGCAGTGGCTTGCGGAGTTGAGGTTGGCAGTTAGTGGCGTTTCTATTTACTGCCTCCAGCGGCACAACCTTGATCATGTGGGCCATGACAAATGTAACCGGGAGCAGCAGTTGCTAAGCAACACAGTCCGTAGTACAGCGCGATTCATGTACCAAGTGGACGTGACATGTCTGCCTATCACAGGCGCCGTGCAGCAGGAAGGTGGCGCAGGAGGTGTACCTTGTGTGTCCGGGGTGGCAGGGTGGAGTAGCACCTTTTGTAGGTGACCGGGTTTACCCACGGGTTAGTCCGTCTATATTTGGTCTCCACCAGTCATACAGCTCTCACCGGCGCTCCATGAAGCAGCTTTCAAGTGGCAGCGACCACCCTCCGGTCAACTGCCAGTGAGACGGAATAAATCAGGCATGAGGAGCCGGAAACACGATTCTCCATGAGTTAGTGCCAACTCACGTCAGTCCTGACACCTGAGCGGAAGTGCTCGACCCCTGACCCAAAATTCAGTGCTTATAATAGTTTATCAAAACTCTGCTGCCCTGCCGGTAGCACTTGGCTGTGCAACGGCTAGAAGGGATCCATCGACCAAAAGCCAGATGAGGTTGGGATAGGCACACCTACCCATAATCCTCACGAAGCTTCATGTCATTTTTATTACCCGAGGTTCTTCGCAGTCGACAGCGTTCCGGTTAGGTGACGCGCTCTGAGCTAACCCAGTGAGTGGCGTGACAAGCAAGCTAGCTGGGTGCCTCAAACTCGGAAACCATTATTTATTGGATGCTGATATCTCTTGCCCCTATCAAAGGTCGGCAGTCAGACGTTTACCATGCACATACTACAAGGTTATCAGCTCGACGTAACACGTCTGTCAGAATCTCAAACACCCGACTGTGGCGCTCGGCTAATCGAATTCCCTGGTGTCGGCACCTCAAATTCGTTTTACCCCAGTAGGCCAAGGGTAAAATTCTGGCTATCATGGGGACGTCATGGTTCTCGATTGCCAGGCACCCAACGCTCTCTTTTCATGGATGGCAGTGTCAGCTAGAATATCAGTTGTATGATTCAAAGAGCAACTGAGGCATCTGACTATAAACTCTGTCTACCTATCAACCCTACTCTCAGCAGGAAGGGTCAAAGACAAAGTTTACTCCACAAACAGCCATTTATTCATTACTTATACACGTTCGCTGCAGGTGGAAAACACCTCAGCTATTGTGCCGCAATACCAAAGACGAGCGGAAGAAGGGAAAGAGACAGTGGCACGCTGGCTGAGTTCCCCGTAACAAATGGACATCGTGCCGAAGAGTTAACAGCCGGCTGTTATGCTGCAAAATGTTATACTATGCCTAACGAGTAAGGGCTGGAATGGAGGGGATGCTAAGCAGGAGGGAGGTGGACTAGGGCACTCATAGCACAAACGCCATCGTGATTTGCTGTTAGCCGGATCAGCTGGTGTGTCCAACGAAACGTGTTCATCGTCCTAAGGACCCAGCCAGGCAGTAGGGATGCATTAACCGACGTCAATTTCAAAGGGAGGGCTTGCGTTTCTTTTGATAAACTCATCGCTTGGCCTGCCCTCCTCCTTTTTCAACGTCACCCTTGGCGCGCAAACAATGCTAGTCGCGGGTGTCGGTGTGCTGGCATACGCAACACGTGGCCCAACACACTGAGCCTGCCGCGTCATAACATAGTGCTGAGCGTTTCACTCGCTCTTCCTGCACCTAACACGCAACGCCTAACACGCACGTCGCTAATGCGGTGCTACCATCAGACATAAGCTAAGCTGCGAGGTCAGCGATGGACAAATGTGGAGAGCCAGTTGGTGACTGCAGACCTGATTGACCAGGTTTCATGACCATATAAGAGAGTTGAACGGCCGGTTGCGTTATAAACTCTGCTCTTCAGAACAAGCGTAATGTCGCGTCGAAATCACAGGTGGCGGAGAGTGGCGAAAGCATCCCGAGCTTCTGTTCTACGTTTCGTAACCTCATCTTTAAACCCATAGGCGCTAAGATTGCTACCCAGCTACTTGAATTCCTGAACGACTTCTAGCAACTCACCACAATGCGTTAGCGCAGGAGTGGGTCTTTGACAACCTTGGAAAATACTTTACGTTCCGATGGAGCAACGCATAGACCGAAACGATAGATAGCTAGTGCTAATCGGTCAAAGACTTCCTGGCATGTTTGGGAGTTGTCACAGCTTAGGGCAAGATAATCCGCGTAAACCACGTCAAGAAATCGCTCTCCAGGAAGTAGCTCCACACATCCTAGGTCGTGACCAGCAAATGCTAATTCCAAGACTTCTTCAACTGTGATGTTAAATAGGAAAGGTAACGGCGGGCAAACTGGGGTCACGCCACTAGTAATCCTAAAGGGTAGTAACAGTTTGCCATAAACCCTCACGCGTACAGTTCTTTGATCTTTACGTATTTATCAGTTAAATCTTTTCCTCAACTGACATGCCCAGAGTGCGTATCGATCAACTGAGTCGAAGACACTTTTTATGTCAAGGAATACGACAACGGTGAGTCGCCAACAAAAATGGCGAATCTGCAACGATAGACGCAAGGTGACGGTGTGGTGGAAGAAGCTCCGACCTCGACGTAACTCGGATTGATTTTCACGAAACTGGCTTTCACGGACGCCAGTCAGTCTGTGGAGAATGACAGAGGCAAGCAATTTAGAGGCAATCGATACCGGACTGATCCCTCTATGCTTAAGGCCTACCGAACGGGCGCCCCCAATAAGTATTGGGACTAGGACGGAGCGGCTTCAGTCTGTCGGGACAGTCACCTGTTTCCGTCGTTTTGATAGCAATTAGTGTAAATGATCTACTAGAGTAGGACTCAAAGTTGAAGAGGGCTGGGAGAATTTTCTGCCCATGCGGCTTTATGCAATTTCAGCAGCCTGGTCTCACCTTCGCCTTCTGCGCGTGAGAGCGGCTCCAAGGAGACGGCCCAGAGAGAAAGGATCTCAATGTCCGAATAGGAAAGCACAAACCCAGGTTGGTTAAATGCCATTGCAATGTGTTCGACCCAATGCTTCAAGCCTTTTGACCGGTTATAGATGGCTTGTTCACTCTCATCGCGTATGGCATGCTAACACCAAGTATCCTGTTGCCTGCTTCCGTTATTAGATGGAATAACTTACGATGCGTCCCAACGGTAACGGCTAATTTCATCTCTAAGGCTGAATGCGACCACTAGGGTTTGCGGTCTTTCTTCAGGCTAGCAGTTAGTTTTGCCCTATGAATATGCGAGCCCCATTGTATGCGCTTCCAGCCGGAATACCTGGCGAGCATCTATAAGTTCCAGAAACATCTTAGAGACCCAGTTTAGGTTGGCAATTTGATTTGCCACATGAAGACATGCCTACTGCTAGTAACGTTTGACGAATATGCGGCCAGTGATGTGCGACGTTGTACCGTGGTCACATACTCAGCCCGTATGTTAGCGCGCTTTGATACACATGCAGAACACCTGGTTTCACCAGCTGGCTGGAGTTAATCCGATGACATTGACTTTGCGGACGTTCACCAAAACGCACCCGAGGTTGGCGCAAGCATGTGCGTGGTCAGCATCTACGCTAGTGCTGCAAATCGAGCGACATTTTGGACACAGCCTGTCCAGCAGCACATGATCGCGGAGTGCTCCTTATGCGTCCATGGCTGGCCTGAGGATGGTGGGCTCCTTGTCACGCTTCTGCGGATGCTGTGCCGAATGTCTGTGCTCGCGGGAAGGAGACACTCATCTTCACACAGCTGTAGTAAGTGCTCACGAATATCATTACAGGTGCCTCCACCATTGTGGCCGCCCAGATGAAGCTAATAAAGGGGCAATGTTCCGACTTGGACGTTTAGATCGCCGGCCAAAACCACAGTATACGCAAGTTTCTGTAACGAAGGAGATCGAGAAGTTGCTGATAGAAATCATCTTTCACCGAATCAATGTTACAGTTTGTAGGAGCGTAAGCGGCAATGACAAACAAGCACCGTTTGTTCCCACGCGACTCCGTGGCCTGGAACGAACCAGCTAATCTAAAGGCGCACATCCGACTGTTGACTGCGATCCAGTCGATTAGAGGAGGTTCATCAGGGGGACTCAAAATAAGACTGACGCCAGCTTGACCGGCATTTGAAGCTGCAGCATCTCCAGACAGGAGCAACGTGAACGTGGCGTCAGTGACACATGTGGATGATCGCAGGGTAAGCTAGGAACCCAAAGATCTCAGGCGGGTTGCCGCTAAACATCAACTATTGTTCGACAGGGTCTCTAGTGTGCTGGCAGCTGCTGCCAGTTGGTCAAGCTGTAGCACGGTACGCAAGTTGAGGCACTCGAGTCTTAGCAAAGCCTGAGGACGCTAAAGGGAAACAGGTGAACTGACGTTGTCCGCTTAGTTGAACCTGGACTTGTCGACTGGATTGGAGCAACGCTATGCGACGGTGTTTAACTTGAAACTAGCAGACAAGTGACTATTAAAGCAATGTGTGGGAGGGCCAAGAATTGGGGGATTGGAATGGAGGGAGAAAATTAACTTTGGAGCGGGACGATAGTAATGCAAAAACGCAAGGAGCGGGATAAGACGACAGGAAGGCCTGAGCAGTAGCAATCCTACCCTATTCACTACTGACAGTAGTTAAGAAGGCTACATAACCAATACTCGGTTGCAGCCTCCCAGAAAGGATCTTGTGGCCATGCTCTAAGGATGGTCGTACAGCAATCTAGATATTTTGCATCCTGCGATTTTGACGTGTTTCCTCCCTCGAGGACTGTCGAGCTTAAAGGTGGTGAAACATGCATTAAAGGTGATTGAGACTACGTACTCCTGTGCGCCAAATTTAGAATCTGATTGACAAGGTGCCGGAAGGCCCCTGCACCAAGCACTATCAACACTGCCTCATCTGAAAATGCTGGCTGCTGCCGATCCATTAAACGGCAATAGAAGCAGACATTTCTGACAGTGCACCCCGCTTCGTACTTGCTGTAGGTGCATCTATCGAGGCTAGCTGGCATAGTACAATACCGTCATCCCAACGCGGATTATCTACTCTTGTCTCTGTCTCCAAAGATGTAAAGGACTTAATCAATAAGGGGATAATCCGCTTGTCCGCTATTGCAAAAGCAGCGTGCCACCCGAATTCCCCAGAATACGGTCGCTTGAGACGTGCGGTCACCCGCTCAGCACGGAATGATTGCAAATCCTACTAGTCTGTTATCGCAGGTAACGCTGTAACTAACCCAAAGTTTGGAATTTTCGGTCTTTTCCATCTCGTTTTTTTAGGTTCCGGCAAGCGCTATTCACCACAGCCGGTATTGCGCAATTTTGATTGCTACATAATCCCAGATACAGAAACAAGTATTTACAGTTGGGTAAAAGCTTTTAGCAACCTCTTAAACCGCCCACTACAAGCCACCGCAGCCAATTTAGCATTAACCCAGTCATGATATGACGCTGAGTGCTTACCAACACCTCGCAAAGCAACTGCAGATATCGTTCGTCGCCTAAAGTTGATGAAAGCTCCTGGGGCGGATAGGCTTTCAGCGTAAATATACAAATGTTGTCTGCCAGCTTTCCTTGAATATTTACACAAGACCACCTGCCAGATGTTGGAGAGCAAAATCTCTCCTTACTCGTTGAGCACCTCCGTTCTATGACCATTTCCTATGAAAGGTGACCGAACTGCATGTAGTATTTATCGCGGTATTAGACTGAGGCATGTAGCTGTCAAAGCCTACTTACGAATCGAGTTTCCCTGCTTTGCCACTGGGAGGAGCCTGCGAACTCGGCACACCCAAATTGGCTATCGCCCAGGCAAAGGCAATACGGACCCAATCTTAGCTCAAATTTTGGAACTGAAACACAGCAACAATTGCCAGCAGCCCACGTTTAGTGGCTCGAGGAGTTACCTTCCGCCTTTGACTCCGTGTACCGTGAAGCACACTGGAGTATTCTACATGCCGAGAGAGCGCAGGATAATATCTTTTAATTGAGGAGATTAACCTACCGTTTCTCATAGGCACTACTTCGGGTCTATGGAGAAAAACAGTGAAATTAGACCTCAATACTGGAGTCCGGCAGGTTTGCTCATTTACTCTATACCAACTCTCAACTGCTAAACTCCTTAAGGCAAACGCTTACATCCTTACAGAAGCTATCATTATCATTACAGAAGCTATCATTATCAGTGCAAAAGCTATCATTCTTAGCGCAGAAGCTTTCCTCCTTAATGCAAAGGCTATCATCCGATAATCTTCGCACTTGCATCCACGTAGCACTGCGTGGGCAGTGGCTACCAGCCAATAGAATTCAGTGTAGCGTAGAGACTGAACACAGTTACGCACAGAATACCCAAGCTTTAAGTGGTGGGTAGGAAAACTGTGACACTTGTGTGTGACTAGCGTGCTGCAACGCAAATGGACTGCAATTGAGACTTTACTAAACGGAACCCATCCGCTGCCCAGTGCAGCGCGCCCTCACTGAACAATGGAAGTTTCTGAGACATACAACGGAGCGCGCACAGTCCATAAGGGAAGGGAAACGCGCGCGCACAGAGAAGCGGGTATACACCTGAAGTGTAGTCAAACCCCCTTTGCAAGTGAGCAAAGGAGATGGCCGAGGCTAGGGCGCGACTGATACACTCAGAACAACAGTGCACAACATTGGCTTGGTACTAAATAATGGCTGTAAAAATAAGGCCCCGATAAGTTGCTTCATTTTGTTAGTTATTCAGGCTACTTCGGTCAGATATTTGAAGGCGCAGTAGAAGATACCGTTGGACCACGAGGTAAACTTGTCCGTAACATAAGGAGCGAAACCATCTCCGTCGCAGCAGAATGGAGACCAATCACTACACGTAACTTCTTTAGTTATGTAATGAACTCCCACGTTTGAGACGGTTCCACAGGTGTAAGTTGAACGTGGCGTGGAATGTAATCATATGCTAAGCAATTCGCTCCATACGAAACACACAGGTCAAATCTGATCGACGTGGACAGGACAGCTACCTGAAGGAATGATGTACTCACCAATGGAGCGATGCAGGGGGCATGTGATAGATGTTTGATTGCAGACTGGCAACTTCCTTTCAAAGGATATGTTAAACGATGAAGTATATTACTTTCCTCCTTGTTCCGAAAGTACGCAGACATGTAATATTTTGCTGCGATGTGCTTACACTACAAGCAGCTGGTCTCGTGAAATATAGGGGCATAGCAAGCCGGTGCACTCTTCGGCAGTGATCCCCAAGCCTTGTATCCTCGTGGGCCTGTCGGCGTTTGACAATTGTACACCGGACCGCAATTAGGGTTTGTTCAACGTTTAGATTTTAGGTTTCTGGGCGCATAATTTTAATGTACTTGGGATTGAACATGTCCTGAAAATTAAGTCTAATTACACCAAAAATAGACTTAATGTGATGATTAATGGTGGATGTTTGTGAGTAGTGTAAAGTTCGAAGAAAGTAGAAGCCACGATTAAAATTCACGCACAATAATATGCCTCGACGGGGAGTCGAACCCCGGTCCACGAATTTCCGGTCCGCACCAAGCAGAAGACATGTGTTAATGTGATAAATCCATTTACTAAAACGTCAATCAGAGGAGGAAAGCACCTAAGTTACGGCGCTGCAATACATAAAAAAAGAAAATAAAAAAACAGTTGCGTCCCAGCTGAGCTACCAGCAACGGATGGGCATCGTTACGGTAAGCTATCAGCAGGATACCAGGCAAAAATAAAAATAATTATGTTTTACTATATGGAATAAGGTCGTAGGTTAACGGGAGGCTAAAAGGGACGGAGAGTGACAAAAAAACGCACAACAGAAACGCTGTGATATAATGCGTAATCGATTGATATAATGTGATATAATAAGTTGACCAACTAGAACGTTAAATTAAGAAAACCATGAGCGTGTTCCTCTGAAAAGAGAGTGCGCCATCTGGGAAAAAGTGACAATGACGCTTGCTGTGTGCTGCCTAGGTACAGTTAAGTTAATTGCTTCGTTTCGGCTGCTGACACCGCAGAACTCCCCGCTTCACACAGTTGGGTTGGCAGAAATGGCAACCTGCGCGTAATTCACTATGACATTAGTTGCAGGACACCGGGGAAGTTGTTCGTCACCAACGTACTAGCAAGGCCGCCATCATGTGCAATCGCGGTAGCGGTGCATAATGTGGGATAGATGAGTAATAATAATGCAACAACTTCACAGCTTGTTAGTCAACAGTTTAGAAACTGACCTGCAAGTCATCGAAATCCACAACCTTTAAAAATCTTACAAATATTTCTATCGTCATAATCATTATCCCCCAGATGAAAAGATATCAAATATAGTGTCCTGTTGCTCGACAATTGAAATGAAAGGAATTTAGTTTTTCCTCACGTCCAGCAGAAGTGCAATCATGCAAGATTGTCCACTATGCATTGCGTAGGAGCGCTAACTGTCAAGTTTACCCTGTGCGTCTCTGAATGTATACGTTTTCAGAACGTTTGTAGAATCCGGTTCCTGATAGTAATCTGATTTCGTATTCACATCCTCAGGTGCTAAAATTGCTGGGGTTGGAAGGTCGCAGTTTATTGCTGTTGGGTGACATGTTTGGGTATAATAACCGACCAGATGGCTGTCAGCCAGTTTGCATCCAAACAATTCCTCCGGGCGAGTGTCCACAACAATTAGGTTCGAAGGGGGCACAATATGCTCATATATCTCAGGTCACGTTTGCATTGTTCTCTCAGAATCTATTTCTGTAGTACAAGAAAACCCCGCTATAAAGAACAGAGGTAGTTGAGTTCGCCACTTCCAGCCATGTAGAAGTTATGCAGGACAGGACGTCTAATAAATTTACCGGTCTCATGAAATCACCTCCGGACATACATTTGTGGGCTTCCATGATCGTTAAAAGATGGAGAAGCTGTTTCTCGTAACCTACGATTTGAGCGACTGAACGACATCCTGGTCGTAGGGTTAAAGTAAAACAGTGGTGCTGGGTGACAGGAACTGCAATTTGATATAACGTAGGTGGAATTAGGGTGGGCAACGGCTTTGTCGAGAGAAGGTATGAGGTTGTGATTTGCTGTAGTTTGCTGTTAAATCTTCAGAAATAGCTGCAGTTGTCCATGCCTTTTTTCCTTCTAAACTGCCGGAAGTTTCCATGTTGCTATTTCTAAAATTCGAGTGTTGGCTGATTTCCGAATCACTGCAGCCGGTTCTTGCTCCCCAACCGGGTAGTGCAAAGCATAATTGTGATACGCGCTTGCTTATTTTTCAACCTGCGCATTTCTATCCGTTTACACAGTCTTTCTCGGACGTCGTTTTGAATAGCAGAGCAGTTTCAGGTTAATCAAAATTGCCTTGAGCTGTGTAGCCTGATCTTTTTCGGGCAATGTTTCTGTCTAGTCGGAAGCTGCACACATATCTCATTCACCGCTTTCGCCCGATTGCTTACCAAACACAAAATCGTCTACTGATGACAGCCTGTAGCCAAATGTTTGACTACCTAAGATCTGTGTTTTGCAAATCTTTTGCGAAGTGTACTGCTCGTCCTTGACTTACGTGTCCTGATAAGGGAATTTTCCCCTCAGTGCTCATTGGCACTATTTCTAGCAAGGTTCGTTCATGTCTTCGTTACCCAGTTTTATAGCCTTCATCCTTTCAGTCTTTATGTGTGGTTCACAAGGTCGTTCAAAAACGGCTTTTCTCTGTTATGTTACATGCAACTGTCTTCTTACTACTTCGAACTTTTGCGTCAACCTTAGCGAACTTTCCTTTGTAATATCGTCGCATCACTGATACCATTTCTTTAAGTGTGAATGCCTTTAGCTTTGCTGAAATGAACCTAGCCACTTTGTCTTCCGTAATACCGCTCAAAAAGAACTATAATAACGAACATTAATATCCCGTACAGACATATATTAGCAATACCCGCATAGTCCTGACAACCGACTGGTTACACAGTAAACAAATACGCCCAGAAAGCGACAGTCACAGTACTTACGACTGTATACCAGTATCACAAAGCCCAGAGTGCGCGAGGGGAGTACCACTGTGCTTCTATTGCGTAATATGGCTCCAGCAGGTTTGTTCATTGCCCAACCCATAGCAGCATACATGCAGTAGTTACGTTGGGTGAATATCCGTGGGAGTGATGCGACACTCGACAATTCTTTTGTGGCCTCTCCATGTCGTAGGTTGTCCACCGCGCCTGTCCAGCAACTGCGCAGGATGCGCGACACAGAAGACGATGACCGGGAATACACAGTACGTGCCCAAGCCACCGCAGCTGACGCAGCGGGACGAGATCCTCCAGCGAATGGCTGCCTTCATCCAAGCCAAACGGTCTAACATCCGGATTGGTTAATTGTTGCATCGGCCACACACGGGCAATCGAACGCAAGCAACGGTGTTCAAAACAGTAAGACGATGCAGGTCAGCCATAGGAGCAGGCCAAGCCTCGCGACAGTGCAATAGTACAGCGCGGACAGTCGCAATAGAGACCCGTCCTTTGAGGAATATACCGTGTTACGCCGACGCCACAAATGCTCCAGCTTAGAGAAAGCAAGTAAAGTTTTTGAGTTACGCAACGAAACCTGGTCTCCAATAGCTCCATTGATTGTGATGAAATTATCCAGTTAGGAAAAGCACAAAGAAACCACAAGTGTCTCACCACACATACAATATACACGTTAGTTAGAGTTGGGAAAAACAGCTAATGCGCCGCAATAAAAAAGAAAAAAGGGAATAAAATACAACAAGTGTAAGCCAGCCGAGCTACCGGTAACAGATGGGCACGGTTCCGGCTACTACGCCGCAGGAGAAATATAATAATTTATTATGCAAGGTTATAAAATGCTAAATAATGAGTTCCTGGTTGAAGGATAGTCTAAGACTTATGCAGCGGGACGAAGGAACGCAAAATGCGAACGCTACTGAGGTTGGCTCCTAGCCATATCAGCAAGTGTATCCAGCCAAACGTGTACATCGTCTTCCGGACCCCAACGAGGGAGCCGAGGCGCTCCAACTGTGTCCATCTTCGATGTGAGGGCCTTCATTCCCCTCGACCAAGTCACCGCTTGACCACCTCCACCCCCTCTTTCCATCCACACCCCTACGGCGCGAAAGCAACGCACGTCGCGGGAGTCGGCGGGCTGGTACGCGCAAAAGGTGGCCGAGCCATCGAAGCCCGGTGCGTGGAATCACGGTGATGAGCTCTGCAGTTCCTTTACCTGTACTGTAAACCAGGCGCCGAAAATGCTCGTTGCTAAGGCGGTGTTACCACGTGATGTGAGCTAAATTGGGAAGGCACCGATGGTCGAACGGAACTAGCCTCTTTATGTCCGCTGATCTAAGGGGCCAGGTTTCACAGCCGTACAGTAGGGTCGAACGTAACGCAGCGTTGTGCGCTCCAAACTTCAGGACACGAATGAGGTCGCGCCGGGGCCATAAGTGGCGAACGCTGGCAAAAGCGCCTCGAGCTTTTGTTATGCGGTTCGTGCTCTCAACCTCAATCCCACGGGCGCAGATCCAGCTTCCCATGTAATTGAAGTTTTGAAAGACGTCTAGCTAATCCCCACAGAAGGTCAATGAACGGTGACGGCCATACGCAGTACGTGTCAAATACACCGCAGCTGACGCAGCGGGACGAGCTCCTCCAGCGAGTGGCTGCCTCCATTAAAGCCACACTTTCTAACTTCCACATTGGGTAAGTGATGCAGAGCGTCAGTATACAAGCACGCAGTTAGTAAAACGAATGGAGCCTAATGCTGTAGGAAAGGACACAGGGATACAAACCCAATGAAATTCGTTTGCATGAGTTTATAGATCAAGGAGGAAAATGGCACATACACTATAAACGGAGTCTTTGCTTAATCCGCAGCAAAATGCTCATGCGTATTCTGCGTACGGATGTAAGGCATCACGACAACAAAGCGGATCATTGAGTAATGAGGTATAGGTGCGTTGGTAAGGTGCAGATGTTTTTGTACAAAGAAACGGAAGACATGTGACAAGGTACTATAGCACTGGAGTAGGAGCAGGAATGATGGAAAAATGGTTGATGGCCAGACATCAACGGTGGAGCTCCCTGACGTCTGCACTTACTTGTGTAAGGCTATAAAATGTAGGAAGTGACGTGGTAGCTGTTTTAGGACGTACAACTGTGAAGACGAAACACGTATGGAGCACAGGAAAGGAAGCGAAGCTGATCGATGCCTATACCAATGCTAATGTCTGCGTCATCGTTGGGATGGCGTCTACAGACGCAATCTACCCAAAATACGTCAACACTCAAACTTTGGGGCCTTTAAGTACACCGTTTTCGCGTTCCCTGGTGGTAGGCCATAAGGAAGGCTATGGTTGCGTTCTTTTGTTTGTAGTCATTGAACTGGATAGAGCAGTTTGGCATGGTGATGTTTTACCACCCCATTGTATTTTAGCAAATATATGCATGCTTACATGCAGCTACTTTCAAGCTCATTACCAGTGGCTCTTTGGGCAGGACGGAGAGAACTCACCTGAGACGGAGAAATAGGCCACCTGAAAGGCATGCTTGACATAGCTCGGCCTAAAGTAACGCATGCGGCAAACACGCGGTTATAGGCTGTGAAATGACAAGTAAAACGAAAGCGATTTCCACTTACATTAACTGAAAGGCGTCGAAAGAGCAAACGACGTATGGACACTAGTGGACGTTGCTCACACACGTGTGTGAGACAACTAGGTACGGCCAACAAGAGGTACACCTGTAGACGGCTAATGCAGCCCAGAAGATGAAATGTCACCCAGCGAATTTGATGCTTACTCCAGGAAAGTGTAACCATAAGCACATAGGAAGTGTCAAACAAGGCTAATGTGCCCACACGCCAACGTTAAACATGTAAGATGCAAATGCGGCATACGGGTTGACGGTAGGATGCCGGCTATGAAATGAGCTCCATTACGAGTGGGATGTAAAGGTACCAGGAAAAGAAATGTTTGCCACATGTAGAAAATGGCGCCCATGGCTGACTTTGCTAACATGCCAAAGCAAGCCAACTGCGTGCAGTCAAGAAGCGGAAAACGGGTGGACGTCTGGCGTAGTCTATGAAATGAAATCTATGAGTAAAGCGATGACCACTTACCGAAAGTGAACGGCGGCTAAAATATATAACATGCAAGTGCACCCAGGGTGGCGCACCGGGCATGGCGGACCGCAATCACGGAGGACGAGCTGACGTTGCTCACAGGTATGGTAGTGGCATCAGGGTGCGGCGGACAAGTGGCGCATGCGGCAAACAGTGGGTTAAGTGCGAGGAAGCATAGGTAAGATGACAGCAATGCACACGAACATGAAGTACTTGGTGTCTGAAACGCCAACCAGGTATCAAGTTGGTCATACGTTGATCGCATACCACCTGGAGGCAACATTAGGTAAATTAGTGGCAAACGGCGGGTGCAATCTAGGGGATGTAAGGCAACAGCGAGGCACTCTTACTTTAAGTAAGTTGCTGTGTACCTCCGATGATGTGTCAAACTGGGCTGCCGTTCACCTGCACTGTAGAGGCATCCGGGCCCGGCGGACAAGTGAGCGTACGACAAGCTGGTGGGACCGAACAGCTTGTACGATAAGCAGTGATCGGCTAAATGGGGCAATCGAGGTATAGCGGCCTGGGACATCAATAGGTAATGACGTTCCAAACATTCACAAAGATTTTCGGCCTCGGGTGGGCGTGAAATTCGCTAACAGCCCACAAAGCGTGAACACTGGGAAATGGTTTGAGCCCCGTAAGAAGATGGGTATCGCGTTCTCTGCGACATGGTTGTTATGTGCATAAGAACGCCTGATGTGACGCGCTGCACTTACCGAATCGTAAAAGACAACCCCATGCGGGACTCTACATAGGCTCTATATTGAGCCGTGTCGGAAGCCCCTGAAATGGAGGGTGTTAACTTACCGGTAAAAGGTAGAAAATAATCCATGCCTCCTGTTGGCTAAAAGCGGTATGGAACAGTGAAACCGTGGATTAAATAAATAAATAAATAAATATTTTATTCTCGACAAAGCGAGACACGCCTTTTTCGCATGATCAGCATACTGCATTATTGTACATGATAGCAGAATAAGCAGCACCAACAGTGGGAGTAGTACAGTTGGAGACAGTAGTGTGGGCCCATAGAGCCCAAAGGTTGTATGTAGTCTATGTACACAGAATGCGAGAGGTAAATATAGTAATCAGATCACTTATATGGTATGTTGATGAGGAACTAGTCCGATGAGGTCCCGGAACAGCACGGGTTCCGCAGGGCTCACTCGTGCACCACGAATCTTCTCGCAGCCCTTGATTCCTGGACTGCAGAGGCAGACAATCATACTCCAACTGACGTGGTTTACGTGGATTTCTCAAAAGCATTCGACCGGGTCAATCAGGCACTGCTGTTGAGTAAACTGCCGAGTTTGGGGATCGACCAGCAAACAATCTGCTGGCTAAGTACCTACCTGTCTGGCCGCACCTACCGAGTTCGTGTAAACGGCGCACTCTCCAGCGCTCTGGCTGCAACGACCGGGGTGCCCCAGGGATCCATCCTCGGGCCCCTGCTGTTCAATTTGTTCATCAACGACCTCCCATCCTGTATCAACAGCCACATACTGCTTTATGCGGACGACGCTAAGATATGGCGACCTATCCGCAGGCCAAGTGATCAGGCACTTCTCCAGACAGACATCGACGCTGCTTATTCTTGGGCCTTGAAAAATTCGCTCCCGTTTAACATCGACAAGTGCAAAGTCATGCACATTGGGCAAGGTGTGGCTAATCCGTACAATATCGGCGGTGTGCATCTTAAAGCCACATCCCAGGAACGCGACCTGGGGAGCATAATATCCGCCGACCTGAGCCCGAGCGCCAATGTGGCTACACTGGCGCGAAAGGCTAGCGTTCGCCTGGCCCTCCTTGGACGTGCACTAGGGTCTTTCCCTAGAGAGACATTTGTCCGTCTCTATAGCACTTTAGTACGTCCGCTGCTGGAGTACAACATACTTGTCCAGCCGCCGTACCTGAAGAAGGACGAGGCCATGCTGGAAACTGTACAGCGCAGAGCCACTAAGAGAGTGGACGGACTATCCCACTTCTCGTATGAGGAGCGTCTGGCGGCCCTTAACCTCTTCCCGTTGAAATATCGCAGGCTTCGTGGCGACCTTATCTTAGCTTATTCCGTCCTGACTAATAACAGACACCCAAACGCAGGATTGCTGGTCCGCGCCCGTACAGATCATCTTCGAGGGCACTCACTCAAACTGATGACTCGTAGCAGTCGCCTTCTGTGCCGAAGAAACAGTTTCAGTGTGCGTACTGCCTTCGCTCGGAACGCCCTCCCCGAAGCTGTTGTCTCAGCGCCCAATACGGAGGCCTTCAAACAGCGCCTAGACGCTTGGCTCTTACCTCGCTAGTCTTCAACGTTGCTAAGATCTGGCCATTTGCCAAGCTAACACGCGGCGCTTCCATCATTTTGCTTCTATCCAACTTTGCCGAATTTACCTACACCACTCTCTTGTTCCAGGTATCCACGTTCCCACAGTCAACTCGCTGAATTCTTGTGCTGAACACCACTACTGCGTCGAGAACCACAACATCTGTTACCTACCGACGAGATCAGGACCTTGCCGTAAGATCCCGAGGCAGAACCACCGAAAAGCTACGCTTACTCGTTCTGCGCAAACCCGTGAAACCCGTAAGCAACGTAGGTCAGTGAGTGAAGTATGGGGAAACGGGTGAAAAATACTTAAGAATAGTGGCATGTCACTAATCAGATATGTAGGCGTGTTCGTGCGCGAGCCGATATATGTACAGAATTTGTAAATGTGGTGTCGGTCAACTTGCCAATGTGTTAGAGGCGGTGACTTTATTAAGTGGCGAGTCACATCCGCCACGTCGCAGTGTTGTTAAACAGACATTTGTGGCTTTTTGTAGGGAAAACGCTTGCCAGACGAAGACCCACCACGTCCTGGAACACTGCTGGCTGGTGATATAACATTTGCAAGACTGTATCTGACCGATTACCCTCGCGGATATTCGCAGTCACGTAACGCCAATTTGTTTCCTATGGCTGTGTAGTCGCCTTCGGATTCCAGTGCAAGTGGTTGGAGCTGTTGTAGTCGGACGACTCAGGTGACTTGTATTGAATTGATCAGTTTCCTAGTTTCTTTAGTGTGTCATGATTATGAAGTGCGGGTTTTTTCTTTGTTCTTTATTGAATCCGTGCCCATGGGAGCGTCGTAGGTACGTCTTCAGCGGTGTTCCGTGCAGGTAATGTTATCCTGTATAATAATGGTGAGAAGAAAAACGGAGGGAAGGCGTGTAGTACCGAGCTACATGTCACCTAGAAGCTGGGGCACGTAAATGAGGTGAAACTAAAGCAAAAAGCCTTGGCTCATGATTGGTGGAGGCGTTATGGCATTACCAAGGAATGAACCAGGGCGATATGTGTCTACCGATAGTTTAAAAGACCCACGTATGCATGCTGGGCACGGATCAGAATGGACGAGGTCAAACTGCCCAATGGATCCTTGTAGGCGGAGCCTATGTGACCTCGAAAGTTGAAGGAGCACAGCAGCGGGTGCGCAATGACGGCCTGAAAATTACATTGATAGATGTTATTCAATTACCGTAGTTGAATCGGGCGACATACGCAGGGTTCATGTTACTCGGCGGCTGCGTGGCACGGAAATAACCTATTTCAAGAATCCGCAGGTCTACTAATGACGTAGAAACCGGTTGTGTTAGGACTGCGCGATTATCATAGGTGAACCAGATGCGCTGCATACTAGAGTTAGGATTCACAGGACGACTTGCAAGGTGTGTAAGCGCTTCGAGGTGATGGACTGCTTTACTTGGAACACGCCAAAAAGACGATACTTGTGCATCCATGCACTTAGGAGGAAGTCCGCGAACTGATGGAACGGTATTTGCGGCGTAAGCTTAAGATCTCCATCGAACGTACCTTTTGCCGAGCTGCAAGAGAGTGTTGCCTAGGAAACATCCGGTAAACGGAAGGCCCAGTATCACTCACCTGTTTGCAGCTTGGGAGCGCATAAAGTTAAGCACCGCTTTGGACGCACTGCCAGAGCTTTTATACACAAGTACAATTGCAAGTTGAGCCGCGGAATTGCTCATCCCCACCGGCAAAGCTTCGACAGTTTTTGTCTGCCAACTGAAACAGTTGGGTACGCAATACGTCAGGTCCACAGTTAGGTAAAGCGCAACGCTCCCGCCTTGTCGGCCAACGAAGCGATCACAACTATATGGTGCATAGCCAGATATGTACTTCAACGTCCGTGATGTCCTGAGACAGCCACGTTTCAGCGAATGCGAGTATATCGGGATGAGTCCCGTCTACAAGCAGACCTATCGCGCATATCTTATTCCTTAGCCTGCGCATATTGGTTAGCACTACCTGACTGTGCTCGTAGTGTCCAGCCTTTGGTCGTGCATTACCAGGACTGGCATTGCTAGGACCGAAATGACCGCCGGCTAAGCACCTAGAAACCCACCAACCGGAGACCTATTTTGCCGGCCGCTCGCCCGATTTTGAGTTCTTAATGCCTCACTTCTCTTTAACCCATCCGCTAGCGGGTCTGGCTGAACGCTAACATTAGTACCATTCAGTTTGAAAAGGTACCAGCTCGTTGCTTTTCTCCGGGGTGGATAGGACCACACCGCTTAAGCGCTATCGAGGGTTTGGGGCGTTAACTGGGACATTACCCAATCCAGTCAATTTCCTGACGCTAATACCATGATACCCGGGCGGCCGAAGCTTCGTTACCCACATCTTAAATCACTGAAGGTCGTCCAACGTACGTTCGGCTGGTTGTGCGGCAGTGGATGCTACTGCGTTACGCAATATCACATTGCTATCCATGAAGTAATCACCGCGGCGGGATGTATTTACCCACAAGCGTTTGAATTTAGATGAACAGCAGCCGGCCTAGCCACAGGCGGTGAGACTGGACGCATGTTAACAGACGACACTGAAGCAACTGCTGCGTACGGCTTATGCTCCAGCAACCGGCACATAAACGCTGGTTGAAACACATTAGCATTGGCAAAAGTTTCCTTTGGGCGCATAGAATCAGACAATGGTCAAACTATGTTTCTTGTGCTTAAGCACACGCTGCTTTTCACAGTATTCCCGCTAAAAGCAAATTAGTACGCTACACCAGAAATTACCTTCACCACGTCGTGGCCAGTACCGGAAAAACGTGTCATGGATTCCATTATTAAAAACCACCAGTGCACGCAATATCACATACCGCTTCCCACGGAAGGCATCACGCTTGAAATGTACGCGGGTGAGAACCCACATACGGGTACAGGAAATTATCAAGCGGCGGAGTCACCAACGAATACCTGAACAAAATGCACGACGTTGTGAACTCATTATTATGCACCGCATCCCCCACCTTCTCAGCGCTTTGGTACCGAGCACAAACCGTAAGGCAAAACACAGCAGCGACATCCGACATGGTGAAGGTGAACAAAATAATCCTCGTCGCTTGATTGCCATTTCAAAAAATACGCAAAGTGGACTTAATGTATGATGTCTTATTCAACCGCAATTGGTTCCTTGTGCAGTCAGCATTCCATGTCAGTCTTTAATGCTTATTCACGCGATGACCGTCATTCTGGCAAGCGTGCTCAAACGTAACGCAACCGTAAGGACATTATTCCTTACAAAACAGGGTCACTCAATGGTTTCGGCACCGCGAGTGGTGCTGTGGATGGTCGGCGGCCTGCTAGCTTCCTTCATCAACCATGGGTACTACTAGGTCGATTTGCCGTGCCTGCTAACTTTTGTCTTCCTAAGGAAGGATGCGACTACCTGCTCGCATACCGGGGATCGCGTCTTAAACAAGGACAGGTCAAGCTGTCTTATTTATAGACCAGGAGTACTATTATGAAACTAAGCACTTTTGGACTGGCCTTTTCAACACATAATTGGTGACCACGTTTTCTTTCCGTTAAAAGAGCAGAATTCCATTTTGAGCATTAGCAAAGTCGGACCACGTTTACCGCAAGGACAAATCAGAAACTATTGTTGAATTCACCTTCACTGACTTCGGTTCGTTTAATCCTCATGTGTGGTTATTATAATTGAAAGTTATTATACACCTACGTCGTATTCGCAACCATTAACGATTGCACGACAATGCTCAGCTTCCTACCTATATCGCAACTGACCCTATAGATTTTCTCGATCCGATTCCGGATAACACACCGTAGGATAAGCTGAAAGCCGTCGCTTTGAAGCGCACCAGGGCTTCCGACAAACCTAGGCTTAGATAGTTACATTACGGTGTTAAATTGGACGATCGCAGGCCATCACAACTACTCAGACACATGCGTACGTTCGTCGGTTCCTCTAAGATCGATGACAAGTATGCAACAGCTCTGGATGAAATGTCTTCTAGCGAACACCTCAAGACTTCTCGCTGTGTTCGCAGATGATTCGTCTTTGGACATGCTGACCGAGACAGTAGACAAAGTTCATGAGTGCTTTCATAAAAATGCCGCATCTCACTCAGTTGACTGGACCACTAATATCGATCATATTACTGACCTGATTGAAGCCATTTCCGAGAGGCTATCGAAGTTGGAGCTCGCCATCACGAGCGTTTATTGCTACCGCGGTGAAAGCACTAGGCGACAGGGCTGCCCTATGTCCCCATTTCTCTTCAACTTCGCAATCGAAGACGTTCTGTCGAATGCCCTAGAAGGTTTCCAACATTTTGGCCTAGAGCTTCTACCGGGTGAACGCGCGACCAACTTAGGTTATGCTGATGATATCGCCTTACTTGGTGACGATCCTCAGGGTATGCAACTCATTCTGGATCGTTGGGCGGTTGAAGCAACTAAGTATGGCATTAGCTTCGCCCCATCGAAGTGTAAAGTACTGCTCAAGGATTGGCTTTCACCTTCACCCCTGCTCACTCTCCAAGGTGCACAACATGAACAGGTAGATAGTTTCGTCTACCTTGGGAGCTGTGTTTCCGCTGACGGCACTATCAACAAAGAAGTTTCGCTTCGTATCGCTAAAGTTCGATCAACATTTGTCAATCTGAGGCACTTGTGGCGTTGTCGCGACTTCTCATTCTCACTAAAAGGCCGAGTTTACAGCGCGTCAGTTCGCTCAGTATTGTTGTATGGGAGCGAGTCCTGGCCGATTCGAGTGGAAGATTTGCGTCGTCTTTCTGCGTTCGATAACGGTTGCTTAAGGAGGATCGCTCGTGTTCGGTGGCAACATCGAGTTACCAGTAATGACGTTCGACGTCGCGTCTTGGGGAATGCAAGTATTTCCTTCAACAAACTGGTTTTGTTGCGCCAGTTAAGATGGCTCGGTCGTGTCTTACGCATGGCACCTGAGCGTCTACCGCGTCGCGCTCTATTCGCTCGTCAAGGACCTGGCTGGAGGCGATCGCGTGGTGGTCAGCCTTCCACTTGGCGGCAGCACATGAAATCGCTGATGTCGCGTCTAGCCGCTGTTGGACCCGTAAATCTTCCAGGATGGGGACCCAAAGATGAGGAGTGCCAATGGCTTAGGACACTTGAAGACATGGCCCGCAACCGGAATCAGTGGAAGAATTGTGTATAGTGTTGTATTGATTCACATGTTTAATACTACCAACATTGAAAATGACAAAAAGAGAAAAATCGGCGTGTGGCAAACAAACCAAAAATGTTTTGTTCTGTATTTTTGTCAAAATATTCCATTTTCTTGCGGCATACTAGCTGAAGTGTGTTGCCCACCTTCAACTAGCATGCCACGACGATTATGACGCAATGATTGTCTCTTATCCACTGATTTCCATGGCTTTGCTGGCTCTGTCTAGTTACTAGACTGTTGATATTACATACATACCTCCCGAAGTAGAAGTAGCCATTCAGGAGTTCGACACGTCATTTCTGTTGGTACTATCGCCGTTTTTGTGATGCTGCAAGGAACTGTATACCTAGCTGTAACCACCCGAAGTCCATAAACAAACCCCAGTAGAGAAACTTCCATGCAAGCCTGTGTTGGCGACAGTTGTGTCCGGCTAAGCTTATAGTCGCCTGTTTTACTTCTATGATTCCTCAACTAATTCGAACTACTTGGCTGATTCCGGTGCGGAGGTCACCTGTATTCCTGGTGCTACAGAAAAGCGCAACCTAGTTCCAACCGGGCTGATATTGCAGGCGGCGTGTAAGACTAAGCTCCATACCTACAGCCAGAAAAGCTGACTCTCAAACTTGGTCTTCGGCGAGATTTTCCCTGCGCTTTTTTCATGGTTGACGTCAAACGCCTCGTCCCTTGTGGAGATTTCCTCACCAAGTTCGGCCTGAACGTAAACTTGCGTAACCGCAAAGTATGCGATAGTTTAACATCCTTGTCCGTTTCGGGTAAAGTCCTTACGATCAGCTCGATCGGTCTACGCTTGGCATTGCCCGCCGCAAAGAGTTCGTCGACCGATTACTGCAGTTTCCTGCACTTTATCAATGGGCTAATAGCTTTCCACAGCTTAATCGCGAAATTACGCACTACGTCTTAACACGTGGATCGCCAGTAACCGCACAACCTCAACGATTACCTTCAGGAAAGTGCGTTACTGCCAAGGCGGAGTGCTAGCATATGCTTTGTCGCCGTCTCGTTTGTCCTTTCAATAACCCGTGGTCCTCCCCGCTTCATATGATTCACAGCAAGTCCAGTAGCGAGTGAAGAGCTTACGGAGATTATGGGGCACTGAACGGTTCAACTTTATTCGTTAGCTATGCGTTTCCGCACATCCAGGCTTTTTCAACTGGTTTACATTGACGAACATTTGTTTCCACGATACCCCGTAGCGACTGGGAACCTTGCGGATGTTAGCGAACACCACACACTTTCTCGGTTTCCGTGAGATATCCGTTTCCGCAAAATCTACGCTTTTCAGCTGGTTTACATTGATGAACAACTTTCTCAAATATTGCCTTGGTGCGTGCATACCACCAAATTCCGGTTGCTCCCGACGACCTTCTGGAGACCACCATGACCACAACTTTTTTCTATAAATAAAGGAATATACAAACTTCATTCCTTGTACTAGGCAAGCGCGCTTTTACAGTCCTGATCACTTTGACATAACATTGCACGATCCAGAGCGTATAAATTTCATATACTTCCGGCTTAACCGTTTATGTTTGTGTATGTAGCATACGTAATTATGTGTGTACTTTGCTGTGTAGTCTATGCTTGTAAAGGTGTTGCTCCATTTTTGGACGCCTGATTACTTCAGCAATGTATGATTTGATGATGTGTCTGTGTGTTGGAAGTTGTCCGGAAGAAAGCAAGAATTTTTGGAAATACTCTACTTTAGCGATTAATCCATTATTAACGATTAGTGTTTCTGATTCAAAAGTGCTGAAATATTCTAGATTACGCAGTAACTAAAAGCTACTTGACAGTTTGGCAAAGTCTATGGGTAACCACTAACTTTGGGAGAAGTCTAAGGTCCGTACGAGACCTATAAATAGAGCCGAGGTTCGCGGTAGATGTACAGTGCTTGTTGACGGCGATTAACGCTTTATTTTGTCAACGTCATTGGCGTACTGCTTTTCTTTCGGTTTGGCCAGAAGTTTTGTGGAGCACTTAAGTGTCAATTTTGAAATCGCGTGCCTCTTTTAACAAGCTACTAGTCAAAGTCCAAACGTTAAACTGGACATCAGAATGCCAGGGCGGCGTCGAACAGGTCAACACCTTGCTGCCCTCGAACTTACTTTTGGCTAATGTTGATCCCTGGAAAGAGATTTTGTCCTAACCACAAATGCATCAAGCCATTGAATTGGCGCAGTAATTTTACACACCTACACCCATGGATCTTAGAAAGCACTTGCCTTTGCCGCCAGCACACTTACGTAGGCCGAGAGGAATTACAGTCAGGTGGAAAAAGAAGCATTGGCCATAGTGTACGCGGTCAAGAAATTTCACAAAATGCTATACGGCTGCCGCTTCAAGCTTCTGACAGATCACAAGCACTTGCTGGCTATCGTTTTTCGAAAAAGCGCATCCCAGCCTACACAGCCAACCGGCTACAACTTTGGGCTCTTAACATAAAGGGGCATGATTTCAAAATCCACTAACACAACAATTTCTAGTGGCCAAGCGGATGCACTATCACGCCTACTGGACGCCCATCAGCAAGAACATGAGAACACGACCATTGCCTCTGTCGAGATGGCACCTGCAGTAAACTATCTGGCAACTGATACATTGTACGGCCTACCAGTTACCGTAGAAGCTGTACGAAGCGAAACTCTTCGGGACCCAGTACTAAAGGGAGTTAAGCAGTTCCACAAAAAATGTTGGCCACGTTCATGTCCAACTGCCGTGTTGCAACAGTACTTCCAGAGGAGACCCTCGCTCACTATTGTACACGACCGCTTAATATTTTCGGAAAACATGCTCAGCACCAAGACACTTCAGGTGCGCCTTATTCGACAGTTCCAAGCCAAGCATCCTGGAATCAACCGGATGAATACGCTTGCCCGCAAATTATGTACACTGGCCCTTCCTGGACAACCAAATAGAAGAAACAGCTACACGCTGCCACAAGCGCGCCAATGTCTTGAAAGCGTCACAAGAATCGGAGCTCTATTCATGGCGAAAAGCTACTAAGCAATGGTGCCGCAACAATGTCGACTTTGCAGGACCGATCAACGGCAGAAGTTAACTCATTATAGTCGACTCATACAGCAAGTGGCCTACGTATTGCTCATGGATAGTACAACCACCAACGCCACTCTAACAACACTGAGCCAAATTTTTACAAGGTTCGGCTTCTTTGAGACAATTTTACCTGAAGATGGCACACAATTAACATCAACAACGTTTACGGAGTTCGGCAAGCCATGTGCCGTTTAGCACATTCACTCGCCGCCGTTTCACCCACAGTCGAATGGCCAGCCAGAAAGGTTTGTCGATAGGTTCAAGCGAGCTCACCACAAATCGAAGGAGGAGGAATGTATAGAGGTGGTGGTTGACCGGTTCCTTTTTATCTACCGATTAACACCGATTCCACACGCACCAAACGAAGTTACACCAACACAGGCTAAGATAAAGCGGAAGCTCCGCATGCCTTTCGATACCATCCGACGGCGCTCGGAATCCTCTGTTGGAGAAAGGAACCGCAACATGGAACAGAATTTCAACCGGCTGCATGGAGCAAAGAAACGATCATTTGCGCTTAGACAGAAATTGCTGGTAGGTGACTTCCGGGAAGGCCATGGGAAATGGACGCAAGAGCAGGTCAATATCAAGCGCGAAAACGTCTTGTATAACGTGATGGTGAACGCAGTGATCTGGGCACTGCATGCAAACCGGTTACGGCGAACATTGTGTCAGCCAGAACAAGGAAGGCCCACCGACCTCCCGTTCGGTTTATTGTTAGAAAGCTTCAATTTGTCGCAGGTATCAGTGGACGACTGCTCACAGTCGAGCAAAGAAGCCAGAACACGGACATCAGAACCCAGTTCTCGGGCACTTCTACAAAGGAGATGGACCGACAGGCAGAGAACACTGTCCCGGTGATTGCAAGTTAATCCTGGGCTTTCATCCTATACTTCGGAAGATATCTCAGGATGGGTGATGTCCTGAAGAAATTAAGTATTGCCTTGCCAAGCCACTAATTTAGCGCACAATAGATTATTAATGATTATCGTATGTATTACGAACCCTTTGGAATATTATAGTTTCTGCACATGACTAAGAACCACTTGTCACTTCGGCAAGAACCATGAAACAACACTAACATTGGGAGCTAACCTTCTACTTCTAAAAGTCTAAGGTCAGTAGGAGACCTATAAATACAGCCAAGGTCGGTGACTATCTATGAACATGGTGAAAACACTTGTGGCATCGAGATCAAAGAGGGAATTCAATGCGAAATGTTTGTTATGGTATCATGACAATTGCACTGGATTAGACGAGGTTTCTATCAATCTTTACACCTGACATCCCTAGTTAAAATGGATTTACTTAGCAGACACTCCTTCTCGCTTGATACACGATCGGAGCTTTGATCCAATTGCTATTGTCTTCGCTGTACAAGATAATGCTAATAAGAACTGGGTGCATAGATCAGACATTACGGAAAAGTTGCTTCGTGACTAGAGCATGCTAACTGAGCCATTGCTTCAAAAGTGGATGAGTTGTAGTCTTCATTGGAATGTTACTTAGAAGATACAGAACTTGCTATGGGTAAACAGCGAAACCTTCTTGTCTACAATATTGAGGAGCCGGTCATACGGAAGCTAAAACTCGACAAGACCTGGATAGGAGACGAGTGCACGACATTATTCGCATAGCCGGAATACCGTTATACGTCGGTATCAAAAGAGTGCATTGTGTTGGCAGCTCGAGAGAAACAGGGGAACTTCGCCAGCAAGGATATGCATGGCCTATCCCGGTTGACTTTAGGAACCCTGTACACCAGGACCTACTACTTAACAGGGCTGGATTGGTTGCGAGTCAGACAAATGGTCGATATCAAATAACACCCGACACTCACTTCGAAAGCTGAAGCCCTTCGGATGAGCCAGTTACAAGGTTCCAATACCAGCTTGGCCATCGAATCTGCGGCCTCGTACACTGGAATTCGCGATAGTGAGCCTCACGTTACGTAGACACCTAAACAAACTGCTAGCGACTGCTTTCCCGTGGCAAGTGCAGTCTGCTGCTCTGGATAACATTTCCTACATCTCACCAGCGAGAAAAGTCGTGCCCTGCATTTGGTTGTGGAAAAAGCCGTTCTTTCTGGCAACGCAGTTCACAGCTCCATGGCGGGAGAGGGAAGTGAAGATGCCATGATGAGTCTTCAGACGGCGCGTACAAAATTATTGAGCCCTCACGCTCGACACCAGTGGCACCAAAGTCCATGGCTGTTATGACCATTTCACAAAATGCTATGGGGAATAAATTTGCCATACCCAAGGTGGACCGTACAGAAAATCCTAAATGCAGTGCTGTTAGGCCTACTCAGTTGAATGGGAGAAAACGTGTCGGGAGTTTGACCAGCAAGCCAAGACGGGCGAAGCCAACTAAGGGATTGTGCCGTAATGTTTAACAGCAGCTCAGCGTTGATCTATCGACTCAGGTAACGGACGGTAAACAAATGGAACAAGCAAACGGGCTGTCTCATCTAGCGTAGAGCCCGAGGGGAAACAACCGCGTCCGGAGAGACTAAGCGTGTAGTATACTAATCGTTGTAGTGTGCATAACAAACGCTTCTCCCCCGCGGGCAGAATTAGTGAGGATTTGTGAGCATGTTGATATGGCTGCAGTGTCGGAGACCTGGCTTTCTTCAAACGACCATATTAACAATCTGCTTGTTAACTTCGCGAACTACAGAGCTGATCGGCCTTGATAACAGACAGGTGGAGAAGTCCTCTTGCTTATAAAGTTCCAATATAAACACTGGGAGGCTCCATTTACTATGAGTTTTGCGAACGTTCAGGTAATATCCGGCTTTTTAAGGGTGAGCATGGGTGTGATTGGAGATTATAGTATGTGTCTATCTGAATACCGAATACTGGGTGCTGGAGAATAGTTTGTACCAGTGTGCGCGTGTGCTGCTTGTTGCGCGAACGTGCAGCAGCGGATTCCACATACGGAAATGGCCCAGGTGCAGTATCTGGTGCGTCATAATGAGATCAACTCGAAGCCGACGATATGACAAAGTATAAAGCCCTGGTCTCCTACATCGGTCCTCTTACGACATACCCCGTAAACTGGGGATGAGCCGGGTAGCTACACATTGGACCCGTTCCATTCTGTGCACCTCGCCTATTGTTATTGGGCAAGCACCGGTCTTATTCTGAAAGAGGACAAGTGGGTGGCAATCTCTTCAGACCAAGTGCAGAAGCTGCGTCTAAGTGCCTAAAGCAGGTGTAATCCGTTTGCGGACAGTCTTCGTGTTGTCGACATACTTCAAATCACAGCCTAGATTATTTACGGAACTAGTGGGGTGCAGCGGGTGGCTAGCCAGGGTGTACGCACGCCGATTACTACCCCTTCCTAGGCTAACGAACGAAAACTTGGCCGTGTTGACCGGTTGGTCAACTTCTGCAGACCACTTAGATAGGCGGTCGAGGTCCGGCTGAAGGATGTCACAGTCGCCGGGAGAATTAATAATCTCCCAAATCTTCAGGTCATCCGCAAATAATACGCAGGGCGACCGAAGAAGCTGATGTATTTGCTGATGTGAATCAGGAATAAAATGCCCCCCCGTACTCTGATTTGCGAGGCGCCGCTAGTGGACAGATATCATTCCGTTAGGCGTTCATCCATCTGAACCCGCCATCTTCTTCCAACAAGGAAGTCACTGATCCATTGGTGCAGTGCGCCACCAATACCACACATCCTCAGCTTGTGGAGCAGGGCCTCATGCTTCATTTTCTGGAAAGCTTTACTGAAATCAATGTGGATAGCAGCCACTGACTTCCCCCGATTCAACGCTTGCAACCATTCCTGCCGCGACTACAGCATCTTAGTGATATACGAGCCGCCCTTCATGAAGCCGTGCTGTGACGGCGTTAGGAGATCTTTCCACTGCAGCAGCTGGAGAAGACCCTTTTCACCATCTTCTCAAGCACCTTCGCCAAAACAGATATAATACAAATCGACCGGTAATTGTCCACATTGCATGGGTCCCCACTTTTTGGAATCGGCTTCACTACCGAACATTTCCAGTCGCTTGGCAATGCACCCTCTGACAGCTATCTGTTGAACAGATCTGTCACGACAGACGAGATGATGGCCGCTTGGGACTTCAAAATTAGCGGGTGTAGTCCGTCGGGTCCGACAGGTGTTGTGCCACCAAGACTGGCTAGTAGACTGCGGACATCACTGCAATCAAGGCTCTCGAGTTCATTTGGGGCTGAAAACGTCGAGCTCGGCATTAGCGCATGCCCACTTGTTAATACGGAAGCGAAGCGCTTCACCAATACGGACGCACTTTCAGTGCTGGAGGTCAGAGGCTGTCCGTCAGTGCCCTTTCACATAGCTACGTCGCTTGCGGGCCTCAGGCGCTGCTTCACGCAAGCGAAAATCTTCTTGGGGGCCGTCTTCGCTGAGGTTGTATGCTCCTTTTCGAACTGCCGATGCTTTTGCGCTGTCGTACGCCTTTTGTACGTGTCATAATTGTCGGCGGAGCCGGAGACCAGGAATTTATTCCACAATTCACGTCACCATCGAACCGATTGACTATAATCTCGGTGGAACCAATGTGACTTCACTGGTCCAGCTTTCCGATACTTGAGAGGTACGAAACGAGCACACAACAATTGCATACCCTCATTTATAACAAACCAACAGGTTTCAGCCGACGAATCCTGTGACAACGACCAGTCTACTTCACTGGTGGCTCGATTTAGTCCATTGAAGTCGGTCTCCCAATAACTGTAGGACGGCTCCGGCAATCGCGAGTGTGGCAGCGGCAGCTCTAGGCTGGCTAACACCATGGAGTGGTCACTAGCTGCCAGAGGCTCCAGGACCTGAATTTCATGTATACGTTGCTCGCTTGGAACACGTCACACTCCTTACCGTTTCTTTCATGTAGACATGACCGCTTGGACACGTTTTTACCTTTTTCTTTTCAGCTTGGGACTCCACCAATCTCTCGATCACTGAGCCCCGAGATCATTTTCATAGAAACGGCCGGAAACAACAGTTCGCCGACGGCTTGCCTCACATCTGGATTTCAACTTCACGAACCGAACTATCGTAACTATATGAGATGTGCATATCGCTGCATCTGGTGAACTGCAGTGCGGTTTGCCCCAACTCATATCTCGTCTATCTGTGAAAATGTGCCAACTTTCAGTCTCCTGTGTGGCAACTGGATTACATAATATTATATGACAGATTGAATTAAAACTACTTCAGATCAGCAGTGCAGTTACGATTGATAATCTCAAGTACATTCAAAGATGAGCCGGTGGTAACTTCTTAAACCTGTTTCTGGTTCTGTCTGAAATATCGATCGTCTTAGTTTGCCCCTAGTGCCTTGATAATGGTGAACCTGAGTGTAACGATCATTGGTAGAGTGTATTCCCTTTGACCGAATGGCTTAAGCAGGCGAAACATTCGCTTTTACATGGTCATGTTATCAATCAGTATGGTTGTATGCTTCAAATGATACGAAGCTTCCACTGTGCTCAGTTACATTCACATTAGCATGATCCACTGCGATTCTGAAGGAACTAAAATCATCTTTTAGTGATGGTTTCTAAAACTCATGTTTTACTTGAGGCTGAATTTGAATTGCACATTGAACCAGGACTACATGTAGCTTAGAATTCCTGACAGGTGGCTGTTAAGTGATCTAGTTTGCTTCCTTTTCGATAACTTCATGCTCAGTTTAGCCATTTATGAAAGCCCGCAATTGGAACCTTGGCGTTCCTTGCATTTCGGTTCACCGTGAAATCCCGCATTCGTTAACAAGACTACAAACGCATTTACAGACATAGTGGCGTTTTTTGTTCGGTTGTGTTTGATTACGTTTTTAAGTTTGGTATTTCTTCGATTAGTCGCCCATGTGAGAGCTTCAAATCCACGACCGTTGTCTTCTGTATCCAGCTGCGTTTCTTTGGTTAACTATTTTTCCCTGCAGCGAGAATCCATTTTTGTCACTGTGCATTTGTGTTATGAACTCATCACTGATGGTGCGCTCATGAAATGTTTGCCCTCATCGATATTTGCTGTTGACCCAGTGCCAATGCATCTTAGTTTAACATCTCAGTTTAACACCAGTGACTGTATTGAATTCCTTAGTTTAGCACAGAGTTGCTGCTGACATGTTATAGGTGGTTGACCCTGGTTGTGCTCTTTTGGCGTCGGTGAAAGTGGTGTGGACAGTTTGTTCATGGGATCAGGAAATATTAACAGAGTAAATTTTTGCTTGTCTATTAGGTACGTGAGAAGCGCATTATGGCGGAGTGTAAGATTGCGAAGGATGTTGTGTATCAGTTGAGTCCACGGTTTTGTTAGAGGTCGTGGTGTTACACAGTTGCCGAGGAGAAACTTCGAAGTTAACTTCGGATGACATCACTACTTTGCTGAACAGCATGTCAACAAGGCAACGGAACGAATTCGGGTATCCGCGGCAATTGAGAGCCGGTGATTGGTTACTCAGTTAATGCGTTTTATGTTCCGTTGCCTACCAAACAGGGTCCGATTCTCCCCGTGGATTATAGCGTCCGTGTACTGGATGCAATACTTCACCGCTATGAAACAGGGGCAGTATGTGTTGGATCATATCTGTGGCATCACAGGATTATTAACCATACAAGGTAGATACGATGAACAGATTAAAACTCACTGCTATTAGCCCATTGGTTTGGAATTCCGGAGTTTTGTCGACCATCAGGTGACGGGGATATGGGTCCATTATGTTTACATCATTTAGCTTCTGATCCGAATCTTCGGCGGCAGTGTATATTACTCTGATTCCACACGGTGCTGTTCGCCACCCGGCCGCAGTGGTCACCGGGAACGGACTTTCCCTGGACGGATGACTTGTAGCTGCAGGAGACAAACGCTGAGTTTACGTGGGACACTGATTCTGAAGTTACATCAAACATTGAACTATTTTGGACTTGAATTGCTGCTTCTCTAGCTGCTCGTTGTCGAATAGCATGGTTTCCACCACGTCCAATGGAGACGGGAATGGGCAGCTTCCCGCGCTCTTCTGAGCCACCATTCAGAAGTTGACGGCGTTGAAGGAGAGCTCGTGGGACTAGCAAATACTAGTCTGAGACGGTGAGCGAAAGTAAGCGCGGATATCGGAAGGCAATTGGAGTCGGACACAGCGGACTGTATTCGATAGGCTACAAGAAGACGCGGATGGATGAAGCAAGGTAGGAGGTACACGTTAGCGCAGGAACTTACAAGGCGGTCGAGAGTTGCGCCGGTTGTAAGGAAGATTAAAACAAGAAAGAATAATCTACAATTGGTCAACAATTAAATAGTGCCTAAGAGATAGCGGTTATCGTTTTGGGCGCTAAGTCATATTACCTCCCGAGTGTATCGCGCTAAATTACTTGATTTCCCTGTTAGTGGCATTTTGTGTTCAGCCTACTTGATACCTCACATAGTGCAACGTGAACTACCCCCATTGTTGGGACTGCTCCCACATTTGAGATGAAAGCGCATACAAAATGCAGGACAGATAAGTACATTGGTGTCAAAGCTGCTTGTTCATTTGGTCCAGATGAAGTACTTCTGCAACCTGGTAATCAATAATGGATCACGATATTGCGTGAAAGTCTGTGCTGTGCCCATTGGTTGTAGTGCCATATTGCGTCGCACGGTGTGCAACCATTTCTTTACTGCTTTGGTCATCTCCTCGGGAGAAAGGCCGTATGCAACAAAGCTGGTCAGTAGAGTTGCTGTGAAGAATATCCCGTTAAAATGTCGGTAACAGAGTACGAGGTCGTTTTTCTAATAGAGTAGGTACCTCGGGCACCGGAGAAATTGTTCGCGGCTCCAACACCTCTAGCTACTGTTACGGGTGGGATGATGAACATTGTCGCCATGCGTGCAATCAAGGTACTGCGCCTTATCAGCCGTTACCAGGGCCTTCCGACGCCTTTATCCCGTAGTGATGCGTCATATACATACAAAGCATCCGCTGTGGTAAACGGGAATGGTAAGTCTGGATTACTTTGCCGTAGCAACTGAAGCAATTCGTCTATCCGGGATTAGTTGTCGGATAGCTTTTCAAACAGGCGCCTCCAGCGGCGAGTGATATCTACGGGAAAGGCGCATACTGTCATTGGAAATGGAAAACATACCTTGGTTATTCGCTACGGACTTTTTGATCTCAGAGATGTCTTTTTTAAATCAGGAGATATGTATGAAACGGCGGCAAATGCAAAGCAGTGAGACCGTAAGATACTGTCAGTGGATCTTTAGGTTATTAACGAAGGCGAAGGGGGATACGTATTAGTTCCTGAGGTGAGCGGTTTTGTGGCGGACAACGAGAACCTTACCAGTTGTTTGAACGTCTTTGTCTGTAACCAGTGCCTTCTCGTCCCCCGAGCCAGAAGTATTTTGAGAAAGCTATGTGTATTTGCATGACGGAACAGGATGGTTGATTGTGTCAATTGATTCTGATGCCAAGGCAAACATTCCTGCCGATGGTGCAGCTCGATACGTGGCGTCGGCAGATAAACGCTTTTTTCGCGGTTGTGCACGCAATTCTTCCTCATCATCGTCGAAAAGTAGTCCGGCTGTTCGTCTCTTGGAATGTTAATTAAGAAATGGAAATACCTAATTCGTTTGCGCGGCGTGCCCATTGATACTGTCATCCGTGTCATCTGCAAATAACCGTTCTGCTTATGCAAGAGACACGGAGCGTGTATACTGTTAGCCATCTGCAAAATGAAATCGCTGTACACAACAAACCTGTCTGCATAATCACCCGAACCGGGTGCGGGTGTTCGGTGACTCTGGACCACGTTCTCGTACACTCTGTGCTGTAGTTCGTGTATGATGGCGGTATGACCATTATTCTGCAGCCACTTGCTGTTAATAACGGTAACCTCCGAACCACGTTCGGTTCGTAAGGCGAAAACGCAATACCGCGGTCGGGACATGACCTGATGAAAAAGTGATGACGTTAGAACGTGCGATGGACATGGCAGCGAAGTTCACAGAAAGTGATGGCCTGTGTTACTGCTATATCTCAAAAGCGATAGTAAAGTAGAACTACAGTACACGATGCAGAAATACAAATGCGCGTGAGACCTATGGGCGAAAAGTGTGCAATATGAGAATTATAACGTTTCTTCGTGCAACTTTAAGGCACCTGCCTTGCAAACAACATCATGTAGTGGTTGTTCGCAAACATAAATGCGTTAGAGCAAGAGCGGGCAAGCGTTTTCGAGCTTGCAGATATAAATATGCGGAGCTCTTCATGCGTCATTATTCAAATCCCCGGCAAACGCTGCAGTTGGCGGCACCTACCATACCCCGAGGTTTTAAGACCGTCGTGCAATGGCACTACTGTCTTATTGGATGATGCAAATCGAAATACGAAGCGGAATAATCGCTTTCGGTAACTACCAGTTACTGGAAGAATGAAACCTCGTCTTGGAGTCCCTACGTAGGTCAAAATCTGCTCGTTATCGACGACTACTATGGACAATGGCCGTTGCCAACCCTACTATAACTATTCTCTCGGCATCCTTACAATGTCAACGCAAATGGCTATACTGCTGGGTTTGATCCAGACGCATAATAGTAACTTCTAATTTTACCCCGATAACGTACTACGGTTAAGAAAGCGCGATCCGGATAGCATGCTTACAACGCCGCATTGATAGTATTGAAGAATATAATTAATTGCTTTTTATACAATAGGCTTATCTCTGTACACTGTCAAAGCCGCACCCGGTATGCGGCGATCACGAAATTGCACGTATAGCGTGATATAGAATTTTCCGACTAGAGGGCAATTGCGTTGAAACACCGGCGATATATTAATGAATTGCAGCGTTTGGCCGCAATGCGTAAGCGACGGATCGCTATTCCAGGGATTCCGCCTAGGATCAGACGTCTGACCATCGACTTATGGAGTTTTGCGTAACATCGCCAGCTCTCTTGTGCATGCGAACTCGCGATACCAATCTTTTGGCCGCCTACCATCGGTCTGCTTGCAACACTTACACTCGTCCGAATAGCGCAAGGATGATACGCCCAACCTTATACAAGCCTTTTGGAACGGGTTTAATGAATAAGTTCCTCCCCGTAGGTCGCTTTTGAACCGAAGATTTCTTCCTCAAATTCGGAGTCGCTGGTATGGTCCGAACATGCTCCTAGCCTGTAGCAAAAATTCCAGCCTCGGCACAAATTCAAAACCCGATTGCTAGCTTTTCATTTCACAGTATACATAAATTTATGGCAGAGGAAACGACGCCTTCGTCCTAAGCCTAATCCTTTACAGAGTTGGCACAGCGGATCTGTATAGTATTACAGAAATCCGCTGTCGTTTTGGCATTTCAGCGATTTGTGTTAATAAGTATTGAAGATGAAGTATTTTTGAGGGCTAGTCTGCGAGTTAGCCTATTTAAGGTCATTGGTAGATAGCTTTTGCACATTTCTTGTGCGACGAGATTCCTATGTGGCGTAGGGCTGAAGGAGCCTATGGGGCCTATGGCCAGTGCGCAGCACCCATGACCGACAAAGTAGGTCAAGGTCGAACGTGCCAAGTTTGCACACGTCTGGTTCGGAGCGGACTATTTAGCAAATTCATCGATCGGCGTCAGAGACCTAGTCGGAGACTAGCGGAGGAGAGGAGTGCAGGTTTGTAAACTTTTTGGTTATCGATTAGCGATGAGATGGTCGCCAGCCAAGCTTAGGACCCTAGGTAGACGGCAATAGTATGGTGAAGGATTTAATGCAATAAGGTTGGAAATCGAAGGACAGTACTGGTGTATAATCCGCTGCCGAGTTCAACAGAGTTGGCAGCGGTCCAGACATTGAGTGTACTAGCAATGTTTCTGTATCCGTCTTGGGGTCCGATGAGTGTGAGGGTGAATTGTGTTTCCAGTAGGACATGTCCCATCATCCGAACAATATCTTCGGATGTGGATACTGGTTCAATGTGTGGGAGAAATAGGAATATGGGGTTGGTGGTGTGATTGTAAATGCCAAATGCGTAGGAGGAGGTAAAGTCAGTAAGGGGTTCAGTAGGGACTGTTTGTGAGGGACCGTTCTGTTTCCAGAACGGTGTGTATGGGTAGGGTGATGTATTGCGATAGTAGTCTCCAGGCATGAATCGGTATCTGTTGGAGACAGGTTGTTGTGTTCTGATGTGGAATCGGAAGTGGGAGTCGAAGTAGTACCGTTTAAAGTATACTTCGTTGGCAGATAGTGTTTGGACGTTGTTACGGGCAAGGAGACCTTGGTCGTAGGAGAACTGCCAGTAGGTGTTGGAGGGTACCTTGCAGTCCTGGTTGAGTAGGGCTGCTTCTGTAACGTTAGTATGGACAGTGTTGAGGAGCCCGGAGTTGTCTTCCGCTGTATACATGTAGGGGGCACTGTTGAAAGCGGTAACATCGGTGGCGGTGGAGCGTTGGCGGGATTTCTGCAGCGGTATGTAATGTGAAAGGCGCACAGTAGCATGATCGCAATGACACATAGGAAATGCGTTTCGTAGGGTGGCGAATGGTTCAGCGTGTTGTTGGTCGAATTGAAGACTCCAGAACTCAAATACGGATAGGGGTAGGCATGTGATAGAGTATGTGTCAGAGGTTTCTGCAGGTTTGTATTGTTTGATGGTGAGGTGTTGTTTGCATGTGATGGTGATTGTGGTAGTGTTGTATAGTGGTCGAAGAAGGCGGATCCGTTTAGTAGTAGAGGGGGTAGTGTTGGCAGTGGCATCATTTTCTGTTGTTGAGTTGACGGCCATACCAGGAGGCAAAGTGACAGGCGCAGAGAGTGATTCGTGGTTGTGGTAGTTCCGGCGTGCCGACTTGAACAGTGAACTTTTACATGTGGCATCGAGCATATATAGCAGCTGCGTCGATGGGGGGTGATGTATGTATTGAGGCTGTGATTTGTGGTAATAAGCACAGGTAGACGATGTAGACGTACATCGGGCGAGTGTTTGACGTGGATGTCAAAGGGTGTACCTCCTAGGAGTTCTTTAAAGTCTTGGACCGTCTGGATGGTGATGCGGGGTTCTTCCATTAGAGCAACGGATTTGTCTAGGTGGTTTTGTAAGAAGAACTGGGCATGGTCCCTGGAGCGTTGTACAGTGCCATATTGGTGGTTTTGGCATATCATCTTGAGGAAGAGGCTTTTCCATGTTGTCGTAGGCCCTTCGATGCGTAGAGTGTTGACACGGTCGAGCTTCTTATTCATGATGTTGTGGATAGACATACAAAAGGTGTGTTTGTCAATGTGATTGATGCGCAAGAGGTCGTCGAAGAATGTGGTGCCAGTGTGTGTGGGGCGAGTACAGGTGTCTTGATGATTGTTCTGTTGGATAGTCCTCGAATGGCATAGAGACTTGATGCGATAGTAGTTCTTCATTGTATACCTCAATACACTGTTTGGCCGTCTCTTCCCATTTAATGCCAAATTCTGTGTATGGAGTAAGTCGTTGGTTACGAGTAAGTCGGGTCTTTAGGTCTTTGATGTGTGTGGCCTGGTGTGCCTCGATAAGATCCATTAGGAGATTTACGCGTTTTAAACGGTTAACGTTCTGGTGTTGAATACTCCTGGAATCACGGTTAAGTTGGGCACAATCCTTTTTGTCGACCAGTGTTAGAGCAATATGATCCGCAAGGTGTTGTAGTTTTTCTCCTAGTACCTGAACATGAAACCCGGTACGAGCAAGGTATGGCTCGAACTTGTGCCAGTCTATGATGGGTTGTGTGGTTGCTAGGATGTCAAACATGTATGAAGACGGTGTACTGAGGGCCTGAAGGATACGCTGGAGAGATCGGTTACGGTTTTGGGCAAGGCATTGAAAGACAACGTGGTAGTGCTCATCATGATGTATTAGGATTGCATTAATATGGTGACTTTTAATGATGGTAGGTTCAGGACCGCGGTAGATGAATGTCCACAAGTTGTCTGTAGTGTTGATCTTTTGAAGGATGCCTTGTAGAAAGCTGTTGTATTCTTCAGCGTTCTTTGTCACGTCTTGTAGTAGATCATCGTCGATGGGTGTGATGGCCCTTCGGTAGTGTGTTTAGCATGTCTTCCAGTTCGTCGGAACGTATAGGTGAAACAGGCTCTGGACTGGTGCTTTGTACTGGTTCGATACTGGTAGTTGGTCCTAGAATATCGTCAATCATAAGACTCTTCTTGTGTGGTGGACTTGCATCCAGGTCTACGTCTTGGTTTTCTCTAGCTCTTTTCAGTACGTGTTTAATGGCTTCAGCTTGTTGTGCGATCTTGGTTGATTTAGGTACTGGTGTCTCGATGCCAGTGGCTTGCATCTCATTGTGCCAAGTGTTGTACAAATCGGGATCCTGTATGCGCAGTCTTTCACTCATAACCCAGTGTGGATACGATAGTATAACGTTGGACTTGTTCATCTGGTCTTTGTATATTTCAAACTTTTCCTTGAACGATTGTCTCTTGTCTCTGTGCAACTCGTCCAGATTGGCAGTGTTCTTTCTGATGGCTTCAAACTTAGCAATCTGCTTTTGGGTGAACGGCATGATCGGAGGACCGGAGTGGAATATTGGTAACTTGTCAGGTATCGATCTGTGTAGCGAGAGTGATGGTCCAGTTGCTCATTTGTTCGCCTAGCTGGGAAATTTGTTTGCAAACGTTTCGCCGTCATACGAGGCGGCATAATCAGTGCGTCGAGATACGGGGTGTAATCTCGCTGCGCACTGGCCATAGGCCCCATGACCGACAAAGTAGGTCAACTTCCACTCCGACCCTCCGCATACTTTATCGGAGTAAAGGAGTGGCGGAGTAGGAGAGGACAATAAGAAAAATTGTTGACGTGGAGTAAAACCACAACACACTGGTTTATCGGAGTAGCGGAGTGGAGTTTACCAAACTGAACTGAACTTGTTATCTCTAGGTTGTAACCTCTGAAATAACGTAGAAAACAGTGTTTGAATAAACACTTGAAAAGAAAATGGACTATTGTCAAGTTTCCTCTGATCCAAGATATCTTGGATCGACTAAATTGGTCTGGCCAAGGCGTCTCCCTGACTCTTATTGGTAATTTTGCGGTTGTTCCCCTTTTTCTTCCCGTTTTGCACCCTGCTTTTCCTTTTTATTGTGATAGTTGTACGATTGTATACGTGTTTTTAAATTCTGCTCTGTTTTCCACCTATTCATATAGCGCGTTGGTCGTGCGCTGTATATCCGGTACGCGACCAGACGGCCAACCAAAAGCAATGGGTAGAAGACACAAGACTAAGCCGGGGAAGAAGTTTATTAGACAGGAGTAGCGTTAGCTAATGCTAAAAATAGGGCACCCGGAGAGAGCTAGCTAGGGAGAATGTCGTTGGCGTCGAGTGCGTTGAGAGAGCGTCGTTCGCAGTCGAGTAGCGCGCGCCAAAGGCGGAGGTCGCGTTCGTGTTTCCAACAAACGGGAACAGCGTTCCAACTGGCAAACCGAATCGTTCCCTAATACATAAGAAAGCCATAATTTGAATATTTTAGAATAGTTTACAGTTATACGGGGAAATCTCCAGGTCACTACACAGCCCTCTCCTAGAAGGGAAACCGTGGGTGACCCTTCGATCTACGTGAGGACTGTCCGTCGCGGGCCAGCCTTCTGCAAGACCAGGTAGTGACACCTGATGCAGCTGCTGGGGGAGAACCAGGCGATCGGACCCTAGCGGGCTCCCACCCGTGTCCTCCCTAACGGTGCCAAAAACATCAAATGGGGGAAGTTCGTTAGAGTTAAATGTTCGCGAGTTCGTGAAGGTCAAATTTGATCTTTGGCATTTAAATGTTGGTTTCAGACTCGGCATCTCCTCCAGTTCATACATGGAAGATAAACGAAAACAAGGGTAGTGACGGTGAAGGCCAGGGCAAAAATGAGAGTGACGGTGAG
>OX104071.1:20027511-20063168 GCA_944474145.2 Dicrocoelium dendriticum
CTAGCATAGATAGGAAGCTGGAAGGAGCATTATTCTTCGTGTAGAAGCGATTGCTGTTCACTAAACAGTAGGAACGTGTTTGGGGACATCATTGATCATCTGCCATCTTTGATTGGTCAGTTGGAGGAGTTCCTTCCGCTCGTTCAGGCGGAATATGCGCGACAGTATGGGGCGCCATATCAATCGCAGCTGACCAATAAGACCCGGCGGATTCCTCAAGCACATGTGCCATTACCTGCCTACCCACCTCTGCATTCGAATTTTTGTTTTTTTTCTCTCAATCCGATCAACAGCACGCGGAACCATTTGCAACTCTACGATCAGCATTTCCTCTGTGCACTTTTCAACACGCTACTCTCGGCCTGTCACATTATATCCCGCTACGGAAACCGTTTCTCAAGAACTTCCCTCCCAACCTCCCATTACCAGTTCAACAGGATGATCTTTTGCCTACTCCAAACGCACCCTCAATCCAATTTTCCTGTTTCTCCCTTATACTGAACCCTTTTGCACTTCCGAGGACATCGTCCGTATGATGGGACATGTGCTCCTTGAAACTCAGCTCAACGTTACACTCATTGCTCCACAAGACCGCTGGCAAAACCTTGCCAGCACACTTGATGTTTGGGCTTCCGCTAACAGTTGTGCCCTCAACGTTAGCAAGTACACTCACCACTCTGCATTGTTCAACTATCTGTCATCACTGATAAATTATTTCTACCACGCCTATGTCTTCTCCTCTAGCTCAGTATTATGGCTCGCAACCACTCGACCGCCTGTCTATACCACCATCACCAAAACATTTTCAACTACTCCTCCTCATACTCATAATGTTCCATATTGGTCCTCTCCGCACCAAATGCTTGTCGTGCTAGCGATTGTGTCAAGTCTGTGGAATTCCAACTCCCACTATTGTCATTCATGCGTACCTACCATCCGTGCACAGCACCCATGCAGAACAGGCTTATAGGATTCTGTCAGCGGGATCCACACGCGTCACGTGCGCTTTTACAACCGAACGTCCTATATCTAGGTCTGTCCCACGCCGTCGCGCTAGCCAACCAGAGTACGACGCCGGTGACTCACGCCCGTCAGATCGTTTATCTAAACGGTCATTCTGTGCGAAGGTCAGTCGGTGGCCGTTCGCCCAAGGCACTAGTTGTGTACTCTAAACAATCCTACTATCAGTCATGAAGTAGTGATACGCATATGTGAACCACGAGGAGTACGACGTACCTTCCAAGAAGAAAGTGAAACTGAGCAGTCAACCAGACATTTTCAATTGTACGTACGATTCGCAAATGCCGTCCGGGCAGCAACTATTCAGCAGTTATTTCCACGAGCACACCACGAAGCTCTTTACAATGCCCGAGTAGCAGAGCAATACTGTAGAAAGGAAGAGTCCCGAACCGCAGGACCATGATGAAACATAGAACAAAACGATAGAGAACATCAACACATCGAAGATATCCTACGAGACCGAAATACTGGAGAAAGCATATCCGAGCTGGCAAATAAATATTTCAAACTCTCCTCACGTAACGGTCAACATTTGCTGCGCGCACTCGAACTGGCATGCCCTAGTATTGCAGAAATCCGTTGTGTCGTTGAGCCATATTAGCGACTTGTGTTAATAAGTAGTTTAAACGTGTTAAATAGTTTTGTGAGGGTCGCTTTGTGTAGGTCGCCTTTGAACCGAAGATTTCTTCCTCAAATTCGGAGTCGCTGGTATGGTCCAAACAAGCTTCTAGCCTGTAGCCAAAATTCCAGCCTTGGTAAAACTTCAAAAACCCGATTGCTAGTTTTTCATTTCACAGTATACATAAATTTATGGCAGACGAAACGACGTTCTCCTCCTATCCCTAACCTTATACAAAGTTGACACAGGGTTCGGTGCTTGGTCCGTTGTTATTTTCCTTGTATGTCAACGAGCTGCCCGAACTGCTGGACGTACCATCTCTCATGTTTGCAGATGACCTAAAGTTTTGGCACATAGTGTCTGACTTCGATGGACCCCAGATTCTGCAACGGGCCCTCGATCAACTTTGGGATTGGGCTGCTCTGTGGCAGTTGCCCATAAACTATGCAAAGTGTTCCATCTTACGAGTAGGGCCAAATAGCCCCCAAACGCGTTATTTTCTTGGCGGTAATGAACTCCACCATGTTACCCAATTGGTAGACCTAGGGGTCACATTGTCTTCAGAACTTAAATCCAGTGAGAACTGGAGGAAAGCTACGTTCAAGGGTTTCAGAATGTTGTGGATGATCCGCAGGGCATTCGGGACCATCACGGGAGCTATGTTTGTTAGGTTATTCTCAGCGTTTGTCAGGCCACACTTGGAATACTGCATCCAGGCTTGTCCACCTTGCTTAGTCAGGGACAGGATGTCAGTGGAGAGAGTGTTGAGAGTTGGAACCAAACTGGTCCATGGACTGCGGAACCATTCTTACCCAGAAAGACTACTTGCGCTGGGGATGTTCTCGATGCACTATCGTCAACATCGAGGCGACCTAGTCTTGACCTATCGTATACTTACCGGTAAAACCGGACCCGATTCATCCGGGCTTTTCCAACCGGCTCGGCTTCCATCGCTCCGCGGTCACTCGCTGAAGCTACACAAACCTCGATCGGATGGAGTCCGGGCGGACTTTCGTTTATCACGCCGAGTGGTGGATTCCTGGAATGCACTGCCCGAAAACGTGGTATTGGCACCAACGGTGAAAGAGTTCGAACACCGACTCGACGCTCTTGGCCTTCAATTCTTAACATTCCCCTTCACTTCCTAGTTTATTTGTTTTATTGAAATATCAAATCATTTTTTCTTGACGCTCTTATTACTTTCGTACTTCTTTTTCTTATTTCACGTGACCGGTGCGGCGGGGACTGCCAGTGCAGGTCGCGTGGGTATTAATTGGTTGACCGTGGTGTGATTCGCGCGCTGATCTGACTCTTCTGGATTCCAGTTATCGCGGACGAATAATACCCTGGATCAACGACGCGTCACGGAAGGAACATTCACGGGGACTTATCCTACTGTTCCGGTCCCACTTGAACTTGAACTTGAACTTGAACACTATGGAATGACAAAAATCCGCTGTGTCGTTTTGCCATTTCAGCGACTTGTGTTATTAAGTAGTTTAAATGTGTTAAAAAGTTTGTGAGGGTTAGTCTGCGAGTTAGCCTATTCGAGGTCGTTGGTAGATAGATTTCGCAGATTTCTTGTGCGACGAGATTGTTAGGTGGTATAGGACTGAAGGAGCTCTGCTAGCATAGATAGGAAGCTGGAAGGAGCATTATTCCTCGTGTAGAAGCGATTGCTGTTCACTAAACAGTAGGAACGTGTTTGGGGACATCATTGATCATCTGCCATCTTTGATTGGTCAGTTGGAGGAGTTCCTTTCGTTCGTTCAGGCGGAATATGCGCGTCAGTGTGGGGCACCATATCTACCGCAGCTAACGTATCCATCGGATTCGGAGGCGTCAACGTAGACGGCGATGTATTCGTTGTGTACGGAGTGTGCGGTTTCGTCGAAGACGAAGCATGGTTACGGAGTTTCAGGGTTTAGTGGCATAATTACAGGGTTCCAGAGTTAGGGTCTTGGTTTAATAAATCCGATTAACCTTAACGCAACCCCTCAACCCTAACCTATAAAGTGGTGGCGCAGCAGATTTCTATCATATTACAGCAATCCGCTGTGTCGGTGTGCTATTTCAGCGACCTGGGTGAATAAGTCCTTTAAGTATTAAAACTGTTTTGTGTGGGCTAATCTGCAAACTGGTCTATAGAAGGTCGGTAGGATGTGGTTTTTGCATGTTTAATGTGCGACGAGATCCCTAATTGGCGTTGGGCGTATGAATGCGTAGGGTTAGACTTGTCATCCTTGCGCTATCCGGATGAGTATGAAGGTTGTAAGGAGGCCGATTGTGTGCGGCTGAAAGGATGGTGTCGCGGGTTCATTTGTTCTGGAGACTTCGCGATTGCACACACTACTCTATGGTTCGATGGTGAATCGTCTGACCCGAAGCGAAATCCCTGGACTAAGGATACGGCGCTTACGCATTACGACCTAATGCTGGATTTTATCGATATGCACAGTAGTTTGAACGCAATTACTCTATAGTCGGAACATTCGACATTACCGTGTATCATTCACGGATGAAGCCATTAGCGTTTCGTTCTACCACAATGGGATCAGCTTAGTCCGAGTAATCGACCGGTTGTATGACATCTGCTATTTGTAGACGGGTAACCTCTTGCTCAACACTGGTTATGGCAGAATATGGTGCTGGACGTTTTGGACCAAAATCTGTTTTGGCATCTGTTCTCAACTGTAATTGAGCCATCATTTTGATGCAGAGTTCGATATTGTCCTGAAAAACTACTGTGTATCACGGAAACAACCGCTGTGAAATCGTCTGCTGGAGCCCTGCATCGATAGTTCTGAGTGCAACACTGATACCCAGTGTCAGTTTGCACACGTTATCAAAAGGAATACTTGCAAGTTTGAGCTTATCTAGCCAGTCAACACCAAGAGTGTTCAGCCCTGACTGATTAGTGAACAATGAAACAATGGTATATGACGGGCGAAAAAGCATATACTTAACGAGTCCCGCAGGTTGGCAATAGAAATACTAACAAATTGGCAAACCACATAAGTGGTTGAAGTAAGGAGCGTCAGTGAGATAAAATGTAGAAGTATAACATTTTTAGGGGGATAAGGTGGTACGACGCAAAACTGGCTAAGAAATTGTTATCGTTGGTGATGGTAGCAAATAAAAATGGAGTACTCACCGGTTCGCACAGATTTACGACCGTGAATTTGGGGTATAAATCCAAAGAGGCTGGTCAGCCTAAATATATACAAGCGTTTTCGTTCATAAAACAAAGCGCAGGGCGCTCAGTGCGAGGTCCAATCGTTTTTTAAACGTATCTAATGTGGGGCACAAACAACTGAGTTTGGAAGGGCGTTCCAGGGCCCGCAGACCCGGAGGGAGAAATAGGTTCTCCGACAGTCTAGACGACTGTACTGTTGGCTCAGCTTTAAACTGTTACCGCGAAGGTCAGTGTTCGGGCTGAGCTTCAAGAGGTGGCGGCATACGTGACTGGGGTCGCTCAATATCTGGTACACTAGTATGAGGTCTCCACGAAGTCGCCGGTACCGTCCGCTGAACACTCCGAGTATCTCCAGTCGTTCCTGGTAAGCAGTGTGGCGCAAGCCCTTGACGATTTTCGTTGCTCGACGCTGTGGGGTCTCAAGCGCTGCAAGGTCAAGTTTTAGCCACGGTTGTCAGGCCTGGATTGCATATTCGACGTGAGGACGCACGTAGGCATTCAGCATCAAAGAGAAGATGGATGGATCCAAAATCCCGAATGCTCTTCGCAGGAGGTAATCTATAGTCTCAAATGTTTTCTCATTGTAGGTTACCAAACATCGTAACTCACCAACCAATCCGAGAGTAGTTCCAGATGCACTGAGGGCAATTTGTTGTGTTGGCAAAACTGGAGGACGTCCGATGGCTTCCAGAATGCATTGTGAAATGACGGTGATATCCCATCCAGTGTCTAACTGAAGAGTTGCGGGCTACGCATTAACACTTACTGTCAGGTAGCGTCTGTGGGGTGTCGCGTTGACCTGATGTGTAGCAAAAATACTGCTGCTAGCCTTCCTCTGTGTTGGCTTCGAAGGTCGTTTGTTGGAACTGTCTGTTTCACTCGACTTGTGTGGCTTGCATAAAACCATCTTTGTGACCAAACCGTTGACATTGGTTACACTGATGTTGTGGAGAAGTGCACTGTGATGCGTAATGCAATGCTCCACAGTTCCAACATGCTGTAGGCGGCTTTTTGGACTGCTGTTGGTTTGATTTGATCGGTCTAACATCTATCATGTTGATGTGCCGCTGTTTCACCAGACTGGACTCATGTTTCAGATCAAGCAGGCGTTGCCAATCCTCGGCCATTTTCTGCTGCGTGATGTCTAGGTCTTGCTCCAGCTTGATGAGAACTCGTGTGTGGATGTCCGCTTTTGACGGAGACTCTAGACCACAGATGAACACCAGACACTTGAACTGTGTGTCTGTCATGGCTGCCAGTTTAAAGCGTTCACACTGTCGGTTCACTATACTTGCACAAGTAATGTAGTCCTCCATGGAATGTTTACCAAGTTTTAAACAGTGATAGCATGTGCAGAAGAGTGAGGAACGTTCGCCAAAGATCTGAGTGAGACACTGAATCATGTTATCGAAAGAAAAATCACGTGAGCGTTTTGGCAAATTGTAATTTACCAAACGGTCATGCTCGGTGGGTCCCAAATTACGAAGCAGTGTTCATGATCGCTATGCATCCTCCTTGCCACCGAATTCGGACCGAAATATGTCCTCGTAGCGTCTGAACCGCGACATTGCCAGCACTTTTGATGTTTGAACTTCCGCTAACTGTTGTGCCCTTAACAATGGCAAATACACTGACGCCACTCTGCATTTTTATGCTTTCTATCGTCATTGATAACTTATTCCTATTACGCCCGTCTTCTCCTCTATCTCACTACTCTATAGATCGCAACCACTCGACCGCCTGCTATCTCACTATCAGGAAAACTTTTTCAACTACTCCTCCTCCTCCTCACACTCTTCTGACTAACAATTTTACATATTTGTCCGCTCCACACCAATTGTCTGTCGTGCTTGTGCGTGTGTTAAGTATGTGGCACTCCAAGTTAAACTATGTTGTCGGTCATGGGTGCTGTGCACGGACCATAGGTCTTTCTGAATTTTCACAAAGGAGTAAAAGAGAGATGTGAATAGGAGGGACTAATCAGAAAGTTTGTTGTCACTGGAGCTGGCGTCCGGTTGTTTCTTAACGGAGGGAGGAGAGGAGGAATTGTCAGAAATTTTTCCTCCTGCCGCTTACCTTCGCTTTTCGCTAGTATATAAGCAGCACTGCTACAAACTTTTTCAACTGCTTTTACTGTTCTCCCGCGACGCTGTTTATACAGAAGCCGATCTCTCAGTTTGAAGCCATCAGACCTATGAACGCCAAGTTGGATCAATGGCACGGAGAACAGAATGTTACGTTTCAAGCAAAATTCGAAACCTACAAAAATCAAATGGAAACATCCAAGGTTATCCTATCCTACTCACACTGGGTCATGAGTGAGCGTCTCCGTGTGGAAGATCCACAACTCTATAACACTTGGTACCATGAAATGCAATCCACGGGCATCGAAACGCCTGTTCCCAAATCAACAAGCTCTGCCGTTGAACAACATGCTCAGCGTATTACACATGTATTGAAACGCGCAGCTGAACACAATGTCGATTTTGATGCTTCCCCACCACGTAAGCGCCCTTCTTTCATGATCGATGACATCCTAGGACCTTCAACAAGCATGCAACCGGTATCCGCCATTACATCTTCGGAAATACAAGACATAGTTGATACCCTACCGCCACAATTAACACTTATCCCAGATGAGCTATTACATGAAGCATCACAAACAGCTGAATCTGACAATACGTTTGTACAAGATATAGTCCAATGCATCAACTCCACCGACAACCTGTGGACCTTCATATATCGCGGTCCAGAACCTGTTATCTTGTCAAACCATCGTAGTAAGGCAATGCTAATAAAACACGACGACCACTACCACGTCGTTTTTCAATCTCTGCCACAGCACCTTAACCGATCGTTACAACACACTCTACAGGCCTTATCCATACCTCCATCCAGTATGTTTGATATCCTAACTACAATACAACCAATTATTGACTGGTACAGATTCGCACCATACTTCGCACGTTCCGGATGCAGTGTCCAACTTATCGGTAATAAGCTCCAACCTCTGGCCTCCCATACTGAACTAACACCGGTTGACCAAAAAGGCTGTGCACAATTCAACCGAGATTCTCGACGTATAGAACTCCAAAAAGCAAAGCGCACAAAATGTACTGAGCTCCTCGATAAATTAATTGACACACACCGATGCACCCACATTAAGGATCTGAAACGGCATATCACACGAAAACAGCGCCTAACCCTATACGCAGAATTCGGAATCCAGTGGGAGAGAACGGCTAAACAATGCATCGAAGCATACAACGTGGAATTACTGAATAGGCAAACGAATATCTCCTTTGAGGAATATATCATGGAGAATAATCATTATAATGTGTGCACACACCCGCAAGATCGTTCCACTACTTTCTTTGACGATTTATTAAGAGTGAACAATATCGATAAGGACGCATTTTGTACTGCTATACACGAAATCATGAATAAGAAGATTGATCAGCTCAACACCTTTTGCATCGAAGGACCCACTACAACTGGCAAATCTCTACTTTTGAAACTGATATCCCAAAACTACCACTGCGGGACTGTTCAAATGTCTGGAGATCACTCGCGATTTTTTCTTCAAAACTTGGTAGATAAGGCCGTCGCGCTCATGAAAGAACCCCGCATTACCATAAAAACGGTCAATGACTTTAAAGCACTCCTCGGTGGTAATACATTTGACATTCACGTGAAGCATTCACCTGATGTGACGTTACTACGTGTGCCAGTACTGATTTCAACCAATCGTAGTCTCGGAATGGACATCACATCTGTCGACGCCGCCGCTATATATGAGTGTTGCCACAAATTCAAATTCAATGTACGTGTAGGCTGTCGGGAACTGCCCGAACCACCGACCACCTTTTGTGCTTGCCATTTTTCTTTCTGGTATGGCAACTGGTGGCAAACGAATCGCGGTCGATTCGACATCTGAGGAGGAGACTACCGGAGACACAGCACAATCAACAGCCGAACGAATCCGATTACTGCGACTTTCCCATAATACCACTACCATCACCATTACACGAAAGCAATACCTTACCATTAACCAATACAACCCGGCGGATTCCTCAAGCACATATGCTATTACCTGCCTACCCACCTCTGCATTCGAATTTTTGTTTTTTTTCTCGCAATCCGATCAACAGCACGCGGAACCATTTGCAACTCTACGATCAGCATTTCCTCTGTGCACTTTTCAACACGCTACTCTCGGCCTGTCACATTATATCCCGCTACGGAAACCGTTTCTCAAGAACTTCCCTCCCAACCTCCCATTACCAGTTCAACAGGATGATCTTTTGCCTACTCCAAACGCACCCTCAATCCAATTTTCCTGTTTCTCCCTTATACTGAACCCTTTTGCACTTCCGAGGACATTGTCCGTATGATGGGACATGTGCTCCTTGAAACTCAACTCAACGTTACACTCATTGCTCCACAAGACCGCTGGCAAAACCTTGCCAGCACACTTGATGTTTGGGCTTCCGCTAACAGTTGTGCCCTCAACGTTAGCAAGTACACTCACCACTCTGCATTGTTCAACTATCTGTCATCACTGATAAATTATTTCTACCACGCCTATGTCTTCTCCTCTAGCTCAGTATTATGGCTCGCAACCACTCGACCGCCTGTCTATACCACCATCACCAAAACATTTTCAACTACTCCTCCTCATACTCATAATGTTCCATATTGGTACTCTCCGCACCAAATGCTTGTCGTGCTAGCGATTGTGTCAAGTCTGTGGAATTCCAACTCCCACTATTGTCATTCATGCGTACCTACCATCCGTGCACAGCACCCATGCAGAACAGGCTTATAGGATTCTGTCAGCGGGATCCACACGCGTCACGTGCGCTTTTACAACCGAACGTCCTATATCTAGGTCTGTCCCACGCCGTCGCGCTAGCCAACCAGAGTACGACGCCGGTGACTCACGCCCGTCAGATCGTTTATCTAAACGGTCATTCTGTGCGAAGGTCAGTCGGTGGCCGTTCGCCCAAGGCACTAGTTGTGTACTCTAAACAATCCTACTATCAGTCATGAAGTAGTGATACGCATATGTGAACCACGAGGAGTACGACGTACCTTCCAAGAAGAACGTGGAACTGAGCAGTCAACCAGACATTTTCAATTGTAACTGCGATTTCCAAATGCCGTCCGGGCAGCAACTATTCAGCAGTTATTCCCACTAGCACACCACGAAGCTCTTTACAGTGCCCGAGTAGCAGAGCAATACTGTAGAAAGGAAGAGTCTCGAACCGCAGGACCATGATCAAACATAGAACCGAACGATAGAGAACATCAAAGAACATGGAAGATATCCTACGAGACCGAAATACAGAAAAAGCATATCCGAGCATGAAAATAAATATTTCAAACTCTCCTCGCGTAACGGTCAACATTTGGTGCGCGCACTCGAACTGGCATGCCCTAGTATTGCAGAAATCCGCTGTGTCGTTGTGCCATTTCAGCGACCTGTGTTAATAAGTAGTTTAAATGTGTTAAATATTTTTGTGAGGGTTAGTCTGCGAGTTAGCCTATTTGAGGTGGTTGGTAGATAGTTTTTGCACATTTCTTGTGCGACAAGATTCCTAAGTGGCGTAGGGCTGAAGGAGCTCTGCTAGCATGGATAGGAAGCTGGAAGGAGCATTATTCCTCGTGTAGAAGCGATTGCTGTTCACTAAACAGTAGGAACGTGTTTGGGGACATCATTGATCATCTGCCATCTTTGATTGGTCAGTTGGAGGAGTTCTTTTCGTTCGTTCAGGCGGAATATGCGCGTCAGTGTGGGGCACCATATCTACCGCAGCTAACGTATCCATCGGATTCGGAGGCGTCAACGTAGACGGCGATGTATTCGTTGTGTACGGAGTGTGCGGTTTCGTCGAAGACGAAGCATGGTTACGGAGTTTCAGGGTTTAGTGGCATAATTACAGGGTTCCAGAGTTAGGGTCTTGGTTTAATAAATCCGATTAACCTTAACGCAACCCCTCAACCCTAACCTATAAAGTGGTGGCGCAGCAGATTTCTATCATATTACAGCAATCCGCTGTGTCGGTGTGCTATTTCAGCGACCTGGGTGAATAAGTCCTTTAAGTATTAAAACTGTTTTGTGTGGGCTAATCTGCAAACTGGTCTATAGAAGGTCGGTAGGATGTGGTTTTTGCATGTTTAATGTGCGACGAGATCCCTAATTGGCGTTGGGCGTATGAATGCGTAGGGTTAGACTTGTCATCCTTGCGCTATCCGGATGAGTATGAAGGTTGCTTGCGGCTGAAAGGATGGTGTCGCGGGTTCATTTGTTCTGGAGACTTCGCGATTGCACACACTACTCTATGGTTCGATGGTGAATCGTCTGACCCGAAGCGAAATTCCTGGTCTAAGCGTACAGCGATTACGCATCCTGAGCCGGAATGTGTCTTCGGGCCTGCCAGTGAAGTATTTAAATGCGGTGAGTCTTTTGTGAAGCGAAAATATACGATTTGATTTTGAGGGGACAGCATACAAACAGGTCAACGCTATCGCTATTGACAGCCCTCTGATGCCAGTTTTAACCGACATCATGATCGGCTTGATAGAAAGACGTTGTCACCAGCATTCCTGGAGGACATTTTAGTCTTCACTAGACGCGACCATTTTTCGCGACTGTAGTCTGTTCTGAATTTGAGTCATCCAAATCTAGCGGTATCCCGTGAATTGGGACAACACGGTTGCCTACAATTTTTGGGTATACTCTTTAGGAGACAGGCTGAAGATACACCGCAGCGCACCGTTCATCGCATTCGGATTGGAGTGGACATTGTCTACATTTCTCCAGCTTCGCCCCGGTCGCAAACCAATGTAGCTTGGTGAAAACTCTTCTACTGGTCCTGAAATGTTAAAAGCTGAAGTAGTTCTACACAAGACCGTAATTTCGTACTGTATCTTGAGAAGTTTATTCAGATACACAGCAAATCTCCTGAGGAGAAACACCGGTGCTAATGGCCGAGGAAAATGATGTTTCTACAAGGGGGACCATGTAGCAAATGATATCGGACGCAATCTCTAGTCCGCTCTAACGCGCACTTACACGACCGCCCAGTTGCGACCCATGCATACCACGCGAGGACTTATTCTTCAAAACTGTAGGTGCATCTCGTCTGGTAGTTCAGCCTCTCATGTTGTTTATCATTTCACCTTCAGTTGTGGCGACGTAGGCAGAACTAACAATCAATGAGCTCACAGGCAGCAGAACATTCGCCATAGTGGTTGGGGCAAGTGATAACGCAACAACATGGGACGGATCTGCGAATTACTCGGAGTCCAGCATCGTCTATCACCCAGTACCTCGTGGCAACTTGTCATCATGTGAACTTTGAAACCGCGTTCAAAGTGTAATTCCGCAGCAAAAGCATGATAATTTTGGCTATTACTGACGCGTTGCTAATTAAGGCCCATCAATCTGTGCTCATTGCACAGAAATACCTGAGACAATAAATTCGGTTACCTTGGTCTTGGCCGCGACACCGGTTGGTTTTGCTTGTTTATCCTTGCATAAAATCTATAACTTTCATCCACTTTACTGTGTCCGTTGGTGGTGGCATGTCTATCTTCCTTCATTACAAACTTGGTTTTCATGTGAAATCTTCACGACTCCAATCTTGAAACATACATAACACTTCTTACCGTATGTTTCATGTAAACATGACCGCTTGGACACGTTCTTACATTTCTTCTTTTTAGCTTGGGATTCCACCAGTTTCTTGATCACTGAGCTCCGAGGTCATTTTCATAGAAACGACCGAAAACAGCAGTTCGTAAAAGGCTTGCCTGACACGTGGATTTCAAGTTCACGAATCGAACTATTGTAACTATAAGGGATGTGCGCATCGCTACATCTGATGAACTGCACTGTGCTTTGCCACAACTCATATCTCGTTTATCTGTGAAAATGTGTCAACCTTCAGTCTCCTGGGTGCGACTTCTGATGGCAACTGGATTGCATATTATTAGATGACAGATTGAATTAAACTACTTCAGATCAGCAGTGCGGTTACGTTTGATAATTTCAAGCACATTCAAAGGTGAGCCGGTCGTAACTTCTTAAACCTGATCCTGGTTCTGTCTGAAATATCGATAATCTCAGTTTGCCCCTGGTGCCTTGATAATGATGAACCTGAGTGTAACGATCATTGGTAGGGTGTGTGATGGGAGTATACACTCGGACGAACGTGCGGTGCCAGCCCAGCAAGGAAGCCGTTAGGCTGCTGCAAGGAAAGGCAGCAGCTGATTGGACGTTCACACGTTTCTCGCATGCACGCTGATTTGCCAACAGTTGGACGCATTGGAGTGAGTTTGTTTGACTGAATCAAAGGAAAAATGTTATGCAATCACAAAGGTCGTTAATTATGGGTCCAATTAGCTGTATATACCGATATGTTGCACTCGTCCGATGCCTGCGTTTTCGCCTGGTCCTTTTGTCTGCAGAATATACGTTTTGTCCCTGAAGGACCGACATTTTACATAGTGTCAGAGAAGGAGAAGAACATTAGTACCACCCAGATGATGATTGAAGCTGCACCGGCTATTCAAATGCCTGCCCCGCTGAACATGGATGATCGCAATTTGGCAAGCAACTGGCGTTTGTGGAAGAGTAAATGGATGGATTTCTGTACTTTATCGCGTCTGGACAAACATCCGATGGCGTACCGCTCGGCCATGTTTCGACACGCAGCAGGAGGTGATGCGCGCCGCGTGCTAGAGACATTGTGTTACGACAAGAGCGAAGATGCCAACAATCTGGAGACAGTTCTTGAGAAGGCCAAGCAAACGAGACATTTCAACGCTACCTCTTCTTTTCGCGGACCAGGCGGCCAGGTTAATCCGTTGATACGTACGTCACTGAGCTAAAGATATTGGCCCGATCCTGCAGTTTCTGTAAATGCATGGCGGACAGTCTCATACGGGACCGCATTTTTCTTGGGATCAATGACGAAGGTTTGACGAAGCGACTTTTACGAAAGCGCAACCTATCTCTGCAGCAATGTATCGACATCTGTAACAGTGAGTCCTCCATTGCCTATCAGTTCCAGCAGATGACAATCACAGGTGATTCAGAGTTGTGCGCCTTTTCCAGGAGCAAAACTACGAGGGCCACGACCGCGCGACAGGAGCCCTGCAACTTCTGTGCAACACGACATCCGAGGAACCGCGAACAGTGTCCGGCGTGGGGCCGCATTTGTGTCAAATGTGGGAAGCGCAATCACTTCGCCCGCTGCTGTCAGTCGACAGATGTCAGTGCACTCGTTCCAGACAAATCAACAGAAGACACCGAAAAATCGATTGGTAATGGGTCTCGGAAAGCGTCGCAGAAGTGTGTCTATGCAAGTCTTCTGATCGAGGGACGGTCTGTGCGATTCCAGTTAGACACAGGCGCGACGATCAATATTTTGCCCAGAAAGCACTGCCGCGGCGTGCAAATTCAATCGGATCAAGCTTATTTGGGCATGTGCAATGGTTCCAGACTCAAGCCAAAGGGCTCAGCGACAAGTGAAGTGGTCAATCCGAGAGACTGTGTTTCGCATCGTCTGCAGTTCGTGATCGTGGATGAGGATCTCACGCCGATTCTCGGCATTGCTTCGATTTTATCTCTTGGCTTTGTCATTTTTAACCATGATCGTTTTGTGTACGCTTGTCATAGTGAAGCCGATGTTAGTGACCTGTATCCGTCTGTGTTTAGCCCGGGTTTAGGGGAATTTGAGGGTACCGCTCACCTGTCGTTAGATCCTTTGGTACGCCCGATTGCGTTACCGAGTAGGAGCGTCCCATTTGCGCTATGCGACCGATTTTCCGCGGAATTGAACAAGCTGGTTATGCAGGATGTGCTTGCAAAGTTTGATGAGCCAACAGACTGGGTTAGCCAGGTCGCAATCATTACGAAGAAAAATGGCGAACTACTCGTATGTATAGACCCGAAGCCACTGAATGAGGCCCTGCGTAGAGAACATTATGCGCTAACGACGTTAGAAGATGTCTTACCACGTTTGACAAAAGCTAATTTTTTCACGAAAGTAGACCTTTCTTCCGCATTCTGGCACGTTGTTCTGGACGACGAATCCAGTTTCCTCACCACATTTGCTACACCGTTCGGACGTTATCGTTGGCTGCGATTACCGTTTGGCCTGAAGGTGTCTAGCGAAATTAACCAAAAGCGTTTGGTGCAAGCAATAGATGATTTAGATGGCGTAACCTGTGTGGCAGATGACGTTCTGATTTACGGTTCTACCGAAGAAGAGCATGACACTAAGCTACACCGGTTCCTGAGGCGTTGCGTGCAAAAGAACATCAAGCTAAAACGCGAGAAAGTTGAGCTGTGGAAAAGGTGGTGATTTTCCATGGGCATGTGTTAACATCCGACGGAATCAGGGTTGACCCAGGGAAGATTAAGGCGATACAAGAGATGCCGTCCACTAACGATGTGAAGGCAGTCCATCGCCTAAACGGTATGGTGAATTATTTAAGCCGGTTCCTACCAGGACTCGCTGATGTCATGACTCCGATTAGGCAGTTAACTCACAAAGGAGTAAATTGGAGCTGGAGGAAGGAACAGGATTTGGCTTTCGAAACCATTAAGAACCTTATCAGTAATGCGCCCGTACTCGCATATTACGATCCAGCACAACCATTGGAGGTACAGTGTGATAGTAGCCAGAGTGGAATAGGTGCTGTTCTGTTGCAGAATGGAAGACCTTTGGATTTCCGCAGTCAAGCACTCACAGAGGCCGAAAAGCGGTACGCACAGATCGAGAAAGAGATGCTGGCTGTGGTCTATGCCATGGAGCGTTTCAAAGATTATACTTTTGGAAGAAAGACAACCGTGCACACTGATCATAAGACGCTGGTGTCGATAGCCACTAAACCACTGAATAACGTTCCTCGCCGTCTGCAGCGTATGCTTATCCGGCTCCAAAAGTATGACATTGACATTGTGTACACACCTGGCACACAGATGTTCATCGCGGACACCCTGTCGAGAGCACATCCGCCAGTGGCCGAACATCATCTAGAAGAGATCGAGACAGTTAGCATGGTGCAGCATCTGGCAGTGACAGAAAACCGTTTGAAAGACATAAGGCGTTTCACGGATGAAGACCAAACTTTTGCAGCTTTGCGAGACGTTATCCTCAATGGGTGGAGAGAAACAAAGAAGCAGCTCCAGAAGAAATTAACACCCTACTTCAATTTTCGGGACGAACTCACTGTCTGTGACGGTCTGTTGTTCAAGGAAAGTCGAGTCCTAATCCCTTCTTCTCTCCGAAAGGAGATGCTGGAGCATGTCCATCGCGCTCACCTGGGTGCAAATTACACCATTAATCGAGCAAGAGAACTGATGTTCTGGCCAGGAATGACATTAGGTCAAGGATCATGTGTCTAACTGTGAGGCGTGCCGTTCACACGACATTCGGCAAACGAAGGACTCGATGATGCTGCATGATGTTCCGGACCAACCGTGGCAAAAGGTAGCAGTGGACCTATTCTGGGACAACGGAAAGGAGTACTTACTCACGGTGGACTACTATAGTGATTACTTTGAAATCGATTTACTCACCACCACGACCACGGAGGCAGTAATCAACAAACTCAGATGTCAATGCGCACGGCACGGGATACCGGAGGAGCTAGTCTCGGACAACGGTCCCCAGTTCAGCAGCAGGGCATTCCAGGCTTTCGCAATCAAATGGGAATTCGCACACCGGCAAACCAGTCCCTATCACAGTCAATCAAATGAGAAGGCAGAGTCGGCAGTGAAGCAAGCCAAGCGACTATTAGCGAAAGCTAGAGATACTCAGGAGGACCCACACCTCATGCTACTGGAGAGTCGCAACACTCCTTCAACGGATATCGGCCTGAGCCCAGTGCAGCGCCTATACAGTCGAAGGACCAGAACTGTGATGCATGCATCCGCAACACTTCTGCGCCCTGTCACGCCACAACTTGAGAAAGTACAGAACAGTTTGAAAAGGCGAATGACTACTCAGAAACGGTACAACGACAACGGCGCACGGGAATTACCTGAGCTGACAGTGGGGGAAGAAGTATGGGTTGAACCGATTCCCGATGGACAGGAGCAGTGGAGAAAAGGAGTCGCGGCTGCGAAAGTCGGTGAAAGGTCATACGAAGTAAATGTTGGAGGGAAGAAGCTGAGAAGAAACCGAGTACAGCTGAGGAGATGTCCGAGGCAACAGCATGAATCAGAGAGAGAGCGTTATACTGCGTGCGGCAATGAGGCGACATCGGCAGATCCAACAAAGAGGACGCGGAGTGGTAAAGTGTATGGACTATTTAGCAAAGTACTGCAGCAAGAACATGAAAAAAGGGAGGATGTGATGGGAGTATACACGAACGAACGTGCGGTGCCAGCCCAGCAAGGAAGCCGTTAGGCTGCTGCAAGGAAAGGCAGCAGCTGGTTGGACGTTCACACGATTCTCGCATGCACGCTGATTGGCCAACAGTTGGACGCATTGGAGTGAGTTTGTTTGACTGAATCAAAGGAAAAATGTTATGCAATCACAAAGGTCGTTAATTATGGGTCCAATTAGCTGTATATACCGATATGTTTCACTCGCCTTCTGCCTGCGTTTTCGCCTGGTCCTTTTGTCTGCAGAATATACGTTTTGTCCCTGAAGGACCGAAATTTTACAGAGTGTATTCCCTTTGACCGAATGGGTTAAGCATGCGAAACAGGTTCGTTTACACGCATGTAAACGCGACGAAGAAAAATCTCCGTCATACTGAGCAAAACCTTCGTTTTGCTTCGTCAATGGCGAGGCGCTGACGAACCTTTACGAAGATTTTTCTTCGTAAACGTTCGTCATTGACGAAGCAAAACGAAGGTTAATCTTCGTTTACCCTCGTCAATGACGAACCCTTACGAAGAGTTTTCTTCGTTTTGCTCCGTCACTGACGAACCTTTACGAAGGTTGGTCTTCGTTTTGCTTCGTCATTCACGAACCAATAGAAAGGCAGTCCGTGGACTTTCTATGTAGATGTATGATTGGTCCAAAAATAATACAAAGTAAGTTCTTTGTTGAACAATCAACGTTACGTATAATTACGTCAAAGGATTATAAAGTGAGATATAATGTGGATTTGTTTGCATTAAGGTAAACACCAGTGTTTGTTTGCATACCTTTTTGTCCCGGAAATAGAAGTGCTCGGTAATTTGATTGCTCTACGGTTTCCCTGTTGCGTTCCTTGTCGGTACGTCCTTTATTCACTTCACACACCACTTTTTGTGTAACCAGCTATACGTAAGCGTTTGTTCAGTTAATATTTCATGTTCTAGAGATGCGTAGTCGTTTAACAAGACGTCGTTGTTCGTTTGCGTTACCTTCTGCACGCACATTGAGAATGCGATTGCTGCTTTTGCGTAGACTCGCTGAGCGTGAGGCATTCCGTGTGCGCGCTGATAGCCCTACTGGTAACGTGGATGCAATTATGGGAGGTAAGGTTCACAGACAACCTTTTTGTGTGTTTGTAGACTGCTGCATCTCGCCACTGCGTAACCTTTCAGATGCGGACCACAACCGCTGTGTACCCGATTCCACCGACGTACTTTCCGTTCAGTCATCAAGGACGGAAACCGAGAGTGAGGACGTGCAAACCATGAGCTGCGAAATAGGGGAGCATGATTGCACTGCAATAGATTTGACTACGTCACCAACGCCGTGTGATGAGGCACGTAGTTTCCTGGCATCATGTGTGCTTAATACAAACACCTCGGCTCGGGCTGTTAACAAGCTTCTGGAAGGGTTGCGTAAGTTTATACCGTCTTTACCGAAGGATTACCGGACGTTGATGAAAACTCCAAGAACCACTAACGAGATGGAGGTACATCCTGGTACGTATGGTCACATGGGGATAATTTACGGTCTGAAGATGGCTTACCGGTGCGAAAGTGTGCCCACCTACCAGAGCGCTCACCTGCAGTTGCATGTGGATGGGTTCTCACCATTTAATTCATCCGGTGTGCAAGTTTGGCCCATTTTGTGTAGGTCGGTGGCGCCCTTGATATCGCATCCCTTTTTGGTTGGTGTGTACTCGGGTCCACGAAAACCGTGGAATGTACACCACTTCTTGCCTCCACTTGTAACTGAATTGAGAACGTTACTTCGAACAGGCGTGATGTGCCCGGTCGATCTGCACCAAACGCAGTGCGTATCTCTAATATCATTTGCGATGCACCAGCCAGATCATATGTGAAGCGTAGTAAAGCACATTCTGGGTACGGCAGCTACGACAAATGTGTGCAGCGAGGTGTTTATGTCTCTGGGAAAGTAACCTTTCCTTGCACCGATTGCCGCCTGCGTACCAATGAGTCCTTCCGTGCGCACTGCCGTAGCAAATGGTCACCATTTGAATACTTGCCCATAGACATGGTGGAGCAGTTTCCTATAGACTATATGCATGCTGTTTGCTTGGGTGTTATGCTACGCCGGATATCGTTGTAGACAACTGCTGCCGCTAGCAAGGATTTTCGCTTGGATATGGACACTGTGTCACGTCTTAACGATGTGCTTGGTATGAATCGGTGTCATTGGCCGCGTGATTTTCCACGCCGTTGTAGAAGCGTAGATAAGTTCAGATGGTGGAAAGCGTCTGAATTTGGGCAATTCTTGTTGTATGCCGGACCAGCGGTTCTGGCGGATATTTTGCCCCTGGACTATTACGTCAATTTTTGGATTTGCATTTAGGTATTTATCTGCTTTGTCATCCATTGAATTACAGAGGATGTTTTCTCTGTTGCAAACGGAAGGTATCAAATGCTGTAAGTCTTCCGGTTTTGCGCTTTAGATACACGCCCTGGCAGGCAGGTGTCATGAAGCAGACAAAAGGGTCATGCACACTTTGCACGCTGTGGTCGGTATGTTTGAGCTTCTTACTTGCGACGAATTAGCAGATTCACTTAGACGCGTGGAGGAGACCCTTCACGTATTGAAGGAGAGCCACGCGGCCATGAGCCAGGCCATGTGGACTGCGAAACCGATGCAACCAAATGAGTTATCTCTACCTACCTCAACCATTGAGGAATTCATGGACTTGGAGGGGAAATTGGTGGACCCCGACCTCCGTCGAGAACTGGTAAGTCACCTTGGAGGATTTTGCATTCATGACTTAGACTACCCGCATGAACTCAACACCCGCCGGCACGGTATCGGAGGCTGTTCGATACATGTTGGACAGGGTTATGAACAGAGATGTCTTGAGGCAGCTGAACTTCGCCGGGGCAAACAATGCCAAACCGTTCAAGAAGGCGCACACATTCAGTGCGCTTCAAGGTAACTCAGATAACCTTTCCCACATTATCTTCCTTCACAGAAGTTATCGTTAACCGCTTTGGGGTCACGGGCAACGCCGTTGCGAACGGCGTTTGCAAATGGCTACAGATTACCCGGAACAACATGCACCGGCGTACATCTGCCACATCCAGCAGTCAGGAATCGCAGGTATTGTGTACGTTTAATGCCGTACGTAACGGTTTCATTTACAGCCTTTGGATTTGATTAATTTGGACAATCACAGCATTCGGGAAACACAGACAAACATGTAAATGTTTCCATGCACATTAATATACATTTGTAACCATTTCCTGGTGTGCTTCAATCGTTATCTGGGATATCCGCATATGTTATACGATGTCACCGTCTCGGCGCGTATTGTGACTACCGCTTCGGACTACTGCGTGCCTGGAAGGAGGGCACTGCAGGCCATGGTCCTTCATTAATCAAAAGACAGGGATAACTACGTTGCGCGGTTTCATATTTCGCAGTAGCTGATAACCTACGCTCGTTCCCACTTGCATTTAGATATCAGCCAGCTTTGGCAATGGTGTGGGGTTGAATGCCTCACCAAATCGCTATTTACTCCCTGGTCATTTCGTTACCTAGTCGGACGGGGAGAAGGGAAATCAGGCTGCAAATACCCTATGGGTAAGTGGACAGTGTACTCTTCGCAGCAGTCTGCTTACGTAGTGCTTTCATTTATTGTGCGTCCACATTTTTGAAAACGTTCACTGGGCAGTGCACGGCAAAAGTACGACCGTTTCCGGTAGGTTATGAAAGGAAACCGTGATATACTAATAGCTTCATAGCGATTACTTAGGAGCATTTGGCTTACGCCATAAGGAGAAACCTCTTCCTGTAAGCTTCCCGAAAGCCTTGAATCGCGTCGCTCATGTGAACGTTACCCTTTGGTAAGGTAGCCCATTAACTAAGAGAACTCTTACTTTCGCTTCGTTATTACCAAGAGCAGCCTTCCCATTTACTTAGAAGAATCGTAGCATGGCCTCGAAAAGCTTAGTATTGCTTCCTAAGTACGAAGAGCAACCTTCGTATAGCTTCGTCAGTAAGGTGACCGACGTTCGTACGTACTAAGAGAATTCTCTGTATTGCTTCGTAATTACGGGGCACAGACTTCGTATTTACTAAGGAAAACCTTCGTATATACTAAGGAAAAAATCCGTATTGCTTCGTATTTACGAAGAGCAGCCTTGTTTTTCTAAGAAAAACCTTCGTATCGCTCCGTCAATACGGGGAAACGCCTTCGTATTTACTAAGAAAAACCTTCGTATTGGCTAAGGTAAGCCTTCGTATTCCCTCCGTCATTACGAAGGCTGCGCTTCGTACTGACGGAGAAAAATCTTCGTTTACCTCCGTAAGTGCGGTCTGTCTGTCCTGTGATTGGTTGCGTATGCCGGACGCATACACGTGCGCACCAAAAACTATACAACCGATTGGCGGACAACCACCTTCGTATTCCTCGTGTCACTGAGCGGCAAACACTGAGCTTTTCTGAAGGTAAATCTCAGTTTACCTTCGTAAAACCTTCGTATACCATCGTACTGTGTCCGGACACGTATAACGAAGTAAATCTTCGTATACCTCCGTATTTGCTAGCAGGGTGGTCAGGTTGTCGAGCAGTATGGTTGTATGGTTGTATGGTATGTCTGCAGAATATACGTTTTGTCCCTGAAGGACCGACATTTTACAGGGTGTATTCCCTTTGACCGAATGGGTTAAGCATGCGAAACAGGTGCTTTTACATGGTCATTTTATCGATCATTATGGTTGTATGCTTCAAATGATACGAATCTTCCACTGTGCTCAGTTACATTTTCATTAGCATGGTCCACTGCGAGCCTGAAGGACCTAAAATCATCCTTTAGTGATGGTTTCTAAAAGTCATGTTTTACTTGAGTCTGGATTTGAATTGCACATTGAACCAGAACGACATGTAGCTTAGAATTCCTGACAGGTGTCTGTTAGGTGCTCTAGTTTGCTTCGTTTGCGATAACTTCATGCTCAGTTTAGCCATTTATGAAAGCCCGCACTTGGAACCTTGGCGTTCCTTGCATTTCGGTTCACCGTGAAATCCCGCATTCGTTAACAAGACTGCGAACGCATTTACATACAGAGGCGTTTTTTGTTCGGTTGTGTTTGATTACCTTTTTAAGTTTGGTATTTCTTCGATTAGTCGCCCATGTGAGAGCTTCAAATCCACGACCGTTGTCTTCTGTATCCATCTGCGTTTCTTTGGTTAACTATTTTTCTCTGCAGCGGGAATCCATTTTTGTAACTGTGCATTTGTGTTATGAACTCATCACTGATGGTGCGCTCATGAAATGTTTGCCCTCATCGATATTTGCTGTTGACCCAGTACCAATGCATCTTAGTTTAACACGTCAGTTTAACACCAGTGACTGTATTGAATTCCTTAGTTTAGCACAGTTGCTGCTGACATGTTATAGGTGGTTGACCCTGGTTGTGCTCTTTTGGCATCGGTGGAACTGGTGTGGACCGTTTGTTCATGGGATCAGGAAATATTAACAGAGTACATTTTTGCTTGTCTAGTAGGTACTTGAGAAGCGCATTATAGCGGAGTGGAAGATTGCGAAGGATATTGTGTATCAGTTGAGTCCACGGTTTTGTTAGAGGTCGTGGTGTTACACAGTTGCCGAGGAGAAACTTCGAAGTTAACTTCGGATGACATCACTACTTTGCTGAACAGCATGTCAACAAGGCAACGGAACGAATTCGGGTATCCGCGGCAATTGGGAGCCGGTGATTGGTTACTCAGTTAATGCGTTTTATGTTCCGTTGCCTACCAAACAGGGTCCGATTCTCCCCGTGGATTATAGCGTCCGTGTACTGGATGCAATAGTTCACCGCTGTGGAACAGGGACAGTATATGTTGGATCATATATGTGGCATCACAGGATTATTAACCATACAAGGGAGATACGATGAACAGATTAAAACTCAATGCTAATAGCCCATTGGTTTGGAAATCTGAGTATTGTCGACCATCAGGTGACGGGGATATGGGTCCATTATGTTTACATCATTTATCTTCCGATCCGAATCTTCGGCGGCAGTGTATATCACTCTGATTCCACACGGTGCTGTTCGCCACCCGGCCGCAGTGGTCACCGGGAACGGATTTTCCCTGGGCGGCTGACTTGTAGCTGCAGGAGACAAATGCTGGGTTTATGTGGGACACTGATTCCGGTGTTTACCTCAAACAGTGGACCATTTTAGACTTGAATTGCTGCTTCTCTAGCTGCTTGTTGTCGAACAGCATGGTTTCCACCGCGTCCATTGGAGACGGGAATGGGCAGCTTCCCGCGCTCTTCTGAGTCACCATTCAGAAGTTGACGGCGTTGAAGGAGAGCTTGTAGGACTAGTAAATACTGGTCCGAGACGGTGCGAGAAAGTAAGCGCGGATGTCCGAAGGCAGTTGGAGTGTGACACAGCGGACTGTATTCGATGGGCTACAAGAAGACGCGGACGGATGAAGCAAGGCAGGAGGTACAGGTTAGCGCAGGAACTTACAAGGCGGTCGAGAGTTGCGCCGGTTGTAAGAAAGATTAAAACAAGAAAGAATAATCTACAATTGGTCAACAATTAAATAGTGCCTAAGAGATAGCGGTTATCTTTTTGGGCGCTACAAGCACCATTGCTGAGCTACGGTCGCTAAGCCCTATTTCCTCCCGACTGTTTTGCGCTAAATTGCTTGATTTCCCTGTTAGTGGCATTTTGTGTTCAGCCTACTTGATACCTCACATAGTGCAACGTGAACTACCCCCATTTTTGGGACTGCTCCCACATTTGAGATGAAAGCGCATACAAAATGCAGGACAGATAAGTACACGGGTGTCATAACTGCTTGTTCATTTGGTCCAGATGAAGTACTTCTGCAACCTGGTAATCAATAATGGATCACGATATTGCGTGAAAGTCTGTGCTGTGCCCATTTGTTGTAGTGCCGTATTGTGTTGCACGGTGTGCAACCATTTCTGCACTGCCTTGGTGTTCTCCTCGGGAGAAAGGCCGTAGGCAACAAAGCTGGTCAGTAGAGTTGCTGTGAAGAATATCCCGTTAAAATGTTGGTAACGAAGTACGAGGTCGTTTTTCTAATAGAGTAGGTATCTCGGGCACCGGAGAAATTGTTTGCGGCTCCAACACCTCTAGCTACTGTTACGGGCGGGATGATGAACATTGTCGCCATGTATGCAATCAAGGTACTGCGCCTTATCAGCGGTTATGGATGATATGTGCTTCTTACCAGGGCCTTTCGACGCTTTTTATCCCGTACTGATGCGTCATATACATACAAAGCATCCGCTGTGGTAAACGGGAATGGCAAGTCTGGATTACTTTGCTGTAGCAACTGACGCAAGGCCTCTGTCAGGTAACTCAGTGTGTCCTATAGCTTTTCAAACAGGCGGCTCCAGCGGCGAGTGATATCAACTGGAAAACGCATACTGTCATTGGAAATGGAAAACATACCTTGGTTATTCGCTACGGACTTTTTGATCTCAGAGATGTCTTTTTTAAATCACGAGATATGTATGAAACGGCGGCAACTGCAAAGCAGTGAGACCGTAAGATACTGTCAGTGGATCTTTAGGTTATTAAGGAAGGCGAAGGGGGATACGTATTAGTTCCTGAGGTGAGCGGTTTTGTGGCGGACAGCGAGAACCTTACCAGTCGTTTGAACGTCTTTGTCTGTAACCAGTGCCTTCTCGTCCCCCGAGCCAGAAGTATTTTGAGAAAGCTATGTGTATTTGCATGACGGAACAGGATGGTTGATTGTGTCAATTGATTCTGATGCCAAGGCAAACATTCCTGCCGATGGTGCAGCTCGATACGTGGCGTCGGCAGGTAAACGCTTTTTTCGCGGTTGTGCACGCAATTCTTCCTCATCATCGTCGAAAAGTAGTCCGGCTGTTCGTCTCTTGGAATGTTAATTAAGAAATGGAAATACCTAATTCGTTTGCGCGGCGTGCCCATTGATACTGTCATCCGTGTCATCCGCAAATAACCGTTCTGCTTATGCAAGAGACACGGAGCGTGTATACTGTTAGCCATCTGCAAAATGAAATCGCTGTACACAACAAACCTGTCTGCATAATCACCCGAACCGGGTGCGGGTGTTCGGTGACTCTGGACCGCGTTATCGTACACTCTGTGCTGTAGTTCGTGTATGATGGCGGTATGACCATTATTCTGCAGCCACTTGCTGTTAATAACGGTAACCTCCGAACCACGTTCGGTTCGTAAGGCGAAAACGCAATACCGCGGTCGGGACATGACCTGATGAAAAAGTGATGACGTTAGAACGTGCGATGGACATGGCAGCGAAGTTCACAGAAAGTGATGGCCTGTGTTACTGCTATATCTCAAAAGCGATAGTAAAGTAGAACTACAGTACACGATGCAGAAATACAAATGCGCGTGAGACCTATGGGCGAAAAGTGTGCAATATGAGAATTATAACGTTTCATCATGCAACCTTGAGGCACACACGCTTGCAAACATCATGTAGCGGTAGTTCGCAGACATAAATGCATTAGTTTAAGAGCGGGCAAGCGTTTTCGAGCTTGCAGATATAAATATGCGGAGCTCTTCATGCGTCATTATACAAATCCCCGGCAAACGCTGCAGTTGGCGGCACCTACCATACCCAGAGACGTTAAGACCGTCGTGGAATGGCACTACTGTCTTATTGGATGATGCAAATCGAAATACGAAGCGGAATAATCGCTTTCGGTAACTACCAGTTACTGGAAGAATGAAACATCGTATTGGGGTCACTACGAAGCTGAAGGTCTGGTCGCTATCGACGACTACTATGGACAATCGCCGTTGCAAACCCTACTATAACTATTCTCTCGGCATCCTTACAATGTCAACGCAAATGGCTATACTGCTGGGTTTGATCCAGACGCATAATGGTATCTTCTAATTTTACTCTGATAACGTAATACGGTTAAGAAAGCGCGATCCGTATAGGTAGGTTACAACGCCGCATTGATAGTATTGAAGAATATAATTAATCGCTTTTTATACAACAGACTTATCTCTGTACACTGTCAAGGCCGCACCCGGTATGCGGCGATCACGAAATTGCACGTATAGCGTGATATAGAATTTTCCGACTAGAGGGCAATTGCGTTGAAACACCGGCGATATATTAGTGAATTGCAGCGTTTCGCCGCAATGCGTAAGCGACGGATCGCTATTCCAGGGATTCCGCCTAGGATCAGACGTCTGACCATCGACTTATGGAGTTTTGCGTAACATCGCCAGCTCTCTTGTGCATGCGAACTCGCGATACCAATCTTTTAGCCGCCTACCATCGGTCTGCTTGCAACACTTACACTCGTCCGAATAGCGCAAGGATGATACGCCCAACCTTACACAAGCCTTTTGGAACGGGTTTAATGAATAAGTTCCTCCCCGTAGGTCGCTTTTGAACCGAAGATTTCTTCCTCAAATTCGGAGTCGCTGGTATGGTCCAAACATGCTCCTAGCCTGTAGCAAAAATTCCAGCCTTGGCACAAATTCAAAACCCGATTGCTAGCTTTTCATTTCACAGTATACATAAATTTATGGCAGACGAAACGACGTCCTCCTCCTAACCCTAACCTTATACAAAGTTGACACAGCGGATCTCTATGTTATTCCAGAAATCCGCTGTCGTTTGGCCATTTCAGCGACTTGTGTTAATAAGTAGTTTAGATGTATTAAATATTTTTGTGAGGGTTAGTCTGCGAGTTAGCCTATTTGAGGTGGTTATTAGATAATTTTTTCAAATTTCTTGTGCGACGAGATTCCTAAGTGGCGTAGGACTGAAGGAGCTCTGCTAGCATGGATAGGAAGCTGGAAGGAGCATTATTCCTCGTGTGGAAGAGATTTCTGTTCACTAAACAGTAGGAACGTGTTTGGGGACATCATTGATCATCTGCCATCTTTGATTGGTCAGTTGGAGGAGTTCCTTTCGTTCGTTCAGGCGGAATATGCACGTCAGTGTGGGGCGCCATATCTACCGCAGCTAACGTATCCATCGGATTCGGAGGCGTCAACGTAGACGGCGATGTTTTCGTTGTGTACGGAGTGTGCGGTTTCGTCGAAGACGAAGCATGGTTACGGAGTTTCAGGGTTTAGTGGCATAATTACAGGGTTCCAGAGTTAGGTCTTAGTTTAATAAATCCGATTAACCTTAACGCAACCCCTCAACCCTAACCTATAAAGTGGTGGCGCAGCAGATTTCTATCATACTACAGCAATCCGCGGTGTCGGTATGCTTTTTCAGCGACCTGGGTGAATAAGTCCTTTAAGTATTAAAACTGTTTTGTGTGGGCTAATCTGCAAACTGGTCTATAGAAGGTCGGTAGGATGTGGTTTTTGCATGTTTAATGTGCGACGAGATCCCTAATTGGCGTAGGGCGTATGAATGCATAAGATTAGACGTATCATCCTTGCGCTATCCGGATGAGTATGAAGGTTGTAAGGAGGCCGATTGTGTGCGGCTGAAAGGATTTTGTCGGGGGTTCATTTGTTCTGGAGACTTTGCGATTGCACACACTACTCTATGGTTCGATGGTGAATCGTCTGACCCGAAGCGAAATCCCTGGACTAAGGATACGGCGCTTACGCATTACGACCTAATGCTGGAATTTATCGATATGCGCAGTAGTTTGAACGCAATTACTCTATAGTGGGAACATTCAACATTACCGTGTATCATTCACTGGCACTTCTCAAATCTAGCTTGGAAAAAATAGTTGCACCAGCTAAACGTGCAGTGAGTTCATCATTAGATGGCAAAACAAAGCGCTCTACGTCGGTTTGTTTGTTCAGTGCCTACAAATCGTTGCATATCCGGACAGTACCTACTTTTTCAAAACACAAATCATTTGCTAGCATCGCTTGCGGGGCTGCTGAGACCGCTTCACGCTTTGCTAGCGGAATGGATCGAGGTTGACCAATGGCGACCGGTTTCGCATTCGGTTTCAACTGAATTTTTTGCACACCACATGGAATACGGCCGATGGACTTCTGGAAGAGCTTCGGATAATGTCCCTGCCAGTGTGCTACGTTGACGGAAGAGATAAGCATGCGGTCGAATGATGGTACAATGTGCAAAGCCACCATAGCATTCTTCCCAAGCAAGGGGCGTCTGTCGTCCCTAAGAAATATACACTGCGACGTCAGCAATCACAGAATGCAACCGCAAAGGCGCGATAATAAATCCCAATATGGTTAGTTTGTTCCCACTATAACTCCAGAATGAATGTGAGGTGGGATGTAAAGTATGCTGTGATAGGTAGCGTTCACAAAATTGGAAAGGCACGATAGCGACTGGAGAAGCAGAATCAAGTTCCATTTCCAATGGAACAGCACCTTTAACAGTAAGGAAAAATACAGTACGAATGTCAGCAGTGGGAAACTTCGGTTCAACAACGGATATGGTTACACAACCTGAAGGTATGGAGTCAGCGGTGATTGAATAGATATTGTCTTGAGTTGGATCGGTAACATGGCATTCCGGTGTATCATCCTCTTTAATGAGCGCGACAGCCTGTGATCTACAACAGCGGGCATAATGTCCAAGTTTACCACAGTTTTTACATTTGAGGCTGCGTGCGGGACAACCGGCAAAATTGGGTTTGTGAGACGTGCTCCCACAACGATAGCAAGATAGTTTGTCTGTCGGACGTTGCCGGAAAGATTATACTCTCGCCACTTCAGCTAAGCTGGTGGAACAAAACTGCTTTGATTGCAACGAAATTTCCGTCTTTACTCGGGCTAATTCGCAAGCTCGATTCCACGTTATTGTGGAAGCGTCTTCCTGCAATAGCGCCTCACGTGTGCGATTGTCAGCCATTCCAGTGATCAGTTGCTGAGTGGGCATACAGCCTTCAATCTTTTTCTGTGGAATAGACGAGTAGGCACACGGTCGTACTGCACGACTCAGCCGAGCAATGAAATCATTCAAGGGTTCGCCTGCTTCTTGGTGTATTCGGGAGAAAATATATCGCGCGGTAAACACGTTCATTTGGTAACTCCATGCGCGATGGAGAGCATTGAAGGCATCCATAACCGATTTGCATCCTTTGAGACCCAAATCATCGAAATGCCGCTGTCCCTCATCTCCGAGTAAATGTCGAAGCAGCTACAATATTTTATCTTCACTAGGAGCAGCAGGGAGATCGCTGATTAAATCCAAGTAGTTTAGGAAGGATGTTTTCCAACGGAACCAGGCATCCGATGACTGTCTGCTGCCGCACTCAGTAGAAAATGGAGATGGGGGTTGGATGGAAAGGTTCATTTTTGCCTCCGCAACGCCACAATGTTGTATCAAGAAAGCCGTAGGAAAGGTAAAAATGCATCTCGCAAAATTAACCAAGCACAACTGAGTCAATCCCTTGCTAAACGGAGAGTCAAGCGACAGACATACAACCAATAGTAAGATAGGAATGAGTCAGCAAGCCAACCAATGATATCGAGCCAATCGATGTTGCTCACATGGCTACCACAGAGTTGGCGTCCGGTTGGTTCTTAGCGGAGGGAGGAGAGGAAGAATTGTCAGAACTTTTTTGCCTCCTGCCGCTTACATTCGCTTTCCGGCAGTATATAAGCAGCACGGTCACCAACCTTTTCAACTACTTTTCCGCTTCTTCCGCGATGCCGTTTATACAGGAGCCGATCTCTCCGTTTGAAACCATCAGATCTATGAACGCCAACTTGGATCAATGGCACGGAGAAAAGAATGTTACGTTTCAAGAAAAATTCAAAACCTACAAACATCAGATGGAAACATCCAATGTTATCCTATCCTACTCACACTGGGTCATGAGTGAGCGTCTCCGTGTGGAAGATCCACAACTCTATAACACTTGGTACCATGAAATGCAGTCCACGGGCATCGAAACGCCTGTTCCCAAATCAACAAGATCTGCCGTTGAACAACATGTTCAGCGTATTACACATGTATTGAAACGCGCAGCTGAACACAATGTCGATTTTGACGCTTCACCACCACGTAAGTGCCCTTTTTTCATGATTGGTGACATCCTAGGTCCCTCAACAAGCATGCAACCGGTATCCGCCATTCCATCGTCGAAAGTACATGACATGCTTGATACCGTACCGCCACAATTAACACGTATCCCAGATGAGCTATTACATGAAGCGTCACAAACAGCTGAATCTGACAATACGTTTGTACAAGATATAGTCCAACGCCTCAACTCCACCGACAACCTGTGGACCTTCATCTACCGCGGTCCAGAACCTGTTATCTTGTCAAACCATCGTAGTAAGGCAATACTAATAAAACACGACGACCACTACCACGTCGTCTTTCAATCTCTGCCACAGCACCTTAACCGATCGTTACAACACATTCTACAGGCCTTATCCATACCTCCATCCAATATGTTTGATATCCTAACTACAATACAACCAATTATTGACTGGTACAGATTCGCACCATACTTCGCACGTTCCGGATGCAGTGTCCAACTTATCGGTAATAAGCTCCAACCTCTGGCCTCCCATACTGAACTAACACCGGTTGACCAAAAGGACTGCGCCCTACTCAACCGAGATTCTCGACGTATAGAACACCAAAAGGCAAAGCGCACAAAATGTACTGAGCTCCTCAATAAATTAATTGACACACACCGATGCACCCACATTAAGGATCTGAAATGGCGTATCACACGAAAACAGCGCCTAACCCTATACGTGGAATTCGGAATCCAGTGGGAGAGAACGGCTAAACAATGCATCGAAGCATACAACGTGGAATTATTCAATAGGCAAACGAATATCTCCTTTGAGGAATATATCATGGAGAATAATCATTATAATGTGTGCACACACCCACAAGATCCTTGCACTACTTTCTTTGACGATTTATTAAGAGTGAACAATATCGACAAGGATGCATTTTGTACTGCTATACACGAAATCATGAATAAGAAGATTGATCAGCTCAACACCTTTTGCATCGAAGGACCCACTACAACTGGCAAATCTCTACTTTTGAAACTGATATCCCAAAACTACCACTGCGGGACTGTTCAAATGTCTGCAGATCACTCGCGATTTTTTCTTCAAAACTTGGTAGATAAGGCCGTCGCGCTCATGAAAGAACCACGCATTACCATAAAAACGGTTCATGACTTTAAAGCACTCCTCGGTGGTAATACATTTGACATTCACGTGAAGCATTCACCTGATGTGACGTTACTGCGTGTGCCAGTACTGATTTCAACCAATCATAGTCTCGGAAAGTACATCACATCTGTCGACGCTGCCGCTATATATGAGTGTTGCCACAAATTCAAATTCAATGTACGTGTAGGCTGTGCGGAACTGCCCGAACCACCGACCACCTTTTGTGCTTGCCATTTTTCTTTCTGGTATGGCAACTGGTGGCAAACGAATCGCGGTCGATTCGACATTTGAGGAGGAGACTCCCGGAGATACAGCACAATCCACAGCCAAACGAATCCGATTCCTGCGATCTTCCCATAATACCACTACCATCATCATTACACGTAAGCAATACCTTACCATTAACCAATACAACCCGGCGGATTCCTCAAGCACATATGCCATTACCTGCCTACCCATCTCTGCATTCGAATTTTTGTTTTTTTTTCCAGTCAGGTCAACAGCACGCGGAAACTTTCGCAACTCTACGAGCAGCATTTTCTCTGCGCACCCTTAACCACGCTACTGTCCACCCATCACATTATATCCCGCTACGGAAATCGCCTCAGGGTTTCACGGCTACATGTATATAGCTCAAGACGACACCGGTCTACTCAACACTGTTCTCACTAACGTAACCGAAGCAGCCCTACTAAACTAAGACTGTGAAATCAACGCTAATACATACTGGCAATTCACTTCCGAACAAGGTCTCCTTGCATGTGACGATGTACAAGGGCTATCCGCAAATGAAGTCTACTTTAAACGGTACGACTTTGACCAACACCCAGGCTTCCTCACTCGCACACCACTCCTTGTTTCCAATGGATACCGATACATGCCTGGAGATTACTTCTCCAATATTTCCCCATATCACTTCCTTCCCTTCTTTCATCAAGATTCCGTTTCTCAAGAAGTTCCCTCCCAACCTCCCACCACCAGTTCAACAGGATGATCTTTTGCATACTACAAACGTACCGTCAGTCCAATTTTCCTGTTTCTCCCTTATATTGAACCCCTTTGCACTTCCGAGGACATTGTCCGTATGATGGGACATGTGCTCCTTGAAACTCAACTCAACATTACGCTTATTGCTCCACAAGACGGCTGGCAAAACCTTGCCAGCACCCTTGATGTTTGGACTTCCGCTAACAGTTGTGCCCTCAACACTAGCAAGTACACTCACAATTCGGTATTTTTCAACCATCTCTCATCACTGATAAATTATATCTACCACGCCTATGTCTTCTCCTCTAGCTCAGTATTATGGCTCGCAACCACTCGACCGCCTGTCTATACCACCATCACCAAAAACATTTTCAACCACTCCTCCTCATACTCATAATTTTACATATTGGTCCGCTCAGCACCAAATGCCTGTCGTGCTAGCGATTGTGTTAAGTCTGTGGAATTCCAACTTCTACTATTGTCATTCATGGGTACCTACCGTCCGTGCACAGCACGCATGCAAAACAGGGTTATAGGATTCTGTCAGCGAGATCCACACGCGTCACGTGTGCTTTTTCAACCGAACGTACTATAGAGAACATCAACGCATCGAAGATATCCTACGAGACCGAAATACGGAAAAGAGCATATCCGAGCTGGCAAATAAATATTTCAAACTCTCCTCACGTAACGGTCAGCATTTGCTGCGCGCACTCGAACTGGCATGCCCTAGTATTGCAGAAATCCTCTGTCGTTGTGCCATTTCAGCTACTTGCGTTGATAAGTAACTTAAATGTGTTAAATATTTTTGTGAGGGTTAGTCTGCGAGTTAGCCTATTTGAGGTGGTTATTAGATAATTTTTTCAAATTTCTTGTGCGACGAGATTCCTAAGTGACGTGGGCTGAAGGAGCTCTGCTACCATGGATAGGAAGCTGGAAGGAGCATTATTCCTCGTGTGGAAGAGATTTCTGTTCACTAAACAGTAGGAACGTGTTTGGGGACATCATTGATCATCTGCCATCTTTGATTGGTCAGTTGGAGGAGTTCCTTTCGTTCGTTCAGGCGGAATATGCACGTCAGTGTGGGGCGCTATATCTACCGCAGCTAACGTATCCATCGGATTCGGATGCGTCAACGCAGACGGCGATAATTTCTTTGTGTACGGAGTGTACGGTTTCGTCGAAGACGAAGCATGGTTACGGAGTTTCAAGGTTTAGTGGCATAATTACAGGGTTCCAGAGTTAGGTCTTAGTTTAATAAATCCGGTTTACCTTAACGCAACCTCTCAACCCTAACCTATAAAGTGGTGGCACAGCAGATTTCTATCATATTACAACAATCCTCTGTGTCGGTGTGCTATTTCAACGACCTGTGTCAATAAGTCCTTTAAGTATTACAACTGGGCTGACCTGCAAATTAGTCTATGGAAGGTCGGTAGGATGTGGTTTTTGCATGTTTAATGTGCGACGAGATCCCTAATTGGCGTAGGGCGTATGAATGCATAAGGTTAGACGTATCATCCTTGCGCTATCCGGATGAGTATGAAGGTTGTAAGGAGGCCGATTGTGTGCGGCTGAATGGATGGTATCGCGAGTTCATTTGTTCTGGAGACTTTGCGATTGCACACACTACTCTATGGTTCGATGGTGAATCGTCTGACCCGAAGCGAAATCCCTGGACTAAGGATACGGCGCTTACGCATTACGGCCTAATGCTGGAATTTATCGATATGCGCAGTAGTTTGAACGCAATTACTCTATAGTCGAAAAATTCTACATTACCGTGTATCATTCACGGATGAAGCCGTTAGACTTACGTGCTACTACCACAATGGGAGCAGCTTAGTCAGAGTAATCGACCGGTTGTATGACATCTGCTATTTGTAGACGAGTAACCTCTTGCTCAACACTGGTTATGGCAGAATATGTTGCTGGAAGTTTTGGACCAAAATCTGTTTTGGCATCTGTTCTCAACTGTAATTGAGCCATCATTTTGATGCAGAGTTCGATATTGTCCTGAAAAACTACTGTGTATCACGGAAACAACCGCTGTGAAATCGTCTGCTGGAGCCTTGCATCGATAGTTCTGAGTGCGACACTGATACCCAGTGTCAGTTTGCACACGCTATCAAAAGGAATACTCCCAAGTTTAAGCTTATCTAGCCAGTCAGTACCAAGAATGTTCAGCCCTGGCTGATTAGTCAGGTAATATATAGACTCAGACGTTTTCTCATAGTAGGTTACCACACATTGTAACTCACCAACCAATCGGAGAGTAGTTCCAGATGCACTGAGGGCAATTTGTTGTGTTGGCAAAACTGGAGGACGTCTGATGGTTTCCAGAATGGATTGTGAAATGATGGTGATGTTCCATCCAGTGTCTAACTGAAGAGTTGCGGGATACCCATTAACACTCACTGTCAGGTAGCGTCTGTGAGGTGTCGCGTTGACCTGATGGGTAGCAACAATACTGCTGCTAGCCTTCCTCTGTGTTGGCTTCGAATGTCGTTTGTTGGAATTGTCTGTTTTACTCGACTTCTGTGGCTTGCATAAAACCATCTTTGTGACCAAACCGCTGACATTGGTTACACCGATGTCGTGGAGAAGTGCCCTGTGATGCGTAATACAATGCGCCAGAATTCCATCATGCTTAAGCGGCTTTTTGGACTGCTATTGGTTTGATTCCATCGGTCTAACGTCTATCATGTTGATGTGCCGCTGTTTCACCAGATTGGAATGATGTTTCAGATTAAGCAGGCGTTGCCAATCCTCGGCCATTTTCTGCTGCGTGATGTCTAGGTCTTGCTCCAGCTTGATGAGAACTCGTGTGTGGATGTCCGTTTCTGACGAAGACTCTAGACTACAGATGAGCATCAGAGGCTTGAACTGTGTCTCTGTCATGGCTGCCTGTTTAAAGCGTTCACACTGTCGGTTCACTATACCTGCATAAGTAATGTAGTCATCCATGGAGTGTTTACCAAGTTTTATACAGTGATAGCATGTGCAGAAGAGTGAGGAACGTTCATCAAAGATCTGAGTGACACACTGAATCGTGTTCTCAAAAGCAAATCATGCTCGGTGGCTCACAACTTACGAAGCAGTGTTCATGATCGCCATGCATTCTCCTTGCCACCGAATTCAAACCGAAATATGTCCCTCGTAGCGTCTGAACCGCGACAAAGCCAGCACTTTTGATGTTTGAACTTCCGCTAACTGTTGTGCCCTCAACACTGGCAAATATACTGACGCCACTCTGCATTTTTATACTTTCTATCATCACTGATAAAGTATTCCTATTACGCCTGTCTTCTCCTCT